>OX940975.1:55975811-56424866 GCA_954871275.1 Leptopterna dolabrata
TGTCGTGAGTCCCTCCCGGAACTCCAACTCACTACAATTAAGTTCTCGCCAAAAACAACCTGTGAAAATAAGGCTCTGGAATAAACGGTAAGAGTGGGGCAACCGACGCAGGATCCGGCTCAACCTGAAACCCCACCACCAGGGTGGGGACTTCAGAGTCTATAAAACCCCGGATCCTGCGCCTTTTTCGCCATTCTACGTCTCCTCTAGCTGCTGGCTACTCTCTCTCTCTCCTCATACCTCCTCTCTTAAAATTCACTTCTCAAATGCTCTCCCAGTAAATTCACACACACAGTAAATTCACACTCACCCATTTCATCAGAGTTAGGTGGAGGTCTCGCCCTTAACCAACCCTGATGAAACACACTACACGCTCGGTGGAGGTCCGCCCTTAACCGCACACACTTTCCACACAAATTTACCATTAAATTCACACACGCACATTTCATCAGGATCAGGTGGAGGTCTCGCCCTTAACCGATCCGGATGACACACACTTCACGCTCGGTGGAGGTCCGCCCATAACCGCACACACACTCACCTAAATTCAAACACACACATAAATTTAGTCAGGTATGGTGGAGGTCTCGCCCTTAACCAACCTGACAAAATTTATTACACGCTCGGTGGAGGTCCGCCCTTAACCGCACACACACACACACAACCAAAATTACACGCACTTCATGCCTTCAAATTCTCCAACTTAAATTCACTTTTTACCTTTTCAACACACGCTCGGTGGAGGTTCGCCCTTAACCGCAAACACACAAAAAATCAACACACCACAATTTTAGCTCTAAATTCATACCTATCCTTCATCCAACTACCTCCACCTCTCATGGTGAATTTCACATCAACTTAAATTCACCATAGTGGTAACCACCGACGTTCCCGCTTCCTTCTTCCCCTCTCATCATGGAGTCTCCCGACGTCACTTCGCCACCCCTCTTGACGGCGCAATCCACCCTGCAGGCCGCTGCGACACCGCCCGCCGACCCCACGTCCGCTGCGACACCGCCCGCCGACGTCATGACCGCTGCGTCCGCACTCCCCTCCACCCTTCCGCCGTTCTACACGCACGACCCGGCCCTATGGTTTTTCCAAGTCGACGCAGCCTTCTCCGCCGCCGCCGTCCGCAGCCAAAAGGTCCGCTACTCGAGGGTCATCTCGCTCCTCCCCTACGATATCTTACTCCAGACGTCCGACATCGCCCCCGACGGCACCGCCCCCTACGACGTCCTTCGCAGCCGCCTCACCTCCTTGTATCAGCCGTCGAAATATTCCCGCATCGCTGCGCTTTCGCAGCCCCAGCACCTCGGCGACCTCAAGCCGTCTCACCTCTTCCGTCGCTTGCGTCACCAGCTCCGCGACGTGATGACGTCTGACGTGACACGCACTTTCTGGCTCAAGGCCCTCCCATCCCCTGTCCAAATCGCACTGGCCAGCCACCTCGACGCAGCCGACGACGATCTCCTCCGCCTGGCCGATACTATACACGACTTCTCCTCCGCCGCAGCGGTGAACGAAGTGCGACAACCCGCCCTTCGCCCGCCATCATCCGACCGCACAAAACGCCCCGTATCGTCCGACCGCCGAGCCCGCTCCTCCTCCGCCGACGGCCGTCGGACGACCCCCTCCGACCGACGTGGGCGCTCGCCCGCACAACGTCGGGACAACAAACCACCGCAGCGCCAATCACCCCCCTCCCCCGCGCAACAACCTCGGAAGCAGTGGCTCCCTGCGGACCCCCCCAACCGCCGCTTTTACCACGTCAACTTTGGCGCCAAAGCACGCAACTGCCAGCCGCCCTGCGCCTTCAACGCGGCGCCGGGAAACGACGCCTTTCCCCCCGCCAACATCGCCTCCACCGCAACATATGCCGACGCCGTCCGCCCCAACCGGATGACTCCTCCCCGCGCCGCAACCGCTCCTGCGACTCCTCAACCCTTCTGCAACACCACAACCACAACACTTCGCCGCACCGCAACCGCTCCTGCGTCACCTCAACCCTTCTGCAACACCACAACCACAACACTTCGCCGCACCTGCGACACAAGTCCTTCCCCCCTACCCCACTTACCTCCGACAACCCGCCGCATCGGCACCCCCGCCCCACCGCCGCTGATCCTCTCCTACGCCGACGCCGTCCGCACGACACGGACGACGCCTACCCAACGCTCCGCAACCGCCGCAGCGACCCCCGCCGCAGCCGCAACCTCCGCACACCCTACAGCCGCAACCTCCGCAACCAACGCTGACGCCGTCCGCACGATCCGGACGTCGCCTACCCAACGCTCCGCAACCGCCCCAGCGACCCCCGCCGCCGCCGCAACCTCCGCACACCCCTACCCCGGCAACCTCCGTAACCAACGCTGACACCGTCCGCACGATCCGGACGACGCCTGCCCAACGCTCCGCAACCGCCGCAGCGACCCCTGCCACAGCCGCAACCTCCGCACACCCTACAGCCGCAACCTCCGCAACCGACGCTGACGCCGCCCGCATGATACGGACGACGCATACAACGCACCCCGCAACAGCCACAGCGGCCTTCGCCGCAGCCGCACCCTCCGCCCTCACAGCACAGCGAACAACCACAACCAACGCAACACCGCCCCCGCCAAGCAACCCCGCACCTTCCAGACGCAAGCGCCGCAACCGCCGCCACTGCACCACCGCACCTACAACCTCCTCCGACACCGACCCTTCACCTCAGCAAACACATACACCCCCCCGCAAACAGGCCTCCTTCACCCTACCTCCCAACCATCACAACCCCCTTCCCTCCCCTCAACCCTCTCCCGCCGCCTCACCCACAGACGCTGTGTACCCCCACCTAGCTCCTTCCCACCAACGCCTTTTCGTCCGATGCGAGCGAACGCAAACCCCCTTCCTCGTCGATGCAGGGGCGGCCCTGTCCATCTTCCCCAACTCCCTCCTCCGTCGGCAAGCGCGCTGCGACCGTCAGCTACTCTACGCCGCCAACGGAACGTCCATTCCCTCGTACGGCACGTACGATTTTCAAATTATTCTCGGCAAACTTGCCTATGAATGGACGTTCACCGTGGCGGACGTGGAGAAGCCCATCCTGGGGGCCGATTTCCTTGCGTATTTCGGTCTCCAGGTGGACGTCAAGCACGCGCGCTTGCTCGACCCCTCCACTCACACCCACCTCCATGGGTTTATAAATTCAGTCACCCCTTCAACTCGCACCACCCAACTTCTCCACTCCTACAAACCCCTACCCCGGCCCTCAGCCCACCTCAACTCCGTACAACACCACATAGAAACGACAGGACCGCCCCTATCCGCCAAAGCTCGCCGCCTCCACCCCCCTCCAACTACAACAAGCCCGCGATCATTTCAATAAGTTGATCGCGGACGGCATCATCCGCCCCTCTAACTCCCCATGGGCGTCGCCCCTCCACGTCGTTCCTAAACCCGACGGGGGGATACGACCCTGTGGGGACTACCACCCGCCTCAACTCTCGCACCACCCCCGACTTGTACAATGTTCCCCACCTCCGCGACTTTTCTTCCCACCTCCATGGCGCCACCATTTTCTCCACCATAGATATCGCCTGCGCATTCCACCACATCCCCATCTACCCCCCCGACATCCCCAAGACAGCGATAATTACCCCCTTCGGGTTATTTGAATACGTTAAAATGGGTTTCGGCCTCCGCAACGCGGCCCAGACCTGGCAGAGGTACATGGACCAGATCCTCCGGGGTCTCCCATTCGTCTTCTGCTTTCTTGACGATGTTTTGATCGCCTCACGATCCCCGGAGGAGCACCATGATCACCTCCGCCAGGTCTTGGCTATTTTCGCCGCGGAAGGCCTCACCATAAATAAAGACAAGTGTGCCGTCGCCCAACCCACCGTTCGCTGTCTTGGGCACCTCGTTTCCGCCTCCGGCATCACTCCCCTCCCCGAAAAGGTCAACGGGATGCTAAACTTTCCACCCCCACAAACTGCTACGGAGCTACGACGGTTTCTGGGGATGATCAATTTTTACAGGCGGCACATTAAACATGCCGCCCAGCACCAGAAACCGCTCATAGCGGCCGTCCCCCAACCCGCACGTAAAAATGACCGCCGCCCCATCGAGTGGACTCCCCAACTCGATGCCGCCTTCCAAAAATGCAAAGAGGACCTGTCTGCCGCCGCTCTTCTTGCCCACCCCGACCCCCACACCCCCCCTTTCCATCACCACAGACGCTTCCGATTGGGCCATCGGAGCAGTCCTCCAACAAAACACTGGCGCCGGCCCCCAACCCCTAGGGTTTTTCTCCAAGACCCTATCCCCCCGTCAACAGAAATATTCAACGTTTGACAGAGAGCTCCTCGCCATCCACGAAGCCATCCTTCATTTCCGTGACTTCGTGGAGGGCAGGCAGTTCTCTGTCATAACGGATCACAAGCCCCTCACCCACTCCCTCCTCCAAAGTAGGAAAACCGCATCACCCCGCCGCCTCTGGCAGCTTGAGTTTATCGGGCAATTCACGTCCGATATACGATATCTGCCGGGGGCGGAGAACTGTGTGGCGGACGCCCTATCCCGCCCCACACCGGCGCCAGTAGAGGAACTGCTCCCCTTCCCCTCACCACAAATCATTGCCTCCCACCAACTCCCAAATTCTGACCCAACCCTCACCAACCTCCTCTCCGCCAACAAACTCGAACAACTGCCGCCCCACAACCTCTGGTGCGACGTGACGGCCGATTCTCCGCGGCCGTACGTCCCACCGGACCTCCGGCGGCAGTTGTTCGACCATTACCACGCCCTCCACCACCCCGGCATCCGCGCCAGCCGAGACCTTATCAAGTTGCGGTACTTCTGGCCGCACATGAACACGGACATCCGAAATTGGGTCCGCGCGTGCCAGAAGTGCCAAACTTTCAAGGTCTCGGCGTCGCCCGCCGTCGCCCCCCAACCCATTGAAGACGCGCTGCCGTGGGAGCACGTCCACTTGGACTTAGTAGGTCCCCTTCCCCCTTCGGAAGGAAAACGGTACTGCCTCACCATGATTGACCGTGGAACAAATTGGGTCGAGTGTATACCACTCGCCCAAATTTCCGCGGACACCGTCGCGACCGCGTTCCTATCTAACTGGATCACTCGCTACGGCTGTCCGCAGAATATCACGGTCGATCAGGGGAGGCAGTTCGAATCCACCCTCTTCACCGACCTACTACGCTCCCTCGGCATCGCCAAAAACCGCACCACCCCTTACCACCCTCAATCGAACGGCAAGATAGAGCGGTGGCACCTGGTCCTCAAGCAAGCTATCGCCACCTCCGCCTCAACCCCCTCTTGGACCAAACATCTTCCATACATCCTTCTCAGCCTCCGAACCTCCCAGCGCCCCTCCGATGACGTCAGCCCGGCCCAGCGGGTATTTAAAGACCCTATACGGCTACCCGCTGACGTGTTTCCCCCCGCTACCCCGTCAATTAACAGGGACCCCCCTCCAAACCTCAGCCCCTAAAACCGACACCACTTACCCCAAACGCTTTCACTCGGCAACACACATGTACCTCAAAGAACCGGGAATGCATAAAACCTTCAAACCACTTTACGCCGGTCCCTTTCCCGTAATCCGTACTTCAAACACCACCGCCGCCCTGTTAATTGACGGGAAACCCTATACAGTCCCCTTAGTACGCTGTAAACCCGCACCTGTTCTCCCCGATCCCGCTACTCCTCACAGTCTCTCTCCAACCACTGACCATGTCGCACCACCAGCACTCCCCGTCACCTCCGTCTCAATTCCCGGGTCACGAGTCCCCCGGCTACCCGGATTTCGACTCGGACCTGGTGATCGCCGCCATCCTCCGCGACATCTTCGCCCCCACACCGCTCTCGCCCATCCGTCAGTCTCCCGAGCCCCCTCAACCGCTTTCTTTTCCTCCGCCACGGATCACCGGACTACCTCCCCGGCCCCGGCAGTTACGCCTACCCCGGTGGGCCATCATCCGCGATTTCGAGATCGCACAGGCCACCGGGGTACACGAGCCCTACGTCCCGTCCGATCCCCGGATTCAAGCTCGGACCCCCCCTCGACCTCCGCATCCGGCGACCCCGCCAGCACCTCCGCGCCCCACCCCAACTGCCGGGGATATCCACAATAGCCTCCGCCGGGCACGTCCGGCTCGGGAGACGCGAGAGGCGGCGACGCTACGGCCCGGCGGCCCAGTTTAACCACCCCGCCCGTCCATCTCACGGCGGGGCCTCGTGTGGCTCGCGTACCGTGTGTCCAATTAATTACACAAGGCACGCGAGCCCACCACGCCCTACCGTGCAAATTCACGTTCGTTCGCTCGCTCGCTCGACTTTCCTCACAATTCTCTTCCTCTACTTATCCTACATATACCACTCCTCCCTCACATTCTGCGCGGCCTCCCCCATTCCCAACCTCCCTACCCCATACACCTTCATTCTATCAGCCGTTATATACGCAACCTGTCTAATGCGGACACAACTTAACATATGCCACCTCCATTTGTCTATAATGTCAATACTCATCACTCTCAGCTACCTCTCTCCGCCTTACGCATACCTATATGTCCATATCGCACCACTACATTGCACCTCTCTCTACTATCGCAACCAACCATACCCAAACTCGCTCGTAGCAGCGTACCTGCTGCACCTCACCCTCTTATTCACATCACACACCCTCACGTTCATGCTCTGTACATAACACAGCAACCACTGTACATACCTCAAATCTTACCAATAAGCTCACCCCGCTGTACATACCACCTTATCTATAAGCTCCCAGCCACTGTACATACCTCAAATCTTGCCAATAAGCGCACTCCCGCTGTACATACCACCTCATCTATAAGCCCCCAACCACTGTACATACCTCAAATCTTACCAATAAGCTCACCCCGCTGTACATACCACCTTATCTATAAGCTCCCAACCACTGTACATACCTCACATCTTGCCAATAAGCTCACTCCCGCTGTACATAACACCTTATCTATAAGCTCCCAACCACTGTACATACCTCCTCACCCTACTCATCAATAAGCTCATCTTGTGCCTCAAATCTCACCCTCTGTACGTACCACCTTATCTATAAGCTCACACCCTCTGTAAATACATCACCACTCACCTTGTATCCTAGCACGTAAGTCCTCCTAGTCATAAGTCGCCTTCAGCGTCCTGATTGTTTGCCGTCGCCCTCAGCAGCTGTAATCTCTTTCCGTACCACATCGCCATCAGCTCCACATTGTTTGTCTCCGCCTTCAGCACTGTAACCCTGCGCCTTCAGCCCCACTACTGTTCTCATTGCCTTCAGCCCATGTAACTCTGCGCCCTCAGCTCCTACAATTTTGTTTTTTTTGCTCAAACTGGGGGGACCTCTGTCGTGAGTCCCTCCCGGAACTCCAACTCACTACAATTAAGTTCTCACCAAAAACAACCTGTGAAAATAAGGCTCTGGGAATAAACGGTAAGAGTGGGGCAACCGACGCAGGATCCGGCTCAACCTGAAACCCCACCACCAGGGTGGGGACTTCAGAGTCTATAAAACCCCGGATCCTGCGCCTTTTTCGCCATTCTACGTCTTCTCTAGCTGCTGGCTACTCTCTCTCTCTCCTCATACCTCCTCTCTTAAAATTCACTTCTCAAATGCTCTCCCAGTAAATTCACACACACAGTAAATTCACACTCACCCATTTCATCAGAGTTAGGTGGAGGTCTCGCCCTTAACCAACCCTGATGAAACACACTACACGCTCGGTGGAGGTCCGCCCTTAACCGCACACACTTTCCACACAAATTTACCATTAAATTCACACACGCACATTTCATCAGGATCAGGTGGAGGTCTCGCCCTTAACCGATCCGGATGACACACACTTCACGCTCGGTGGAGGTCCGCCCTTAACCGCACACACACTCACCTAAATTCAAACACACACATAAATTTAGTCAGGTATGGTGGAGGTCTCGCCCTTAACCAACCTGACAAAATTTATTACACGCTCGGTGTAGGTCCGCCCTTAACCGCACACACACACACACAACCAAAATTACACGCACATCATGCCTTCAAATTCTCCAACTTAAATTCACTTTTTACCTTTTCAACACACGCTCGGTGGAGGTTCGCCCTTAACCGCAAACACACCAAAAATCAACACACCACAATTTTAGCTCTAAATTCATACCTATCCTTCATCCAACTACCTCCACCTCTCATGGTGAATTTCACATCAACTTAAATTCACCATAGTGGTAACCACCGACGTTCCCGCTTCCTTCTTCCCCTCTCATCATGGAGTCTCCCGACGTCACTTCGCCACCCCTCTTGACGGCGCAATCCACCCTGCAGGCCGCTGCGACACCGCCCGCCGACCCCACGTCCGCTGCGACACCCATCTAAGTTTTTTATTTTATTTTTTTGTATATATTTTTTTTTACCTGTGGTTTAAAAAAAGGTGATCCACTTGGACTCAACGATCCTCCTAACGCAGGGGCGTATGGCGACACCGGAGATAGCATACCATGCTGCAAAATCAATGCCATGGTGTTCAATGTACGTTGAAATGTAGTTTCGTTCTTCAGAAGTTCAAAAAACCTATGGCTTCAAAAGTAGTAGTTTTACAAAATCGCCAGGTGAAAAACTATCACCGTCCTACTTACTACAACTTTCTGAAGCTACAAACTTTTTGTCAGTTCTAACCTCCAGTTTTCATTCTCTCTTGGAGTAGGGATGTGAAACGTCGTGAGGACCATAATGCGAGGTAAATAATATAGAGCCACAAGTGTCATAGTCCAAACAGATCATATATGTTGGTAAAACGTTGTTGATCGAAAACAACTGTTTATTATTGAAAGAATAATAAAATGAAATAAACCAAAATGAGCAAAAGGAACAACACTCTTCAAGTTTACAAAATGAATTTTAACTAGAAACGCTGGAAATTATTAGCAAAGATGTACTATTTACCTGCGTAGATGCCCCTTTTGCGTAGATCACTGTTTTCTGTGGTTACTACCCACCCACCCTCGTGCTTCCCCCCAAGGAAAACCCTAAATCGAGTCCCTACTGGAGACGGCCCGGGAATCACAATTTCATAAAAACGCGCGGGATTCAGTAATTCAACCATTAATTATTTGTTGTTATTCAAGGAGCATAACGTTTGTTCGAGTTACAAAAGTATCTATCAACAAATTCCAAAACAGCCATCATTCTTCAAATGAAATAGTATCACGTGATAACCAACTCGACTTCATACGCAGCCATCCGTGATTATAATCAGGTGTTCCCTAGCAATGATATCAGGGCCGGATTTATACCGTTTCATTCACGATCATGTTGACGAAGCTTTTCGGTGCAAACGAACGGCTGGATG
Source organism: Leptopterna dolabrata (assembly GCA_954871275.1). Classification (NCBI taxonomy): domain Eukaryota; kingdom Metazoa; phylum Arthropoda; class Insecta; order Hemiptera; family Miridae; genus Leptopterna; species Leptopterna dolabrata. The sequence continues at coordinate 55,985,192 of OX940975.1, forward strand.
TACAGTGCTCCTGGTGGTCTCGAAAAATTCTTTGGTTCGAGATCAATTTAAAAACGTTAAAAAAATCATACCCTTCTATTGAAAGTTTTCTGAATATTTCAGCCCTTATTTTTCATCCCTTAGAGATGACTGACTGTAACGCCGAGCTTCGCGGACCAGCGAGACCCCAAACGGGACGTACAAACCAAATTCATTAATAATGGTTCATGGTAACTAAGGGAAGTGCGAAGTATGGCGTACGGTGGATGGAGAGAAATTTATTGTTTTATTCCATTTTCGGATTTTACATACCTTGAAATGGAAAATTCCAAATTTTGAGGAGGTGGGGGGTTAAATTTTATTTATTTTTTCATTTTCGAATCCAAAGGTTTCATTATTGAAAATAATAAACCACAAGTGGTCTCCCTAAAAACAATTAAATTTAAAGAGATATTTATCAGTTAATTAGTTTAATACCTGATATGTTGTTAGAGGGGTGTACATATGTCCATTATACGTCTGCAACAAAATGATACATGTCGTGATCCTCCCAGAACATCACTCCTTATACAACATTGTACGCTAAAGATTGTCCAAAGTAATAAACTCGAACGGGTGAGGTGGCCTATGTGATCTGGCGCAGGGAGTCTTGAAACTCTCCCTCTACCCTTCAACAGCAACTGAATGGCTGGGGGAGTGTGGACAGATAACTATAAAAACTCGTCGTTCTCGCCTGTCACCTCATTCTACGCTCTCCTCAAGTTGATGACTTTTCTCTCTCTCTCTCCTCTCACGCCTCCTTACCTATAACCTAAAAGAACTCAGTTTGGTGGAACCGGCCTCGAGTGGCAACCACTGGGCAAAACCCCTAGCGTCTTTGGTGGTGGTAACCTTCCTGGCTTGGCCATAGGTGTTAACCTTTTAGACACTAGATCTAGCAACCTTCTCCATCTCTCTCACTCACCATACCTCACCTCGCCTTCACCTATCTCTAACCACCACAATATATATTATAGAAGCTTCAAGAATTATTCTGATTCTGTGTCATCAAAAACATTTCAGAACTTCCAAATTGAAATTTATTGGCGTGGAGAAAAATCGAGGACGATACATTGGAAAATACCAGGGCATTAGCTAATAACATGACAAACATACCGGTCTGCTATTTTTCAGCTTGGAATCCTATGCAGTTTAGTCATAAAGTGGGTGGAAAAAACCTGTTTGGGACATGAAGTATTTTGTGTGCTATTTTTTTTCCATTTCTGGGGGTTGAGCGTGATTCCTCCTGTCACTGAGACCGCCAATATTGTGACTGGTTCCCCGTCCCAATACTATTTCAGTGAGGTGGCGACTTACGGCCTCTTCTTGCAAAAAGTGCAGGATCCTTCAGTTCCGCAATCTCTGAAGGATCGAGGATGCCTCTTCCAAGGTGCCGAAATCTCTGAAGGATCGAGGATGCCTCTTCCAAGGTGCCGAAATCTCTGAAGGATCGAGGATGCCTCTTCCAAGGTGCCGAAATCTTTGGTATGCAACAGCGGGACAGAATGCACAGAATGTGCTCAGCCGTTTCTGCCCCGCCGTCACAGAGGCGGCATATGTCCATCCTACACTTGCTTATGTTTTTGAGGTGGTACTTCAGATGGCAGTGGCCAGTGAGGAGGCTAGTAATGCCAGCAATGGCACGTAAGTCCTTATGGCTCAGGTACACAAGAGCTTGGGCTATTTTCTTTGAGAATCGAGTGAACTGCTTGGCTTGCCTCTGCGTAGGAGTATTATGCCAGTATGCAGTTCTGTTGGTGTCTTCCCATTTCTTCACTTAACGGATTACGAAGCTTTTTGTGATACCGGGACCAGCTGGGTTTGACGTTGATGCCTTTTTGGTAAGGCGATCAGCCTCCTAATTGCCCTTCATACCTTCATGCCCAGGCACCCACAGCAACGTTAGTTTGTTGCCCCGCGCAGGTGCCTTGAGGGAGTTGAGGCACCCCCCAGGTCTGCTTGGATTTTATAGATTACCTAGGGCAGATATTGCCTTTAGAGCTGTATGGCTGTCTGATAGAATGTAGATTCTGGCGTACTTGAGTCGTTTCCTGACGATCTCCTGCGCACAGATTTCTATTTTGTGGGTTTCCAATTGGTAAATGGTGGCTGACGGACCCAGAGGTTTTGCTATGCTGAAATTTGGGCCCTTAACCCAAATTGTCCTCCTATCTATTACGGACCCATCTGTGAACCACAGAAGTGGAGGTTTTGTCTATTCTTGTGATAATCTTTCTACTGACAAAGAAATGCTTTCTGTATCACTTTGCCCGGGAACATCGAACTGAAACAACTTGGTAGGGAGGCATTGGATCCCGCTTCCAATCAACTGATGCCTATCAAACAACATTTTACAAAGCCCTCACTGGGATAAAACAAACCATTTCTGTAACCCCAGAACTTTTTTTTTTTAACTCGATAGTATGTTGTAGAACATTGCAAACATAAGCCACAATAAAATAATAACCACAAACCGTTTTGACTGTTGGTCTTGTTCAATGCCGGGAAGTTATTGTTCCTCAAAGAAGCTAGGTACAAGTGCAATACATAAAAGCGTCTCAGGCTTGCCTCCTTAACAGTGCTAGGCGTACCTTAGTGGAAACCCCCAACTCCAAGAACTTTTAAATGCTCTATTTCACGAACTCAATTTGGTATGAATAGTTAGTAGTTTTTAGTAATGGTTGAATAATTTATTATTCATCAACCCATTAGTGACCATCGATGCCATATGGAATTCCGGTGGTAGGTATAATATCAATGTTATCGTCAAAAAATGTACTCGTATAATTTAGCGCGTCAAATCTACGACTACTTAGATGATTGCTGGGGTTTTCCTAAGTTTTATGTTCTTTTCATCTTCTGATCTTCATTTTTGGCAGTCATCTGAATAATTTCGTTACATAACGTTTAGATGATTGTGGTTTTCAAAGTTGTATGCTCTTTTCATCTTCTGATCTTCATTTTTGGCAGTGATCTGAATAATTTCGTTACATAACCAAATGTTTTGGTAATAAATTATTTTTCACAGTTGCAGTATGTTTCTATTCTTTGTATATACCTATGCCTAGGAGACGATTATAATTTATTTAGATATTTTATTCATTTTCAACAGTTTACGTAGGGACCATGTTTTTCGGATGTTGCCGCAATTATTAAGGCAAAACGATGTTTCAGAGGTTCGAAATATGCAGGAACTGTTTCAAATCAAAAATACCCATTGAACCCAAGACGTAATTTATACTTATTACGGCGTCAATCGATTCCCTCCTAATTAGTGTATGTAGCTAGATTTTGGGATGAGGGTTATTAGAAAATTCGTGTTTGCAAGGGTGAATATCCATTCAAGCTACCAATACCTTCAATGCAGAGAGCACCAATCCGATTGCGTTTCAGCATTTAGCTTAGGAATGTGTAGAAGGAACTAAATCATTCGCGACTTATTGCACCTGTGCCCTTTCCAAACACGTGATCAAAATAATATACGTTACACACAAATAGACAATTCTCATGTCCCAAAGCCACTGTTTAAATAATTTGGATTTTACCTCGATTGTTTAGTCTTTTGTTCTCAAGCCCATCTTCGGGGGATGCTCACTCAAATCCGTTTAAATTTCCTTGATAAGAAACAATCAGCAAAAGTTCTTACCCCATTGAAATCAGGTTTGAGGTCACATCTTGTTTCATAGCATTAATTTAATTGACTGAAAATATTTATATCATATAAAATGTGTAACTTACAAAGCAGTTGGGTAGAATATACTTATACAATATAGATATTCATTATAAAACCATGATTCGTTATATCTATGAATACCGAGTAATATTATGATTAGTAAGTCGCTATTTCGAACGCATCAATCATTTACTTAAAGTTTACCATGAGAATTGCCCAGTACACATACTACTGCATCTTTCTACAACAACTCCTAAGTTATTCTACTGAAGCACTAGCACTACACTACATACATACATCAACTACTACATACAGCAACGCGAAGTTATTTACAGCTGAACATCTACTGAATCATTTGGCACATGCCAAAGCGTTGAAGCTAGATAACAATTTTATCTGAAGCGGCCTGGTGAATACCATGCCTGGCTGGAAGAAAGCAAGATGCGAGTATTGAGGTTAGTGAAATCAGAATCTGGATACATAAGAAATCCGTTTACCAGTAAACTGTAATGAAATTGGAGAAAGGATATCAATCTACGTAGCTGAACTACCAGTTCTTGGTCTTCACGAGGATGCACAGACGTAGCCAAAAGAGGTCAATGGTCAATGGTGCAATGTGCCAATAGGTGGTACGATCCAGGTAATACTGTGTTTAGAATTAATTTACCTGTTGAGAGGAGTGGAAATTCACCATGGAACCGGAGCCAGGTCGTGCCTGTAAGTGAGTTTGTTTTGTGCAATCTAAACTATGTGGTAGTGTCCTTCGTTATGCCACCTCAAAAATAGTTGACGGTTACCTGATATTCAACCTAAGTCTAGGGAAACACTGTACATTCTTCCACAATGGTTTCTGCAGCTGTAGATGACCCATTCCGTCTACGTCTCAAACTGGTTACTGAACAGATCCCTATCTCCCGAATGGAAAAGTTTTGGACACAGATAAGCGACAATATTGCTATTAGTTTATATCGCTTTTCCCTTACAATCGAACCGTTGCTACGTTTTATTAACTTCCTTTGTTTTAATTAGATTTTTAACAATATTAATTTATTTCCCTGAATCTACCCCTCAAGTTGTAATTGATGAATGTAAACTGCCTGTCTCCCAATAGAGTGGGGATGGGGACCGCCGGGAGGACAACGGACTGAGGAGTGGCACTGTGGCACACGGGTAGGAGCAATACCGAGGAAGGGGCTCATACTAGAACGGCACCAAAAACATCAGAATGAACCGAATGGTAAAGCTCTATTTTCACAGGGGAAATCTGATTAAAATCCACCATGATTTTTATTTGTTGTAAGATTACACGACTCACTAATACATCTACACCTAAGATTCCCCCCCGCGTCTACCACCTTGCCGTTGGTGGGGGGGCTTAGTCCGCGGCGCACACCATCTATTGCACGATCGCACCTCCTTGGAGTGTGTTGATCACTGGATGGTGTGGGCCATTGCACACGGCAACTAAGAGTAGACAACCCTCAAGACCAAGGTGTACACGCCGTGCTGATGGTCTGCATGGTGCAGAGGGCAATGTGCACATCTAACGGCTGCCCCCAGGGTACCGGCCGACCCCCTGGGTGTACTTAGGCTTGCCTATACATGCGGGGCTCTGTATGGGTGGACGACCCTTTCCCTAGCTTCTCGTGGGATCAAAACGAAGAAGAACGAAAATAAAAATTTACATTTACCAACCACTGTCAGTGAGGAAGAGAGCTGCTCTGAACTCTCCACCTCACTGACAGAAATGGCAATCTCGGAAGTTGGGGCTGAACAAACCCCGACATCCATGGATTGCACAGGCGCAGGTGGCGCTTCTCAAGAGCAATCCACCAGCACACAAAGTTTGGGCCGCCGACCCTCTGGCGCTCAGCTGAGGAAGGCGGCCAGACAAAGGGCTCTCGATAGAGGGGAGCCCATTAAGCCTCGTAGGAGAAAGAGGTCGGGGAAGCCTGTTCCTGATGCCGGAGCGACGGGGACCCGTGAAGGAGCAACCACCTCACAAGGGGCAGAAACGCTAATCAGCGTTGAACCCCTTGTACCCGGTGGCGTCTCTGGAGCGGGTTTCCGCCCACCTCTGGCAGTGGGACCGGGTGGGAGTGGAGTGGGGGCGAGTACGCCGGGTAAACGGCCACGCACCCCCCACACCACCCCCCCCTCGGCCTCAATGCCTAGGATCAAGAAGGCACGGGGAGAGACCGTGGCCCAATCCGGAGCATCACCTCAGGGTGACAGCTCTGGCGGGTACAGCGGTGCACTCTCCACCACCAAGATGGTCGTAGTACACGGCAACCACCCCGTGGAACGACTATCGGACGTGGAAGCCAACTTGGTCCTGGGAGCAATAGTGCAGGCAACGTTCCTGGAGGCGCCCGGCCAGGGTCCGCAGTTCACAAACGGCTATACCAGCAATGGTGTGGTCCACCTGACCTGCTCCAACAGCCAGTCGAAGGGTTGGCTGGAGGAAAGGGTTGGGGTGCTGCGGCCTTGGGATGGTGCCACCCTCCGGACGGGGCACGCAAAAATGCTGTTGGAGGATCAGGTGAAGGTTGGGGTCTGGATCCCCACCGACTTCCTTGATCGATCCGACGCAAGGAAGCTACTTCCTTTGTTTGAGATCCAGAATCCTGGACTCTCAACGAAGGAATGGCGCCTTTTGTTCAGCCGAGCGGATGAGAGAGGGCTAGAGCTCGTGCTGAAAATAGATAAGGGCTCTCTGGAATGGTTGAAGGGGCACAACTTTAAACCCCACTTCCACACCCGGAGAGTCACCTTTAGGCAGCTGTCCACACCACCGAGTGATGCTGCGGGTCATTCAGATAAACCTGCAGCATAACAAGGTGGCGACAGCTGCCCTATGCCAGCTGCTCGCAGCTGGCAACTACGACGTCGCCCTGATTCAAGAACCCTGGGTCTACCGGGGCAGAATCATGGGCCTCAACAACGCAGGAGGTAAGTTAATCTACAAACGCGATTGCGTGGATGATGTACGTGCCTGCGTATTTGTCAAAAATGACATCAATTCACTAACTATGTCTGAGTTCTGTTTCAGGGATTTAGTAGCAGTGAAGATAACCCTCTCTGAAAATGGCCAAAGGGAGCACATAATAACTGCCTCAGCCTACTTTCCGGGAAACTCATCGGAGGGGCCACCACCCGTGGAGGTGCCGGACCTTGTCGAAAAATGCCGCACGGACAATGTGCAGCTCCTAGTCGGCGCGGATGCCAACGCCCACCATGTTGCCTGGGGAAGCACCGACACCAACACCAGAGGTAGATGCTTGTTTGACTACCTGGTAGCTAGTAATCTATATGTAGCAAACCGGGGAAACAAACCAACATTTGTCACCATAAATAGGAAAGAGGTCCTTGACATTACCATTATTACCCCTCCACTAGATCAAAGAATAAAGAAATGGTTCGTATCCGATACTCCCTCCTACTCGGATCATAGGTATATTGTTGTGGAAATCCAAGGTGTGGGTAAAACGCAGCAATCCTACCGCGATCCTCGGAAGACGAACTGGGAAGCCTATAGGGAGGAAGTGGAGGGCTGGTTGAGAGGAACTCGGACCAAATTACACAATATAGTTGATATTGAGGCGGTAGCGGGAGAATTAGAAGAGGCACTACTCACCTCATTCAATAATCACACTCCTATGACAACTAAACTCTCAACCACCGGGGTCCCCTGGTGGAATAGGGAAATAGAAGTCACTAGGCGTGAAACACGCAAACTATATAATAGGGCGCAAAAGACGGGCAACTGGGACGCTTATAAGACCAAGCTGGCCCAACTCAGGAGTCTTATAAGGAAATCACAAAGGGACACATGGAGGAAGTTCTGTGAAGAGGTGGAAAAAACCTCGGAATGTGCAAGACTCCAAAGAGTCCTTTCTAAGGCTCCTATCAATCCAATTGGCACACTAGTTAAACCAGATGGAAGCTACACCACAACAGCCGGGGACACTCTAGCGCTCCTACTAGAGACTCACTTCCCTGGCTCGGCGGTGACTGACGTTCGGGGACCCCCACCTCAACCACCAACCGGCGCTCAGGGTATGAGAGCAACCAGGGCAGACTGGGAAGTGGCAAAGGGTGTGGTCTCCATTGAACGCACAAAGTGGGCTATCAGCACCTTCAGCCCATACAAATCGCCGGGCCCAGATGGCATTATCCCCAAACTGCTTCAGGAAGGGGGCCATGGGGTAGCCAGGATCCTGAGTGCACTCTTTAGGGCCTGCCTGGCTACAGGCACAATACCCCAAAGATGGAGCAAAGCAAGGGTCATCTTTCTGCCTAAGCCAGGGAAACCTTGGTACAACCAGGCAAAGGCGTTCAGACCCATCTGTCTAACGTCCTTCATTTTGAAGACATTAGAGAAACTGGTTGATAGGTATCTGAGGGAAACCTCTCTCACAGAGAGGCCTCTACACACCAATCAGTTTGCCTATCAACCGGGCAAATCCTGTGAGGCAGCACTGCACCACCTGGTGTCACAGGTGGAATCGGTGCTAGCAACTAAAGAATTTGCCATAGGTATATTTCTGGATATAGAGGGCGCTTTTGACAATACCTCTGTAGACTCAATTATAAACTCAGCGCGCCGGCATGGAACAAACACCACCCTGTGTAGGTGGATAAGTACCATGCTGACTAGCAGGACAGTAGAGGCTGAGCTCCTTGGGGAGTCCGTGGGGATGTCTGTGGCAAGGGGTTGCCCGCAGGGCGGGGTTTTGTCCCCCCTTCTGTGGGACCTTGTTGTGGACTCTCTGCTGGAGAAACTCAGTGGTCAAGGCCTCTACGTACAGGGCTATGCTGATGATGTGGTAATCCTAGTTAGGGGTCCCTTTGTCAGCACAGTCTCAGATCTGACACAGTCAGCTCTGAAAGCAGTGGAAGACTGGTGTGGCACAGAGGGCCTAAATGTAAACCCAAATAAAACCACGCTGGTTCAATTCACAAGAAGGAGGAATCTGAGAGGTCTCTCAGAACCCCGGTTTTACAACTCAAAGGTGTCATTCCAGCGTGGGGTGAAGTATCTGGGCGTCTACCTGGATGCAACGCTCACCTGGAACAAACACCTCGAGTACATAGCAAATAGGGGCAAGGGAGCCCTTATGTGCGCAAAACGCAGTTGCGGAAAAACATGGGGCCTACAGCCGCGGATGGTCCACTGGATTTATACCGCGATAGTACGACCCATTCTTACGTACTGCTGCGCTGTGTGGTGGCCGAAGGTCAGTCAGGTAGGGGCCTGCCAAACCCTTACCAGTGTACAACGACTGGCCTGTCTAACCATCACAGGTGCAATGCATGGTACACCCACTGCAGCCATGGAGATTCTACTGGGCTTACCCCCAATAGATATCTACATTAAAGGGGAGGCCGCAATGGCCTCCCTGAGGCTGAAATGGAATGGTACCTGGCGGGACACACCCCACCCAGGCCATACCAATATACTAAAGGCTATACAAGAACCACTACTTGACATGGTGGCGGATGTTATGCCAAAAACCCTCCATCAACCACACCCATACGCATCCGTGCTGATGTGGGCGGGGCATGGTTGGAAAAAATGCTGCTCCAATGATATAATCTGGTACACAGATGGATCAAAAATGGATGACGGCACTGGTGCCGGAGTATACGGGGCAGGACCCAGGTGGGACTTTTCAACCCCACTGGGGAATTTCACCTCTGTATTCCAGGCAGAAATAGTGGCAATTGATGCTGCGGCTTCTGAGAGCCTGAGGAGGGGACACCGTGGATCCCACACCCGCATACTCTCGGATAGCCAAGCATCAATAAAAGCACTTACAGCCCCCATCGTCTCATCTAGAGTGGTCTGGGACTGTATGCAAACCCTCAACGCCCTGGCGAAACACAACAGAGTTACTCTGGAGTGGGTGCCAGGCCATAGAGGAATTATAGGCAACGAAAACGCCGATTCACTCGCCAGAAAGGGCTCTCAAACACCCTTCACTGGCCCAGAACCAGCGGTCGGCCTACCAAAAACCACCATCAGAGGGGCCATCAACCGGTGGGTTCGCTCACAGACCACCAAAAGATGGTCACGCATAGATGGACACGCTCACAGTAAACGGATGATGGCCAGACCCAACTCCAACGCTACTGAGGAGCTCCTTAGACTGAACCGCAGAGAGCTGAGGCAAATAGTCGGCCTATTAACCGGCTTCCTCCCCCTGCGCTTCCACCTAAACCGCATAGGGGTCACACAACAAACAACCCAATGCAGACTATGTGAGGAGACAGACGAAAAAGCATCCCACATAATATTTGAGTGCCCAGCACTCGCTCAGCGCAGGCACAACCTCTTTGGGGCCTCAACCCCAATGAGGGAATTTCCCAGCGAAAATATAATCAAAAACCTTACAACCCTCACCAGGGGACTGGGGTTATTTGATTAAGCTAGGACACTCAGGAAAAGTACAATAAGCCAATAGGCTTCCGTGCTTTGGGGCAACCGACCCCCATTCCTGAGTGATCCGACTTACAATTTACAATTTACAATTTTACACCTAAGATTAATATCTAGTAATACCAAATGCACCACAACGCTAAAACTGCTACCTACTCCCTTGCAGCTTCTAGGTGGGCCTTCCGTATTATTTTGATGAGAATAACAATAGGCAGCTTCTAACTCGTTCAGTTATTGTGGATTCTAATCTTGTGTGATGAATAATTTTATAAAACGTTATGAAAATGTGCATAAATTCTTTGGAGCACACCGAAATGTGTAGGTAAATAATGCAATTTTTATTTGAGAAGAAGCTGTATGAATGCTCAAACTTGAAAACAAGGTGGACTGATTGTTCATGATATAACAAGTCATTGTTACTGGTGAGAATAATTACCCTTGATGAGGGTGAGAAAGTCATCATGGAGCCTGTGCTAGGAATCTGTAAGTTCGAGTAAGTAGGTATTGTTGTTGTTGATGTTGTGACAGGCAAAATATTTAATCGTATTGTTAATACAATTCAGGTACCGTGATAGTAATTATTATAAGTTGCTATCCATTATGAGGTTTATCATTACTAGGTATCTATTTATTTTCTCAGAGCAAGAAATAAGTATGGCATGCAGACCAAGCACTAGTGAGGGAAAAAAGTGCATTGTGGGGGATACATTTGACACAGTCTTGGCTCATGTGAGAGGTGCATAATTATATTAATTAATTAATTTATATTAGGTATATTTGGTTCAGAACAAACTTCTTGACCCGTATTTATGAAAGCATCTTTCAAGACTCTTTAGACTCGCTTACCTTCAAACAATTTCATATTGATTCTTCCAACTAGTAACATTCCTTTACGTCAAGGAGGCTGTTTGGAAGGAGACAGTTTCAGAGGTGTATATTACTTATCTCTACTGCTCATAGGATACGCAGAAACAACGACCCTATCACCGTTCAACGATCATGCTATTGGGTAGTTACTTGTGGATCATACCTGTTGTGATCCTGGGAAGCTCCCTGTGATGGTTCCCGAACTTACTCCCTGTAATTAGTTGCATTATGGAAAACAGATTGGCTAAAATCATGACATTTTGATCATTTGAAGTAGGTACCTATCTAATAAATTCGGATTAACAACTTCAAATGAAAACTAGCTCGGTCACCGTTAAACTAAAAGATGGTGTTCAATTAAAAGCTTCTTAATTATTAAATGTGCTATAATTGTAGGTAGGTAGGTACCTGGTATGGCTGGAAAGTAGGAGGTGCCTGCAAACAAAGAAATTATATATATATATATATATATATATATATATATATATATATATATATATATATATATATATATATATATATATATATATATATATATATATATATATATATATATATATATATATATATAACTCGGCCCTTCGGGCCTCGCCAGGGGGCAAGCCCCCTGGACCCCCAAAGGGGGCTCCGCCCCCTCGGAACGGCTTCGCCCTTCCTCACCCCCGAAGGATGTGTTCTTATACTTCGTATAATAAAGGAGAATTTGCTATGCAATTTACCCCCCCCCCCCCCCCCCACACCACCAACACCCCCCCACACCACCAATTCTTTATCACATTCCTCTTTGTGCTCATCTTTATCACATTCCTCTTTGTGCTCATCTTTATCACATTCCTCTTTGTGCTCATCTTTATCACGTTCCTCTTTGTGCTCATCTTTATCATATTCCTCTTTGTGCTCATCTTCATCACATTCCTCTTTGCGTGACGCGTTTTTGTGACAGGATATTGTGACAGGACATTTTTTTCACATGACCCCTGGCGTTAAAATTGCATAGCAATTAATATATATATATATATCGTGGAAGTTATTTTTTTGTGACTAGGTAATTTTGATAAAGACTGAAGTGAATCAATGACCAATCTAGTCATTTTTTGAGGGTGAATGTTTATTTCACGACGTTTCCGTCCTGGAACAGGACACTAATCATGTGACAACATTAGTGTTTTGTATGAGATCGTTCACAGTGGATTGGGATGACACTACAATAACAATCAGGTGAACTGAATTCCAGTAAACAGACATCATTTCAATTTCATTTCACCTGTTTGTTTACAGGAATTCAGTTCACTTGATTGTTATTGTAGTGTCATCGCAATCCATTGTGAACGATCTCATTCAAAACCCTAATGTTGTCACATGATTAGGGTCCTGTTCCAGGACCGAAACGTCGTGAAATAAACATTCACCCACAAAAAACTACAAGATTCGTCATTGCTTCACCTCAGTCTTTATACAGGGTGTAACATGAGTGATGCAAAACCTCTCTCCCACGTGTTCTACATCTAATTTCCGACCAGAAGTGTCCTATAACATTTTTTTTTACTCCGCTTAAAACCCCAATTTTTCACTTTTAAGATTTTTTTCGAGTTTCCGACCTCGTCTCACTAAAGCAGCTATAATTTCTTAATTTAAAGAGTAAATTCAAATTTGAAGATACCGATGGAAAGAGCGTTCAATTTCCTGTCTCTCTAATGCCTAACCAAATTTTTTTAGGAGGATTTGAGGAGTTAAAATGGTGTTTGAAAAGTGAATTTTGTCAAAATCTTAAAATCATCTGTTTTTTTTTAAACGCTTGGTGACCCTATTAATTCTTGTAGCAGAATGATGAAGGTAAGCTGAAAAACGCTGCAAATCCCAGCACAACGGTTCTGACCCTTCTGTTACAGATCACAGCTCTCTGTATAGATAACCCGTCTATATATAATAATTATGTACCTACTACTCTGTAGATATTATGTGGATCGCAGATCCTCCGTAAGTTAGTGTACCTAACCCCGTACTCGTTACTAGGTACCTACCTAAATCACGAGTTGAATGTTGCTAAAATAATGCAGCCGATGACAAACAGTAACTAAAACGGCAAAAAGACTCGCAAATAATGAAGTTCTAAAGGAAAATTGTTGGTGTGGAGTGAAATAGATGCCCCTTCTGCGTAGATCACCTTTTCTGTGGTCAATACGTATAGTGAACCGTTGTGTAATAACTTGCCCATCAATAATACTTCAACGGTTGTTCAAGTTGCAAAAGTAACGATCAACAAAATCCAGCCCCTTTTTGGTACATGAAACGTTGTGTAATAATTTGCCGTTGTGTAATAATTTACCATTGTGTAATAATTTATCCATCAGTAATACTTCAACGTTTGTTCAAGTTTCACAAGTACCTACCAACAAAATCCAATAGTCCATCACTTATCAAATGAAATAATACCTATCACAGAACAACCAACTCGACTTCATACAGCCATCCTTGATTATAATCAGGTGCTCTGTAGTGATGATATCCCGGCCGGATTTATACCGTTTGATTCACGATCGTGTTGACGAAGCATTTTGGTGCACACGATGGCTGGGCGTACGATGCTCCGGGTGGCCTCAAAAAATTGTTTAGCTCAAGACAAATTTAATAACGTAAAAAAAACTCTGCAAATCCCTGCACAACGGCTTATTATTTTGTACAGAATACCCTCCTGTTACAAATCACAGGTCTCCGTATAGATAACCCTTCTATATAACATATGTACTATTCTACACATATTATGTGGATCGCGGACCCTCCGTAGGTTAGTGCCTAACCCCGTTCTCGTTACTAGGTACCTACGTAAACCGTTGCGTAATAATTTACCTGTATAGGTAAAGGAGATAGAATAATGAACCGTTGTGTAATAATTTGCCTATCAATAATACTTCAACGGTTGTTCAAGTTGCAAAAGTACCTGTCAACAAAATCCAGCCCCTTCTTGGTAGATGAGCCGTTGTGTAATAATTTACGGTTGTGTAATAATTTGCCATTGTGTAATAATTTACCCATCAATAATACTTCAACGGTTGTTCAAGTTGCAAAAGTACCCATCAACAAAATCCAGCCCCTTCTGGGTAGATGAGCCGTTGTGTAATAATTTACCGCTGTGTAATAATTTGCCGTTGTGTAATAATTTACCATTGTGTAATACTTCAACGTTTGTTCAAGTTTCAGAAGTACCTACCAACAAAATCCAATAGTCTATCACTTGTCAAATGAAATAACAAGTAGAAGCTTTAAAAACCCATAGCGCAGATACCGCAAATGGCGCTTACCCTTTTTGGCTCTAGTTCCCACAAAACCACCCTCGAGCTCGAGTATTGGAGCTGGCCGAGGAATGACAGTTACCTACATAAACCAGCATTCCGAAGTGAAGCTTCCGAAGAAACCCTGAGAAACCTGTACAACTGTTGATAAATTCCATCAGATTCTGAAATTTCTCCCTTGAGAGGGAAAAACATTAAATCATGTTTAATGTTTTTCCCTCGCAAGGGAGAAATTAGATATAGTTTTTTAATGTCAAGAAAAAATGAAAGCCACAATTTCACTGAACTCTACAAGTATAATGTTGCATTTACTGTACTTATTATAGAACTCGCCATCAACATATGGTTGCTACAACAGAAGGTAGTAACTGTGTAGTAACCAATGAAAAACGTTGCATATTTGCGTGTCGGAATTCACAGAATGACCCCCAGCCCTAAAACATTAAACATGTTAATATCGCAGAACAAACAGCCATCCTTGATTATAATCAGATGCTCCGTAGTTATGATATCCGTGCCGGATTTATACCGTTTGATTCACGATCGTGTTGACGAAGCTTTTTGGTGCTCACGAACGGCTGGACGTACGATGCTACGGGTGGTCTGAAAAAATTGTTTGGCTCAAGACAAATGTAATAACGTAAAAAAAACCATACCCTTCTATTGGAAGTTTTCGAGCTAGGCGTTCTGAACATTTCAACCCCTATGTTGAACCCCTTAGAGATGACTGACAGTAACGTCCAGCTTCGGGGACCAACACTAGACCCCGAACGGAACCTATAACCCGAATTTCATCAATTTTTTTTCATGGTAACTAAGAAAAGTGGCCCGTACGGCGTACGGCGGACAGACAGAAATATTATTATTGCAGTTTTGGATTCTACATACCTTGAAACGTAAACCATCAAATTTTGAGGGGGGGGTAAGAATTTTTTGTTTTTCTTGCTCGATTCCAATGGTTCATTATTGAAAATAATAAACCAAAACAATACCCTTCAATCGAAAGTTTTCGAGCTACGGCGTTCTGAACATTTCAACCCCTATGTTGAACCCCTTAGAGATGACTGACAGTAACGTCCAGCTTCGAGGACCAACTAGACCCCGAACGGAACCTATAACCCGAATTTCATCAATTTTTTTTCATGGTAACTAAGAAAAGTGGTCAGTACGGCGTACGGCGGACAGACAGAAATATTTTTATTGCTTTTCGGATTCTACATACCTTGAAACGTACCTAAACCATCAAATTTTGAAGGCGTGGGGGGGGGGGGGGGGTGTTAAGCTTCTTTGTTTTCTTGCTCGATTCCAATGGTTCTTTATTGAAAATAATAAACTAAAACGCGCCAAAACGTCAGCTTTCCAACGGACTGATCAAAAAGTTTTTTGGAATTGATTTCAAGAGAGAAAATTAGGTTTGAATACGATAAAACATGTTGTTTCCGGCTAAATCGTGGGTTTTTCATGAAAAATGTACCTTTTGTGAAGTAGTGAGTCAACTATGGGGTAATTTTCAAATCGAATGGTGACACCCTCACATCATCACCCAGTAAGTATTTGGTCGTTATTTTCATTTTAGTCCAAGGGTGTCGGCATTACAAAGAATGGAGCTATGGAAGTTAAGGGGACTCTGTTCAATCCTTTATTTGCTCAAAATGCCCTCAGTTTTGGCGAATACAGGACCGGTTCGTTTGTGAAGGGTCCATAGGTGGCAGGGAAAAAGATAAGAACTCATCCCAATCATTCGTAGAGGTACACAAACAACAGCTGTCTCTATCTTTCAATCCTCTTCCCTTAACTTCCATAGTTCTCAAATCCTCCTAAAAAAATTTGGTTAGGCATTAGAGAGACAGGAAATTTCACGCTCTTTCCAACGGTATCTTCAAATTTGAATTTACTCTTTAAATTAAGGAAAATCATAGCTGCTTTAGTGAGACGAGGTCGGAAACTCGAAAAAAATCTTAAAAGTGAAAAAAGTGGGGTTTTAAGCGGAGTAAAAAAAAAAGTTATAGGATACTTCTGGTCAGAAATTAGATGTAGAACACGTGGGAAAGAGCTTTTGCATCACTCATGCTACACCCTGTATATTGTATATGTATATATGTAGAGAGAGAGAGATTCATTAATATAAGGGAACACCAACGTAAACAAAGTTGGATGAGAAATCCACCAAAAGCATACCTTCCACGTCCCCTTTACCGTGTTTTAATAAAGGTAAATTGATATAAAAAGAAAAAAAGGTGCATCCATCAAAGCAATAGATTGGTGGATATAAGTCAGTATAAGTCGACAAAAGGCCACTTATTATGAAATAAAAAAATGAACTGTTATTCTTATTTGTCAAGACACCGAAAGAATAAATTCAATCCATTATATCCACCTGTTGTACGATGGGCGACGAGTTGACACCTGATTGTCCCTGAAATATATCACAGCAAAATATTGGCAACAGGAAAGTCTTATCAATAATTCTAGGACGAATGTTTCACCACTCTGTTGCCATCACCAGATATTCTCCCCGCGAAACCATCTACCTATTTACTCATTAGGTATGTACCATATTACATTCATTTTACGAATAGTATTTGAACGATCTCATCGCACAAACATCTATTTACTCATTATGCACTATATTATGGTTTCATTACGATTCATTTGAACAACGGGTATAAAACGCTGCAAATCCCTGCACAACGGTTTATTATTTTGTATAGAATACCCTTCTGTTACAGATCACAGCTCTATGTATAGATAACCCGTCTATATAATATAATATGTACTATTCTATGCATATTATGTAGATCGCAGACCCTCCGTAGGTTAGTACCTAACCCCGTACTCGTTACTAGGTACCTACCTAAATCAAGAGTTAAATGTTGCTAAAATAATTCTGCCGATGACAAACAGTACCTATCAAAAAGAAACACACATAATGAAGTTCTGAAAAGAAATTGTTGATGAGGAGTGAAAAAAGTAGCAAAAGTACCTACCAACAAACTCCAGCCCCTTCTACGTAGATGGTATAATGAACCGTTGTGTAATAATTTACCGTTGAGTAATGATTTACCGTAGTAATATCTAATTTACCCATCAGTAATACTTCAACGTTTGTTCAAGTTTCACGACCTACCAACAAACTCCAAAAGAGTCATCATTTTTCAAATTAAATAATATCACAGAACAACCAACTCGACTTCATACTCCGCCAATATAATCAGGTGATCCCTACCAATGATTGGCCGTATTCACAAATTCCTATTGTGGGCGCGTCTCTGGTTACGAGATTTGGTTTGAATTGTATACAATTTCATTCACACTGGAGTCGAAAATGCCTGTCGGTGCAAACTTCGGGGCCTTACTGTGAACGAACGGCTGGACGTACGATGCTCCGGATGGTCTTAAAAAACTCGCAAGTTCAAGAACTATTTAAAACCGTAAAAATATTTACGTAAAAAAATGGTATAGGCGTTTTGAAAATTTCAACCCCTATTTTGAACCCCTTAGAGATGACTCACAGTAACGTCGAGCTTCGAGGACCAACTAGACGCCGAACGGAACCTATAACCCGAATTTCATCAATTGTTTTTCATGGTAACTAAGAAAAGTGGCCCGTACGGCGTACGGCGGACAGACAGAAATATTTTTATTGCAGTTTTGGATTCTACATACCTTGAAACGTAAACCATCAAATTTTGAGGGGGGGTAAGAATTTTTTTTTTCATGCTCGATTCCAATGGTTCATTATTGAAAATAATAAACCAAAATGGCCTTTGGACAATAACTGATGAACGGCCGGAATGTCCGATGACTTGTATGCGGCTTATGTAGACTCTATGCAAAGTTCTATAAAAGACAATAGGTATTAAACTATTTTGGAATCTCCTTCAGAGATGCGCCTTGATGCTGTTGTAGTTGTGGCGTCCTCCTTGCCAGATGTGGCTTCGATCCTCCATCAAGCCAGACACCTACTTATCCTGTTCAGGTCAAATTCTCGATTGGCTTTATGTTCATCTCATGTTCTTCGCGAGCTCTCGTATCTCGAGGCAAATAACGGTATGGGACCAGACGGTATTCCCTCTATCATTCTGAAGCTTTGCTGCTCATGGCTGTGCGCCCCTCTAAATTCACGATTTAATAGCTCATTGAGTTGTGGTTCCCCGCCAAATGGAAGTCCTCTTTCACAACCCCTGTCCGCAAATGTGGCGACAGATCCCGTATAGGTCACTACAGGCCTATCTGCACTGTATCATCCATTCCCAAAACTCTTGAGAAGCTAGTGGTAGCACAAATCTATCCTGAGCTGTCGCACCAGAACAACAAGGATTTATTCGGGGTCGGTCGAGAGTCACACATCTACAGGAATTCCAGGAGTTTGTCATGAAGGGATATGAGAATCATGTGCAGGTGGATGTAATATCTACCGACTACACTAAAGCCTTCGACAAACTATCTCACGGACACGTATCATCGCTGGAGGAGTCCTTGGCCCGTTCCTACGCTGGCTGGCCGTTATCTGACGGGCAGGGAACTAACTGATGGTGAGGTTGAAGGGTAATTTCTCCAGACCATTTGCAGCTGGATCAGGAATTCCTCAGGGTTCACATGTTGGCCAATTGTCTTCCTCATCATGATTAACGGTCTTAACTGTTTACAAACATCAGATGTGTGCTCATCTTCGATGACCTTAGATTGTTTTCATGAATAATATTATAGTATAGTCTCCAGGAGATTTTTGTCGATTGCAAGAGTCCCGTCTCGAGGTATGGTCTATTTCTAAACCCAAGCAAGTGTTCGGCTATGTCCTTTGGTTTATTATTCTGTGAAAAATACACCTATGTTTTCGCTCAGCAAAACATTTGTACAACACCCCCTCAAAATTTTTTCATCTACGTTTCAAGGTGCATAGATTCCAAAAACGCAATGTACGTCCGCCGTATCATGCATAACTACGTCATTCACCTGTTGATACTAATTCTAGTATTATTATACAAGTTTATGGTGATTTCATACAATTTCCCAGGTTTTTGACTCACAAAAAATGAATTTTGGGAGCTGAACCTTCATTACAACTTCAATTCTTCACTCATTTGTCAAAACCGACTTCATATTCGGTTTCCTCCTCCTAAAAACATTGAAAACGATACCTCACAAGCTCGTGTTACTGAAACACCAAAAACCCCATTTTTCACCCGTACCACCCTTGGGTATATTCTGATCGGGCTGCAAAGCTTCGGGACAAACTAGGGCCCAAATGGAGCCTTTGTGCGAAAGAACGAATTTTTTAGACCGAAATTAAAGTAGATATGGATGATATGGCGTAGTACGGTGGACGGCGGACGGACATTGCATTTTGGTGTATCATTCTTTGAACAATACACGTATGTATTCGCTGAGTAAAAAGTTTTATAACACCCCCTCAAAATTTTTTCTTTTTGCGTTTCAAGGTGCGTAGATTCCAAAAATGCAATATCCTTCCGCCGTATCATGCATAACTACCTCATTTTCGGTCTAAACAATTCGTTCTTTTGCACACAGACTCCATTTGGGCCCTAATTGTGTCACGAAACTTTTCAGCCCGATCGGAATATACCCTTGGGTGAAAAATAGGTGTAAAAATAGTTTTTTTGGGTGTTCGTAAAATGAGCAATTTTGACCAGAGAGTGAAGAATTGTGGTTGTAATGAAGGTTAAGCTCCCAAAATTCATTTTTTATGAGTCAAGAACCTAAGAAATTGTCTGAAATCACCATCAATTTGTATAATAACACTAAAATTAGTATCAACAGGTGAATCAAGACAATTAAATGGCGCTATCAATGATCAAAGATAATTTGAAAAAAAAGGAGCGTAATTCGTGTTTTTGGGGGCCAAAATTGGTGGTAACCATATAAAATAGCTATTTCAATTATTGCAAATGAAAGAAACAATAAATGAACAGCTTGCATTTCTGTAGGTATGTCGAATAGAATAATAAACCCATGTGACAAGGACTTTGCAGCGTTTTTAGATCTCGAGTCATTACTTCGTACCACTTACCTATCTCAATTTCTGGTATTCCTTTTTTTGTGGAAATAGTTTTTTCTGTCACAAACCACCATTCGATGCCACATTTGGTAATTTTAAATGTACCTAGTGATTTTAAGCATTTTTTGCCATTTTTTACCTATTAAAACTCAAATTTAACACATTGTTTTCGAAAATTTCTCATTGGGTTTACATAACTATTGGTTTATTATTCTGTGAATAATACACCTATGTAATCATGTATCATGCATAACTACCTATTTTAGGTCTAAAAAAATCTTTCTTTTACGCACAGGCTCCACTTGGGCCCTAATTGTCCCGAAACTTTCAGCCCGATCGGAATATACCAGGGTGTTATGGGTGAAAAATGGGTGTAAAAATAGTTTTTTTTGTGTTCTAGTAAAATTAGCTTTTGATGTATTTTTTTCCATGTTTATTAGGGCGAGAAGACCGAATATGAAGTCGATTTTGACCAAAAAGTGAAGAATCGTGGTTGCAACGAAGTTCAGCTACCAAAACTAATTTGTTATGCGTCAAAAACCTAGGAAGTTGTCTGCAATTAACATAAATGCAATAACACTAGAAAAAGTTTCAACAGGTGAATCAAGACAATTAAATGGCATTATCAATGATCAAAGATAATTTGAAAAAAAGGAGCGTAATTCGTGTTTTTGGGGAGCCAAAATCGGTGGAAACCATCAGAGCTATTTTTCACATGAAACAAACAATAAATGAACAGCCAACATTTCTGTAGGTACGTATAGAATAATAAACCCATGTGACAAGGACTTTACAGCGTTTTTATGTCTCCAGTAATGGAAGGTTATAAGGGAGGTGTGTATACACGTGAAAATAGTTGAATTCCAGAGATGAATTTAGAATCGGAAAAGGATAAAAAATATGTGTACCTAGTGAAATTTTTGGGCCCATTCCAAAAGCGCAGAACCTCAAAAATTCGCTAATAGGTTCGGTACATCCGCTGGTGCAATATATATACAGTCATGATGTGGACAAGGATGAATATAGGCTAGTAACACTATCTTCTAAAGCAGAAAAAGTGAATCATGCATTGGACACAACAAGTTAAATAGTTACCTTGTACATAGAGGAACATTTTATTAGTACGCATACAATACATATTCTAAGTACCCAGGAAGTCACATTAGTTTCAATGTTAGTAGTAACTAGTGATTCATGTGTTACCTCACTGTTAGTACCACTGCCTGATCCGCCGTCCTATAAAAGAGAAATTTGTACGAGTCTCTAAAGATACTGAATCACCCAACAGAAAGAATGCAATGCGGTCTGAACCCTCTTCAGTTTTAAATATAATTGCTTGATTGATCAATATCCTGGGCCATTTTATTGGAGGGGGTTGCTGAAATATTTTAAAAACGGTTTTTGAAAACTTCTAAACTTTCTAATTTTGAACTTTCATCTTTGTTAAAACTAAATCATAATCTAGAAACATCATACAAAGATCTGTTTCGGCGAGTTATAACCTAAGAAACGTAGATAAATTTTTCTAATCACTGATCATAGAATTCGTCAATAAGCGACCACTTCCTGCTGCTAACCTCATAAAGCTATAAGGGGAATTGTAAAGTGTAATTTTATAGTTGCCTCTTGTTCTACTTGAATGAATAGTTACTGTTATTACGTAACGCTTAAAAAAAAAAAAAAAATGAACGCTCAAATGTCGCAGTTAATGACTCAGTAACTTCAAGTTATTTTGATTGTGAAAAACCACTGAAATAAGCGGCCAGTTATTTCAAAAAACATCGAGATTTCCAAACATCGATGTATTATGGTATATGTATGGTTATTGTTATTATGAGCCATCCTTGCCTCCAGCGAAGAAATAATGGATGTATGGCATCGACGTTTTGGACCATCCAAATATTCTAACAGGAAGACGGCAAGGTAACTAAAGAATTCGTTACGGTTTCGTGCATTTGCATTTTTTTTAAAGCATCCATTTATTTGGCAAAAATAACGATTCCGAATTATTGTCCAAGTCCTTCGATTTATTGAGGTTGGGAGTAATGATTTTTGGTTACTTCTCGTTGTGATATGGTGAACTCCATTACTACCTATGTGGTGACAGGATGACCACTTTATTTCTACAAATTGTTGGGTCTACTTTATATATTTCGGCTCTTACGCCGTCTTCAGGTTACAACTTATCTGCTACTGCTACTTACAGTACTGACTGTTAGATGGTTTATTTTGTGTGTTGGATGGTTTAGTTCGTGTTTTTTTAAATCAATGCAGTGAGCAGTGCATTAAGATGTAACTAAAAAATGGCGTCACAAGCGAGATCTATACTATAATTGAGTAATTCTGACAGGCTCACGCGATTGAACAGATTTTAGTGCAGTTTTTTTGAAAAATGACTGGAATTGCCCATCGAACATCGAAGGTTTGCAGCTATTTGTTTCTCCTGAATTCCTTCATATTCGTCCAACTGGCCATCCCTAGCGACATCGGGGTCTATTTGTTTATGTTGTGAACTAGTGTTTACGTGACAGCACATAGCTGTATTGTTAGCAGCAACGTTCAGAATTTTATTTTGCGGTTGAGATTTATAAACTTGAGGTTTTCCTCCCAATTAATTTAATTTCGCTTGATTTCTCCGCCCAAAAGGTGGAGGGGGGGGGGAGGTTAGTTGGTTTCCAGTTGAAAAAGCTACTTCAACAAAATCAACGAAAAAAATAATTTTAGTAGGCAGGTAGAGGTTTAATTTTTTGCTTCCTCTGGTAGGTACTCTGAGATACGTAGGTATGTAAGGAGTTTGTTACGCAAACTCTTTGGGAAATATAGGTACCCAGCTAGCTGTTTCTTGGTGTACTAATAGATGTGACAAATTCGAACCCGACGTCAAATTTTCGATTAAACTCATTATCACAAGTTAAGGAGACCCGCTATCACTTTTTTCGGATTTTTTTACTGCATTTCACGAACTGCCAATCCTTTTTAGCTTAAATGCTGGTATATTGCTTGTCGTGCTATCCTCCCAGAACCACTCCTTGTATAATTGTTAGATCTCACAATAAACCTAGGAATGGGACGGCAGACGCAGATGGTGGGGATCCCCACCATCCTCCACCAGTATGGAGGATGGAGGGAGATAGCCCCAGGGGCTATAAAAACTTCCAACTCACTGGCCAAAGCTCCTCCTAGCGCCTCCAGTGGTGGATCCCTCTGGGTATTAACCTTAAGTGGTGGATATCCTTTGGCAGATTAACCAGCGGTGGATATCCGGGGGTGTTAGGTCCTCCTGACGCTTCCAGTGGTGGATACCTTCTAGGTACCGGAACCGGGGCATCAGGCACACACACCTACCTCGCCCCTCACCTATGCATCCACCACATTGCTGTTCTCACTGATACAATGTATCACACACGTTTCATGAACTTGCATGCGTTTTCGGGCGATATGTGTCACTTTTGTAAATTCATTTTGCTTCCTCGATACCGAAGAAGGGAAGTCTTTTATTCGTGCAGTTTGTCTCCCAGGGGAGGAAGGTTGTAAACCCTGGGGATAGAAAGGCCACAACGCGGCTCTTTGTTTGAAGCAGCAGTCAGAGATCGAGTGCAAGTCCCGCAAGGCAGCGAAGAAGCCCGTCAAGCACGTAACAGGTGAACCAAAATGTGCTGTGTATACTTAGGCGAAGGAGGGCGGCGATCCAAGCAACAGATTATGGCCACTGGAGCTGGTTAACATCAATGTGGCTACTGTGAAAGAACCTTTGACTCACGCATAGGACTTTCTAAGCATATTAGATCAACTCATCCAGAGAAGTGTGCCCTTGATGAGACAGGCCCAAAACGATGCAGGTACTGGTCACAAGAGAAAACAAGCATCATGGCAGCAATGGAGCTTTAGCTAGACGATATCATCCCTAACACCCAAATGAACCGAATTCTCGCCACAAAATGTTGAAGAAGTATTCAAAAATTAATAGTGGCACCACTGATTCATTCCTTATCAGAGTGTGCGTTATCAGTAGCGGAAAAAGAACAACAACAAGAGATGAGGAAGTTTATTTAGAATGTTGGTTTTATGTTTTCTTTCTTAAATAAAAGTATACTTAGATTTAATTTCGAACGATTATTTTTTCTAATAGGTTATGGGTGCAGACGCTTCAATAGATGTTTTTCGTTCGAAATTCAATGTATTTCAATAGCAGTTCGAAAAAGTTTGGGTACAAGTATGTTATAGCCCCGCCAATATCGATTGTATCGATTATCTCAAGTACATCGATCCTTGTGGTATCGATGACGGCTCAATATGGCGTCCCGATGCCTACATCCCGGGTGCCAATATCAACTTTCAAAATGAATACGGGAAGACCATTGTAAGGACACCAAAAAATAAGAGTGACTATAACATACTTGTACCATCTATTCAGAAGTCCCAAACAACCTGCTCATTCACGGGATAGTTTCTGGGATTGTTTATCTTTTTTGAGATGCGAGCGCTAGCGAGCATCCAGATCGCTTGACAATGCGAGCGGCGGAATGGGAACTAAACTTCTTGTACACCCACCGTCTTGTCTGATACACGTCATCGATACCACAAGGATCGATGTATTTGAGATAATCGATACAATCGATATTGGCGGGGCTATAACATACTTGTACCAAAGTTTGATAGAAGAGGAGTGTTTTACCTATCAACTGCAGTAGTTCATGATCATGTTGATAAGTTTAGAAGTGGTTTTCTAACGATAATTCGAGTTACTAAGTGCATTGAATCGTCCTTTTCGCTTCGGTAGTGTCGTTCAGTCCGTATGGAAAGAAAGGAGTTCGTAAAGCATGTCAGACCCCTAACTGGAGAAGCTGACTGGCCGATTTGGAAAAGAAAGGTACGAGATTTACTGGATTATCATGAAGGAGCGATAGATTAATTGATAACAAGCTAGTGAAACCAGAACCATTGAGTGATACTGCTACAGAAGCTGAATAGAAGCAATGCAAAGCAGGGTGTGCTCTTTATCGAAAGGCAAATAGCTATGCCAAGTTAATGATAACAAGTATGGTTTCTGATTCAGTCTATCAGAAAATCATGGATAAAGAGACTGCCCATGAAGCTTGGACAGCTTTGAAGGATCAGTTCGAAGCTACTTCACAGGATCAGCTGTTCAAGGTTCGTGCGGATTTTTTGCTTTTGTTTGGACATAGGGAGACGACGTTTCCACCCATGTAGCCAAACTGCGTACCCTTTGGAACGAGCTTAATAATGGTTTAAGGCAGAAAAACCTAAATACACTTCCAGACTTGATTTTGGTATGTAAAAATTTACACATTTAACCTAGCAGTTTCGACACATTTAAGTCTGGTTGGATGCTGCTTGCAAAAGATGATGCGAAGACCTTTGAAGAGTTAAATTTGCAGCTTACAGTTTATGAGAGAAATTCGGGTCAGCAGAAATTGAATGAAAGTAGAGACCAAGAAGCTTTATATACTAAGTCTAATAAGCAGAAGGAAAGTGGTAAAAAAGTAAACAGGGGTCTAATAACCCATCTTCGCCTTCACAGTCTAGACCAAGTAATGAGTGTAACTATTGCCATAAGCCCGGTCATTGGGTTCGTCAGTGCAGAAAGTGGATGGCAGATGGTCGACCTGCGTGTCCTGGACGAGACGGCTCTAGTATTGGTGTTCAGAGTAATGTAGCAGACAGTACCATTGCCGGTGGCGGTGGTTGCCGGTGGTGGTGGTTTGCCAGTGGTGTGATTGTTGAATGGGGAAATCGAAAAAAAAAGTTCCTGTCATGCAGCATGGCTATAAGAGCGATTTTTCAACGAAATATTCCTGCTATCGTGTAAAAGATGATATAGCGAGAAACCATACCACTTTTCTTAAAATGATATAATTTTTCGTGATTTTAGACATTTTTACTGATGTTTGACGCTAATAAAATCAAATTTGACCCACTTGTTTTTGAGATAAATAGTTTTATCATCCAAACAGTCCGTCCATCGTGATTAATCATCCCACACAACGTCAGGTGAATTGATATTGTATATAGCCATTAATCTATTTTTTTACCCCCAAAAATCAAAATCTGACCCCTACTCTGTGTGAAAAACAACTGAAATGGTATTTTTCTGTCTTTACTCACCCTTCCATACCATTCCAGTGATTTGACATCAATTTTTTGCAATTTTAGCCGTTTTCACCGACTTTTGACCCATAAAAACTCCAATTTGACCCCCTTGGAATTTTTGAAAATTGCTCATCTTCGAACTCATCCTTTTGTTTGACAACGCAAACGTTTTGGAGAAATTTGGAATTTTTATCATGTACCCAAGGACGAATATCATCTGGAGTGGCACATAAATATATATACATAATACATACATTTTTGTTAAAATCTAGGGATGAACTGAGGGGATGCTCTGAAACGGATTTGCCTGTGAAAATATTTCAAAAATTCATGTTCTGAAAACGTTATCCATAGCAATAGCTTCATTTCCTTTGAAAATTCGTTAATAAGGTTAGACATTACAAAAAAGATGAATTTAAATTAAATTTAACAAAGCACTAAATGTTACAGGTAACGTTAGGTAAGATAAATTGATGAAATAAAACATTTATTTGGCAACAATGTTCGAGAA
Source organism: Leptopterna dolabrata (assembly GCA_954871275.1). Taxonomy (NCBI): domain Eukaryota; kingdom Metazoa; phylum Arthropoda; class Insecta; order Hemiptera; family Miridae; genus Leptopterna; species Leptopterna dolabrata. The sequence continues at coordinate 56,012,123 of OX940975.1, forward strand.
TTTTCAAGGAATGAAGCTATTGCAATGGGTCCAAAATTTAACATGTTTAATGTTTTAGGGCTGGGGGTCATTCTGTGAATTCCGACACGCAAATATGCAACGTTTTTCATTGGTTACTACACAGTTACTACCTTCTGTTGTAGCAACCATAAAGAATATCGCACTCGAAAGAAACAAGAGTCAATAGCTACGTTTTTCATTGGTTACTACACAGTTACTACCTTCTGTTGTAGCAACCATATGTTGATGGCGAGTTCTATAATAAGTACAGTAAATGCAACATTATACTTGTAGAGTTCAGTGAAATTGTGGCTTTCATTTTTTCTTGACATTAAAAAACTATATCTAATTTCTCCCTTGCGAGGGAAAAACATTAAACATGATTTAATGTTTTTCCCTCGCAAGGGAGAAATTTAAACTTTGTGCTATGTGCCAGGGCAAAGACTTTCAGAAAGTAAGTTTTTGAAATTGTGTTACAGGCAAATCCGTTGCAGTGCAACCTGATGCATCTCTAGATTTTAACAAAAATGTATACCTATATTATATATATTTATTTATGTGTCACTCCAGACGATATCTGACATTGGGTACGTGATAATTCCAAATTTCGCCAAAATTTTCTTACTGCCAAACAAAAGGATGAGCAATTTTCAAAAATTCGAAGGGAGTCAAATTTGAGTTTTTAGGGGACAAAACTTGGTAAAAACGGCTAAAATTGATATACCTATTTATATAGAATCACTGAAAGTGGTATGGAAGGATTAGTGACTACAGAAAAATACCATTTCAGTTGTTTTCCCAAAGAGGGGTTTAATTAGGATTTTTGGGGTCAACAATTATTGGTATTAAGGGCTGAAATCAATATTATTCACCTGAAGTGTGGGATGGTGACGGTGAGGGACTATAAGCATTTTTGTCAACAAGAGTGGATCAAATTTTTGGGACAGATCGTTAGCAGTCAAATAAACGTGTTTGATTTACTGTTTATTCTGTTATTGTTGTATTTGTTTGTTACTTTTGTGATTGTTATCATTCTTAAGATTTAATTTTAATTTGTGATAAAGTTTTCGAGCCAATGGGGGGGGGGGGGGGTTAAGACCCCCACTAACCCCCCCCCCCCCCCCCCCCCGGCTACGCCACTGACCATTGCTCTAGTTTCAATCCATAATGAAGTCTTAGCTGCTGAGCAAAATGCAGAAGAGTGGTGGGTGGATAATGGTGCCACTAAGGATGTTACAAGTCGATCTGGTTGGTTTACATCATTCACTAAGTTCCAGAGTCCGTGTAGCATTAAAGGAGCTGGAGAAAAGTGTGTAGATGCCTTGGGGAGTGGTGTTATCGAAGTCTTTTCAGTGGTCAGTGGTAGGAGCCAGCGTTTGCAACTGAAGGATGTTTGGTTGGTTCCTAAAATTGCCAAACATTTATTCTCTCCACTGGCTGCGCACGATAAGAATCCTATCAGCAAGTTTGAGTCAACAGTCACCTCCTGTACATTTTCTGTCAACAGGGTTCCAGTACTGACTGGAGTTAGAGACCAGGATGGTTTAAAGCAGATATAAAGGCTGTAAGTAAACACAGCTCTTCAATCAACCTTGCAGAATCCAGAGATCTATTGCAGCTGTACCAGGAGAGGTGGGGCGACCAAGATAAACGCCACGTCAGAGAGAAGCTCGAGCAAGAGCTAGACACCAAGGTCAAGCTGGAAAAGAAGATTTGTGAACCACGCGTTTATGGTAAAGCTCATCGACTGCCATTTGGCACTAGAAGAAAAGCATCAAATCCAGGTGAGCTCATTTCGACTGATGTTTGTGGACGTTTCTACGATTCATTTCAAAAGAAGCGTTATTTGGTTGTATTCAAGGATAGTTACACAAAATTTCTTTATGGTTTTCTTATCACAGAGAAGTCAGAGATCAAAATGGTTTTAGGACAGATGCTAGCTCACGCAGAGAAGCAAGGTCACAACGTCAAAGAGCTCCTTAGCGATAATGGTGGTGAGTTTGACAATGCTGCAGTTCGAGAGATATTGCAGAAAAAGGGCGTCACTCAGAGGTTAACTGCCCCTTATACTCCACAGCAAAATGGTGGTAGCGAACGGGAGAATAGAACGATAGTCTAGATGGCCAGAACATTCATGCACTCAAATTCTGATGTGCAGTTCCCTCAAGCAATTTGGGTCGAGCTTGTTACCACAGTGGTCTATATCCTGAACAGAACAGGAAAATCATCAGAGGGCAGAATCAGTCCACATGAGCTTTGGTTTGGCAAGAAACCCAGAATTAGTCATCTTCGAATCATTGGTTCAACCTGCTATTTACATATTCCAGCAATTAAACGGCATAAGATGGATAAGAAAGCTCAAAAAGGTTACCTCATAGGCTACGATGGTGATGAGCGTTATCGTATCTATATCCCAAAAGAAAGGCCAGTACTTTTATCCAGAGATGTCATTTTTCAAGAAGTACTTCGTAACTGTGAAACAGTGAAGGTACCTTTTGTGAGCTTGCCAACAGCAGAAGAAGATCCTGCAGACGAACCAGAAACCACTAAGCCTCAAGTTAGTAAATATGATAGTGAACCAGATATCAGATCAAACTCTGAGAAACCTGAATCGGAGTCTGATTCAGATACCGAAGAAAAGGCTGAACATACACGAAAGTTACGCAATAGAGATGGTATTAAACTTCCTAAGTAGGTATTATGAGGATTTTGTCTTGGTGATGACCACTGAGGAGGAACCACAGTCCTATGAAGAAGCACTTCAGCGACCAGACAGTACAGATTGGAAGAAGGCCATGGACAACGAAATGGCCTCCTTGGTGGAAAATAACACGTTCGAACTAGTAGAATTGCCAAAAGGTTCAAAAGAAATTCCAAGTAAGTGGGCTTTTCGACTAAAACTTAACCCTGATGGTTCCATTTTGAAATATAAAGCCCGAATAGTTGCTAAAGGCTATGGCCAAAGGAGAGGCATTGATTTTGAAAAAACGTGCAGCCCAGTTGCAAAGTTGCAAACTATTCGATTGATGCTTGCCATTGCATCAACAGAGAAAATGAACCTCACTCAGTTTGATGTCTCCACAGCCTCTTGTATGGCGAGTTGGAAGAAACCATCTACATGACGCAGCCTGATGGGTATGATGACGACACTGTCAGAGTTTGGAAACTCAAGAAGAGTCTTTATGGGCTGAAACAATCGCCAAGATGCTGGCATACGCGTATTGGCAAATTTCTAGAAGATTTGCAGTTCAGGGTTAGCCTGGAAGAACCTTGTCTGTTTGTCCGAGAAAGGAACAATGAAACAGTAATCTTAGCCTTGTATGTAGTGTATGTAGATGATGGCATAGTTGCTGCAACGAGTAAGCAAGAACTTGATGAGTTTCCCAACCAGCTTAGAACCAAGTTCAAGATTACTTCGAAGGATGCTGACTATTTTTTGGGCCTTGAGATAAAGAAGTTGACAAATGGCGATATTGTCAAAAAGCCTATGCTCAGAAAATTTTAGAAAGGTTCAGCTTTGCAGAGTGCAATCCAGTTTCATCGCCCATGATTCTAAGTCCAGGTTCAGATTCAGGGAAAGCAGTTGTAAAAGAGCATAATTTTCCCTACAGACTAGCAGTCGGCTCCTTGATGTATCTTATGCTTGGGAGTAGACCCGACTGTTGACCTCGATGTTGATGAAAATGCGACGCCATCTCACGGGTTTGTTTTAAAATAGATTCGTAGTAGGTACGTTACGTGGGACTCGGACCGTGTTTTTTTCATTATTTATTTACAATAGTACGAGACAGCTTATGCTGTAAGTTTTCTATCCAGATCATTGGAGAACCCAGTGTTTGAAGATGTAGTGAAACTTAAAAGAGTTTTTCGTTAAATTGCCGGAACTTTGGATTCTGGCATTGTTTACCGTCACGATGCAGATATTGGCATCCTTGAAAGTTATAGTGATGCCGATTTTGGAGGATATGCAAAAACTGGGCGCTCAACTTCAGGCGTTTTAGTAAAATACGCAGATGGTGCTATTTCATGGTTTAGCCAGTGACAGGCTACAGTAGCAGAGTCCACTGCAGAAGCCGAGATTGTGGCCGCCAGGGAGGCTGCAAAGGAGGTCGTTTGGCTCAGCAGGCTTCTTAGTGAAGTTACCATGCTGAGGCGGATTCCTGTTATTAGAATCGACAATGAAGCCGCAGTTCGATTGGCAGAGAATCCTGAGAATCATCGACGGACAAAGCACGTCCAAAGGAAACATTTCTTCATTAGAGAGCTCGTCAGTGATGGTAAATTGGCAGTCAAGAGAGTTCCTGCAGAAGGTCAATTGGCAGATGGGCTGACCAAGCCCTTAGCTGCTCCACGCATTCGAGTTCTTTGTGACAAAATGGGACTTCTATAAGTTGACAATAGAGTTTTGTATCAAGTAAAGATTCTCTTCAGTATATAAACGTTTATAAATTTGTAATTTTTTAATAAGGGAAAGTGTTGAAGAAGTATTCAAAAATTAATAGTGGCAACACTGATTCATTCCTTATCAGAGTGTGCGTTATCAATAGCGGAAAAAGAACAACAACAAGAGACTAGGAAGTTTATTTAGAATGTTGGTTTTATGTTTTCTTTCTTAAATAAAAGTATAGATTTAATTTAGAATGACTATTTTTTCTAATAAAAAATGGTTGGCAGAACAATCAAATCTGTGGAAGGAGTTCGAGCAAGGCGACATTACCAGGAAGTAGTGGAACAGTTACGTGAGAACCCTGTACAGACCAACGATGAAACTCAGCACTGTCAGACCCTCAACAGGAGGTTTCCCAACACTTGTTTGACAATGCAGTGCTTGTGGGTATTGGCTTGGCTGGATGGATGGCAGAATAAGATCAAGGCCATGAGCCACTGGTATATGCTGGGAGAATGGTCACACAAGACCACAACCCCCAGGACGATCTACTTCTCTGGCTATCACGCATCACTGATCCAGCACATTGTCCGCCGAGAGACCATGTTTGGAGTAATAATACACCACCGGAAACGAGAAGAAATAGATGTGCTAGGTTCAGGAGGCAGTGGGATGAGGACTCAACTGCCGTAGCGGAAGATGTCGTGGGCAATGGAAGAGTACACAGGCCAGGCATACAGGTCAGGAACTGCGACGCTATTGGGCTGATCAGTGGTCAGTACCATCCCAGGAATGAACTGCTGAAGTAGTGCGTCACCACCAGGGCCAGTCCTTGCAGCAAGTATGGGCGCCAGTAACAGAGGACGACATCCGTAACTCTGAACCGACCAAGACAGCATGTGACCCTGATGGGTAGGCGGGGGTGTACAGGGCTGTGCTTTATGGTCGAAGGGTGTTATTCTTCAATATCGTTATGCGTCGGGGGGTCATGCCTTCCATGCTCTTGCAAGCCTGAACCACCATTATACCAAAGAATAATATGCTGCACAGAGGCATACTACTGCCCAATTACAGTCCCATCAGTAGTTGTACGCCAATTCCGTAAGATCCTATGAAAAAGACTGGAGTGCTCAGTTACCCATGTAGAGCAACAAAGAGGACTCCGCAGGGGCGTTAATGGGCTGGCAATATGAATGTGGTAGCGTTTTAGTCGATGCTACCTTGGTACCTAATACGATGGTACTTAATAAGGAGAAAAGCTACAATTCACTCACCCGTAAATCTATGTAAGTTTGCGATCATTTTGAAATAAGCAAGTATAAATATTTACTAATATAGGTAGGTACCTACTGACAATGATCGACTCTCCGTCATACCTTTGCTTTCATCGATAGATAAATTAATTCAGGTAGGATAAAATTAAATATTCAGTTTTGTTCCATCAGCACGTACCTACCGCAAGGTAGAAAAGCAGTGAATGCAGTATGTCAAAAAATTGTGTCCTCCAAAATCACTAACTAAATATCATCCAAGTTTATTGTACGAGTATTTCAGTTTAAAAACGAAGCTTTCCTCACCTATAAGCATACAGCATTTCGCAGGACTTTACGTTTGCGAATGACATTTGATTGCCATCAAATTTTTGTGAGACCATCCACCCTCAACTACTCTGAATGCAAGTAGTAGAACGAATGGTTGACTTCGAATCAATATAGAAAATACATAGTAAATAGGAACATAGTCGAAACGTACCACTGTCCGAAGATCGAAAGAATGCGTCATGGTTAGTCTCTTTTGAGGATTCGTAACAGCAGTGTTCGGAAGTCCCTCACCTTTCCCTGCTTCACTAACATCGGTCAGGAATAGTTCGTAAATATGTATCTAGTAAAATTAGGGTAGGTAGGTTTTGTGGCGAACTGATAGGGTAGGATAGAATATGCTTGTGGTAGAATATAGGTACCTATGTATTACGGTAATCACTGGGGAAAAGGTTCAACAAGAACTAAGTGCGTTTTGCACCCACCTGCCAACCAATTCCTCTTGTTGGCAAGTCAGGTAGGTACATAAGGCAACAACATGAGCTACGGGGGCCGCAGTGGAGGGTGGGCCCGGGTCGGCCAGGGTTCTCCTGCCCCGGTCGGCGTAGTGGAGCTCCTGCGGGGCCCTGCATTGGGAGTTACTTTGTATTTTGGATTTTGCATTTTGTCAGCTCGAACACAAAAGTTGCCTCTTATTAACTTTATTACCCTACCGATCAATCACAATAATATTGGCCTAGGTATAGGTATATTTATCGTTATTTGACGCTTTCTGTACCTACCATTATCATGGTTGATGCCTTTTCTATTTTATTCTACTGGTAGCTGATTCCCATAATAACGGCTTACCTCGTCATCTTCACTCCTTTCATTTAGAAATTACCAATTTTTATTTTTGACATGAACTCGCACTGGCCAAATGCACTTAGAGGCGATAGGTAGGTTGAAATACGACGCCTCATACCCATCATTCTCATTATTTAGGCATTATTGCTGCATCAATAATGAGTACAGCACGAAACGTTGAATGAACAGCACCAAAAGTCGCGAAAACAACCAACGATTCGGGAGGGATTCAGTACCTAACGTTAAGTGCACAGGGGAAGTGTCTCAATGCCCCGATCATAAAGACACGCGAAATGTGTCGTCACGCTTGGGGAGTGGGCGGAGACAGCTGAAACGGGCTTTTGGGTGGGCTGTCAGAAATTCAAATTTAATTTATTTTTTATAAAATCACTGGCGCATCAGAACAGTTTTTTTCTTTCACCATCGTCTTCAAATTCAATCCACTTTTGACTTCCGCAATAAATTTAAAAAAAGTGTGCAAGTTCCTCGTTGGTGGAATACATTGAAGCAGCCTACCAATGGATCAACAAGAACTGGGGCAAGTCCGTGGCTGAGGAATGCGAGGGGAATTGGGCAGGAGGACCCCCTGTCATTCACCCTCTTCAACTTGGTCATGGATCATGTCCTATTAGCCCTCTCCCCCAGACTGGGTTACCTCCATGCAGGTCGGCGTTGGTCCTCGTTTGCCTTTGCTGATGATGATGTACTGATTGCTACATCGGGCGGGAATACCAGGTAACAGCACTCAGTGGTGCCTTGGAGCAGGTGGGACTAAACCTCAATCTCAGGAAATCGCTGCACCTTCCCCTGGTGCCAAGAGGTGGCCGATTGGTGGTGCTAACAGAAGGTTTATCCAATGACGTTGGTGGTGAATACTTAAGGGATTCTCTACATAATGTTCTACGGACATATTATCTGGGGTTCCATTTCGGGTCCAGTGCGTATGTCGCAATACAGTCTTGATTCGAAATAAGCGGGTGGAGGGGGGAGGGGGTCTGATTTTTTTTTTTAAAACCCAAAAGTGATAGCGGGTGATAGTCCCTAAATACTTGAAACGAAATAAACTTCTGAGACCTTGTTCCATCAAAACTCCTATTTCGGACGGAAAATTTCACTTGGTAGCAGGTACCTCTACGTAGGTACTTGAATTTCGTGATAGTGTTAGTACCTGAGGTCGTCAAACGGTGGTGTATATACATGATCTATTACTAATAAATTACTAATGGTCAGTATTATTGAACATACCACTTGGAATCAGTTATTATGGAGGATTATGCACTCACATACAGCAAGAAGCTATTTACATTTCCTTGCATTACAATAATATACAAAAGCATTCTGAGCTGGTCGGTTTGTAGGATTTACTTACTTGCAACACAGTGAGTTGTCCCCGGACCTGTAAGAATACAGAACTGAGATTATGAGCTTGTCTCTTACATTTCGATCGTGAACAATGAGAGAATGTTCAAGAAATCTTATCAAACACCGAAAACCCAATCGTTGGTTTTTGCCATCATGAAGTATGTATCTAATGTCCCTATGCCTAATCGGTTTGCTCATATCATTAGGTTTCCTTCTTCAAAATACGCTATGACCAGAACTACGAGGTTAAATTGAAATCCTATATGTATAACGGATTGATGTGTCCTAACTAGTTACATTTATAACAGTTTAAAAAAAAAAGGAATAAGAATTTAGTTTTTTTTAATAGGTAGTTTATACCTATATAAATCATGAAATTTCAGCGCTAAAGAGACAATAGCAGTTGTAAACACGGAAGAAAAATAAAATAAAATCGCCTTCACCAACAATAAAATGTCAATAAACTTAAAACTTTATGAACATTATATTTATACATAAAAACCTAAACATGAAAATCTTGTCCGAGACCACTTACCCCAAGGCTGAGAGTTCCGGAAACCTGTTGGGATATTAAACAACAATTTTATTCGGTACTGAATTACGTGTGTATAAAAATAAATAAGTAGGCATACTTAAACGAAATTATAGTAATTGAGAACTACATTCTTTAGGTACTGCTTTTAAGCTCACATTTTATCTCGGTAAAACTGCCGTTATATTCTACAGACTTACTGTAACTGGAATGTTACCGATGACCTGCAAACACATAATAATGTTGACTTTCATCAAAAGGTGGTTTATTTATTGCAAATGCCTTTTTTAACGCTCAAATTCTTTCGCGCTCATTGTTTTCTGGTGAATATATAACTTTATACACCCTTGAAACAGTCCATAAACATAAGCTCTACTACTCCAAATACTTCACTATCTTAATGAGCTACATATTGGGGGGAAGAGTGGGTTGGACCCCCCATATCCCTATTAAAATTCAACGAAAAGTGTTCTCCGATCCTCCAGAAACGTTTCCTGTTGATCTAGGATTGTGAAAAGTTTCCAAATCACTCCCAGTCCAAACCGGACCCAAGTTTCGGAGTTTTAGGCAAATTCTAAAACTTTGTTCTTGAATGAAAAGGTCTTCAAAAAAAGTTAGTAAATTCTAGTTTTGGATTTTACGTAGGTAGCTTGAAATGCAAGGCCAAAAAACTGGAGAGGGGTTACATTTTTCTTCTCGGGTCGATTACGAAAGATTGAAAAGACCGGACCAAAATATGATTGTAAACTTGAGTTTTTATTGATCTAAATTCCATAAAAACTCAAGTCTAAATTTTTTAGCGTTGAATTTTATTGTTTGCAGAAGATCGTTCTATTCAATCGGTCTAGATCAGATTCCGGAAAGTAGGAAGTGATACGGAGTATTAAACCACGATTCTGTAACAGAGCTAATTAAGTTTGATGGGTAGTGGAAAGGAAAATATTTGTCTACAAGAAACTCAACATTAGATAGGTACATTATCTTCACTAAACTGCCGGTAAGCAGGTATAATACGAACATTCCCTGGCAGCTGCGCTTTGAGAACGCGTTAGTGGAATTGATTGGAAGTAGCAAAATAAACTATTTTTTATATCTTCTAACAATTGATTTACAAAGATCAGAATCTTTAGTAGGTAGTTAGTAACTTGATAGCAAATGTTTATATGCATCCATAGTGAAATATTTTTTGTTTAGTAACTTTCTAAGGCTGAGAGGTAGTACAAAGTATAACTATAGGCGGCATTGCAATGAGTAGACATGAATTTTTCCACCTGTTAGACCACCATGTTAATAGATCATTATAGAGTAGTTACTGCGTTACACAAAATTAGCGCGATCGAAGCTGGGTTTCCTGAAACCTTTTTTATTCTAATACTAATCTCTATTTGATTTGTTCATTTAGTTGTTATTGTTGGCCAAGTTATTTTTGTAATAAACGCAATGAACACAACATATAACTATATTATGTTATAAGTTACCGTTAGTGTTTGAGGCAGGCTCATTCCACCCTGAAACATGAAACAAATCAATTGAAATTAATTGGTAACACAAGATTTTTGTTTGCGCATACGCAGATCATTCCGATTGCAATGAAATTTACATGACTCCACCTGGCTTCCAACATGTACGATGCCTAAAAATTATTTCCAAATCAAGAGGGGGTGGTGGAGAACTTCCTAATTATTGTAGTGAACACCTACGTACCTACCTACTAGATGTTCTGAATGAACCAACTTTTGGAATTTGAGAGAACCGTGAGAATCGAACCTCATACGAGTAATAAAACACAAAGTAATACTATACTGTGCAACGGACGGGTGGTCCAGCTCCAGTCACATATGAATTGTAGTGAGATCAGACGACGGTATAATAGATATCCATAAAACATAACATCTATATAATAATCTTATGTATCTAGGGTTCGGCATCTTCCTGATTCGGTTTCTAGTTTTACGCCAAAAAATAATGTTCACGCGACAAGCTGTCCACCAGGTACCCCGGTAGGTACCTACCGAAAAGTAGTAGGCACTTATAGTAATTTTCTTTTTACCGAAATGTTTGTTGTGGCAATTGAAACGATGAGCAATTTTCAAAAACGAACTGTGGGTCAGTTTTGAGCTGAAAATCTGTGAAATTTGCCATACCATTAAAAATCAATATAAAATCCCAACAAATTATTATAAAATAACCAAATACTGACATAAAATCACCAAAAGAGTTACACAGAATGATGACTCAAGATAGAAAAAGACGGTTTCAATAAATTAAAACTATTTTTCACAAAAAGGTCGAGGTTTGGCCATTTTTGACTGCCAAAACTCGACTTTTTTGTGGAAAATACTTTAATATTTTTGTGAAGCTTTTTAATAGGTATTTTCATGTTTTTTCCTCGTTGTCCTTTCTTTCTCCTTTCTCACCACCAAACGTAGTACACCGTCTATCATACTATCAAATATATTATTAGGTACCTACCCATGTGAGCATTTAACGTTTCACTCACTCACCAATGAACCGGATACCCGAATAATGAAACGTAAATCAGTGAAATTCGAATCAATTTGCTGAACAAGGTAAATGAAATTCACTTTCGGATTTCGGCAAAATCGGATTCGAACTGAGGAAATTATGCGTGCGGACACAGCCAGACAACGAGCCAAATTTGTTCAAGTTGCAAAAATAGGTAGGTACTGTCGTGAGTCCCTCCCGGGAACACTCCACTACAACCTTAAAGCTCTCACCAATATTCCTATGTAAAAATTACCTTCCGTTAATAAACATCTGAGTGGGGAGACAGGCGACAGAATCCGGGGGACACAACCTGGTGCCCCTCTACCAGCTCCCAGCAGGGAGCTGGAGGGAGAGGACTCCAAGTCCTATATAACCCCGGATCCTGGGGCTTTAGCTTCATTCGACACTTCCTCTAACCAGCTCTCTCTTCTCTCTCTACCTTCCTCCTCCCAGATGCCTGGTGGTATCCGCCGCTCTGGGAATTCACCTCCTACCTTCTCCTCTTGTCTACATCGGTGGATATCCGCCGCCTAGACAAGCACCTTCCTTCCTTCACCTACATCGGTGGATTACCGCCGCCTAGGTGAATTTCCTTCCTCTCGCCTACATCGGTGGATTACCGCCGCCTAGACGAGATTCCTTCCACTCACCTACATCGGTGGATTACCGCCGCCTAGGTGAACTTCCTTCCTCTCACCTACATCGGTGGATTACCGCCGCCTAGGTGAAATTCCCTCGCTCTCATCTATTCACTCCTTCACGCCACCGTGATGATAAATTTAAATTCATCACAGTGGTGAACCCGACGTTCATCCAACCTTCTACCCTTCCTCCCTTCTTACCACCTCATGTGTCGCCCCAGTCTAGTTCGGTGTCCCGAAATTTTGAATTCACTTTTAAAATAGTCAGTATAAATTCGCAATTTTTGGCCCACCCGCATCCGCTCAAACTACTCTCAACTCTCCGCTGCAACCACCTCCGCTGCCGCAGATTGCGAATTTTAAAATTCAAAACCTCACCCAATTTGAATTTTGTTTACAGACACCTCAAACATGGACCCGAACTCGCCGTCACCGCCGCTCCTCCGGCCGTCCCTGCTGCAGCCGCCGACCGCTGCGACATCTGACGCAACCGACAACCCCTTCACCAGTCTCTCACCGCCCAGCTCCACCGCATCCGCCGCCGCCGCTGCCGCCGCCGCTGCAGCTGCCGCACACGCCGCCGCCGACGTAACGACGGCCTCAGCGTCGTTCCCGCTGTCGCTACCCCCCTTCTACACGCACGACCCCGCACTCTGGTTCTTCCAGGTCGACGCTGCGTTTTCTGCCGCCAACATCCGCAGCCAGCGTACCCGCTACTCCCGCATCATCTCCCTGTTACCATATGAGATCCTCCTGCAGACGTCTGACATCTCCCCCGACGCCACGGCCGCCTACGACGACCTCCGCGGCCGCCTCATCAACTTATACCAGCCCTCCAAGATCGCACGTGTCGCAGCGCTATCCCAGCCCCAACATCTCGGCGATCTGAAGCCCTCCCACCTGTACCGTCGCCTGCGTCATCAGCTACACGACGTCGTGACGGCCGACTTCGCTCGAACGTTCTGGCTGCGAGCCCTCCCCCACCCCATCCAGATGGCGCTCGCCAGCCACCTCGACGGGCCGGACGAGCCGCTACTCCGTCTAGCCGACACGGTTCACGACCTCGCCGCGGCCGCCAGCGTCACGGAGGTCGCCGCACCCCGCTTCCCCACCCCACGCAGGGACCGGTCGCCGTCTGAAGAGCGCCGCCGGCCCCCCTCCCTCCACCGGCGCCGCTCCCTCTCCGTCGATCGCCGGCCAAACCCCTCCTCCGACCACCGACGCCAGCGCTCGGCCGACCGCCGCACCGTCTCCCCCGCCCAGCAACGTAGGGGGAGGTCCCCAAAAACGGCGCCCCCCTCCAACTCCGCACGCCCCACCAGGACCTACCTCCCGGCGGACCCCCCCCACCGATGTTTCTACCATGTGAACTTCGGTGGGGAGGCCCGCAAATGCCAGCCCCCCTGCTCCTACTCCACCAAGCAGGGAAACGCGGACGCCCGCCGGTAAATCCGGCGGGCCCCCCTCCTCGCCAACACGGGGGGGACCACCACCAACCCCTCCCCGCCCGCATTCACACCACCTCCACCGGACCTCGCTACCCCTCCTACGCCGCCGCCACGGCTGCCAACCTCCCGGCCACGTCTGCCGGCGCCACAAAACACCCCACCTCTCCATCAACTGTTCCCCCACCCCGAGTCAGCCCCCCCAAGCCCGCCTCCAGGGCAGCCACCCTTCCGGCCGCCACTAGCGCCGCCGCTTCCGTTCCCCCACCCCGGAACGGCCCCTCCAAGCCCGCCTCCAGGGCAGCCAACCCTCCGGCCGCCGCTAGCGCCGCCGCTACCGTTCCCCCACCCCGGAACGGCCCCTCCAAGCCCGCCTCCAGGGCAGCCACCCTCCCGGCCGCCACTAGCGCCGCCACTACCGTTCCCCCACCACGGAACGGACCCTCCAACCCCGCCCCCAAGACAACCACCCCTCCGGCCGCCACTCGCGCCGCCACTACCGTTCCCCCTCCCCGGAACGGCAAAAAATCGCCCCGCGTCTCCTTCGCGGGGGACCAACCACCGCCATCGCACCCGCCCATCACCTCGGACGAACCAAGCCCCCCCCCTCCGACGGACCCCAACACCTCCGCAATTTTGCCTCACTCCGCCCCAGCTCACCAACGCCTGTTCCTGAAATGTTCGAAACGCACGTCCCATTCCTCGTCGACACAGGGGCGGCGCTCTCTATCTTCCCCAATAATATTCTCCGGCGACAGGCGCGTTGTTACCGGCAACTCCTCTACGCCGCCAACGGTACCACCATCCCCTCGTACGGGACGTACCGCTCATCAATTCATATGAGCGGGCTCGCGTACGAGTGGGAATTTACCGTGGCGGACGTAGAGAAAGCTATCCTGGGGGCCGACTTCCTCGCATATTTCGGCCTCCAGGTAGACGTCCGTAACGCGCGCCTGCTCGACCCCTCCACCCAGAAACCCATCCCCGGGTTCATTCATGCGGTGGATCGGCCCCCGTCCCAGTTTGAACAACTCCTCCTCCACTATAAACCCCAGCGCCGCCCCTCAGCCCACATCTCACAGACCCAGCACTACATAGAAACCTCCGGCCCCCCAATATCCGCAAAAGCACGACGCCTCCACCCCCTCCAACTCTCACAGGCCCGCAAACACTTTGATCTCCTCATCAAGGAAGGCATTATCCGTCCCTCCAAATCCCCGTGGGCTTCTCCACTACATATTGTGCAGAAGCCTAACGGGGATATCCGCCCATGCGGCGACTACCGCCGCCTCAATGCCCGTACAACCCCAGACCTTTACAACGTCCCGCATCTCCGGGATTTCTCTTCCCACCTCCACAACACAACCATCTTTTCTACACTCGACATCTCCCGTGCCTTCCATCACATTCACATCTACCCCCCTGACGTTCCTAAAACAGCTATCATCACCCCTTTCGGCCTGTTCGAGTATATCAAAATGGGTTTCGGCCTCCGTAACGCTGCCCAAACATGGCAGCGTTACATGGACAACATACTACGAGGCCTACCCTTCGTCTTCTGTTTTTTGGACGACGTACTAATCGCTTCCCGAGACCCAAAGGAACACCTCGCACACCTGAAACAGGTACTCGACATCTTCGCCGCCGAGGGCCTCACCATTAACACTCCGAAATGCGTCCTCGCCCAGCCCTCCGTCCGCTGCCTCGGCCACCAGGTTTCGTCCGAAGGAATAAAACCCCTACCGGACAAGGTGCACACCCTCACCGATTTCCCACAACCCAACACTGTCTCAGAACTCCGCCGTTTCCTGGGTATGTTGAACTTTTACCGTAGACACATCAAACACGCAGCACAACACCAACAACCACTCATACACGCTATCCCACAACCGGCAAAGAAAAACGATAAACGCCCCATTTCCTGGACCCCCGCCCTCACAACCGCCTTCCAACAATGCAAACAGGACCTGGTTGACGCCGCTCTATTGGCCCATCCCGACCCCCATGCCCCCCTCTCCATCACCACAGATGCGTCCGACTGGGCCATCGGGGCAGTACTCCACCAACACACCGGCGCCACCCCCCAACCTCTCGGCTTTTTCTCTAAAACTCTGTCCCCCACACAAAAAAATTACTCCACCTTTGACAGAGAACTCCTCGCCATCCACGAAGCCATCAAACACTTCCGTGACTTCGTGGAGGGCAGGCAGTTCTCTGTCATAACCGACCACAAGCCCCTCACCCACGCCCTCCTCCAAAACCGAAAATCAGCCTCCCCCCGTCGCCTCCGGCAACTCGAATTTATCGGACAATTCACGTCCGATATTCGTTATTTGCCGGGGGCCGACAACTGCGTCGCCGACGCGCTCTCCCGCCCCACCCCTGCGCCGGTGGCGGAGTTACTGCCCTTCCCTTCCCCGCAAACCCTCAAAAACCACCAAACTCCTACCTCCGATCCCACACTTTCCAATCTCATCTCCGCCTCAAAATTGGAGCAACTGCCTCCCCTCGATCTCTGGTGCGACGTATCGGCCGACACACCGCGCCCGTACGTCCCACCAGAGCTGAGGAGGCAGTTGTTCCTACATTACCACTCCCTCCATCATCCCGGCATTCGGGCGAGCCGGGACCTCATCAAGACGCGGTACTTCTGGCCCCATATGAACACGGATATACGTACCTGGGTTCTTGGGTGCCAGAAGTGCCAGCAATTCAAGGTCTCGGCTCACCCCCATGTACCTCCTCAACCTATCCCCGATTCTCTCCCGTGGGAACACGTCCACTTGGATCTGGTCGGCCCTCTTCCCCCCTCCGAGGGGAAGAGGTTTTGCCTCACCATGATCGACCGTGCGACAAATTGGGTAGAGTGTATCCCACTCGCCCACATTACCGCGGACGCCGTCGCCGCGGCCTTCCTCAATCAATGGATCAGCCGCTACGGTTGTCCGCGGACACTCACGGTCGATCAGGGGAGGCAATTTGAATCAGCCCACTTTGCCGACCTGCTCCGTTCCCTCGGGATTCAGAAAATCCGCACCACTCCTTATCACCCCCAATCCAACGGGAAAATAGAGCGGTGGCACTCGGTCCTCAAGCAAGCCATCTCCACATCAGCCACTTCCCCTTCATGGACCAAAACCCTCCCCTACGTTCTACTTAGCCTCCGCACTTCCGCCCGTCCTTCAGACAACACAAGTCCCGCACAACACGCATTCAGAGACCCCATTCGTTTACCGGCCGACATTTTCCCTACACACAACACCCCGTCCATTAACAGGGAACCGTTACACACCTCAACACCGACAAACGACACCACTTACCCAAAACGCTTTTACACTTCCACGCATATGTACTTGAAGGAGCCCGGCATGCATAAAACCTTTCAGCCCCTTTATGCCGGGCCCTTTCAAGTCATCCGCACAACACCGACCACCGCGACCCTGCTAATGGACGGGAAACCCCACACCGTCCCTTTCGCCCGCTGCAAACCCGCCCCTGTTCTCCCTCAACCAACATCCACTATCAGTCTCCCGCCGTCTGTTTGCAATGCAACACCTCTCTCCACCGAATCAGTCTCCCCCGTCGCCGTTTCCGGATTTCGATTCGGATCCGGAAATGGCGGCGATACTCCGGGACGTGTACGTCCCGGACCCGCTCTCCCCCCTACCCCCTTCGCCCGGACCTACTACATCGCTTCCTTTTCTTCCGCTACGGATTTCCGGACTCCCTCCCCGGCCCCGGCGGTGGAAGTACCCCCAGTGGCGCATACTGCGCGAATTTCGCGCAGCGCAAGCCACCGGGGTACACCCTCCTTACGTCCCTATAGATCCCCTAATGGACCCGCTCCTCCACCAATTTCGTCTCACCCTACTCATGCCACCCCCACCACCCCTTCCAAACAACGCTCCCCCCGTCTTCAACGGACCCCCGCCCCCCAAATTTCAACCCCCTCTTGCTCCTCCCCCATTTTCAATCTTCGACCCCCCAATTTTAAATTCTTCCCCACCAACACCCCAACCCACCAAGCTCGCAACACCCCCTCTTCCCCCATCCCCGCCGGGGATATCCACAATAGTTCCCGCCGGGACGAAAAGGTCCGGGCGCCGCAACAGACGACGGGAGCGTCCCTCGCCCCGCGTCCCGGCGGCCAAGTCCCCCGCCCCGCTCTGAGAAATCACGGCGGGGCCTTGAGATTTCGGGACAGTGTTTGTGTTCCATTATCCCACAGACACTGTACCGAACCTCACAGCCCCGCCGTGGCCACTTCGTCGCAGCGGGCATCATCCTCACCCAACCACACACTACACCCACCTTTTCACTACACCCACACACTCAATACACTACACCACACACAACCCACACCCAGGGAACAGCGGATCTCGCAACCCCGCTCAATCCTGTCTCCCCTGAAACCGTGCCTGAAAATTGTACATACCTGTGAATACGTGTACATACCTGTAAATACTACTTGTAAATACCTTGCACCTATGAATATCTAGCTATCCAACGTACTATCTATCATCATCATCGAACTCATCAACTTTGTAAATATTGTCACTTCATCAAAATTTTCATCACACCCTCCTTGTACATACGTCTCCCATCATCAAATTTCGTCTACTTACATCTACTTACATCTACTTATGTCCACTTATGTCTACTTTTGTCTACTTAGCCCTACTTATGTCTACTTATGTCTACTTATGCCTACTTATCCTACTACTTGTCTACTTATGTCTACTTATGTCTACTTATGCCTACTTATCCTACTACTTGTATATCACCCTAGATTTAAGACACCTCCGGTCACTCTTCTGCCTTCAGCACTACAATTGTTTGTTTCAGCCTTCAGCTCCTGTATCCTTGCGCCTTCAGCTCCCCTTTTTGTTTCCGCAGCCCTCAGCCACTGTCAACTTGAGCCTTCAGCTACCTCAATCATTGGTTCGAACTGGGGGGACCTCTGTCGTGAGTCCCTCCCGGGAACACTCCACTACAACCTTAAAGCTCTCACCAATATTCCTATGTAAAAATTACCTTCCGTTAATAAACATCTGAGTGGGGAGACAGGCGACAGAATCCGGGGGACACAACCTGGTGCCCCTCTACCAGCTCCCAGCAGGGAGCTGGAGGGAGAGGACTCCAAGTCCTATATAACCCCGGATCCTGGGGCTTTAGCTTCATTCGACACTTCCTCTAACCAGCTCTCTCTTCTCTCTCTACCTTCCTCCTCCCAGATGCCTGGTGGTATCCGCCGCTCTGGGAATTCACCTCCTACCTTCTCCTCTTGTCTACATCGGTGGATATCCGCCGCCTAGACAAGCACCTTCCTTCCTTCACCTACATCGGTGGATTACCGCCGCCTAGGTGAATTTCCTTCCTCTCGCCTACATCGGTGGATTACCGCCGCCTAGACGAGATTCCTTCCACTCACCTACATCGGTGGATTACCGCCGCCTAGGTGAACTTCCTTCCTCTCACCTACATCGGTGGATTACCGCCGCCTAGGTGAAATTCCCTCGCTCTCATCTATTCACTCCTTCACGCCACCGTGATGATAAATTTAAATTCATCACAGGTACCTATCAACAAAATCCAAAATAACCATATTTAATATCATGGAACAACCAACTAGATTTCTTAAAGCCATGCGTGATTATAATCAGCTGTCCAGCAACAATATCTGGGCTGGATGTATACCGTATCATCATTGTTTTCATTCTCATTCATGTTAACGAAGCCAAACTTCAGGGCCTCAGTGTAAATGACCGGCTAGACGTTCAGTGCTCCGGGAGGTCTCCAAAAATCCTCAAGTTCGTAATAAATGCAAAAACGTCATAAAAAAAAAACATACCTACCCTTCTACTGAAAGTTTTCGAGATAAGGCGTCCAAAAAGGTCAGCCCCTATCTTTCATCCCTTAGCGATGACTGACAGTAACGCCGAGCTTCGCGAACCATCTAGAGTTTTATTAATTTTGGTTCACGGTAAATAAGAAAGTGCAAATTACGGCCAACGGCTGATTGACAGCATTTTTTTTTTCATTTTCGGATTCTACTTTTATATGGGTACCTTGAAACGCAAACAATCAAATTTTAATGGGAGGTTGAACTTTTTTCATGGTCGATTCCAAAGGTTCATTATTGAAAATAATACTTAAACCAATGTTGAAAAAGATTATTTGAATATGTTATTGGCAGCCATCGGTGGATGTTTGGCAGACATAATCCATGAATCGGTTGATGCAGAAGTACCTACCAATGAATTCAAACAATTTATTTATTTATTTATTTTATACAAAATTTTATTTAATATATAATTTAATATATAATATACCTATATTTTATATAAATTTTTATATAGTACTATTTATTTATTTATTTTATATAAAATTTTATATAGCTTTAAAAAAAAGTTGAATGAAGGAAAATCGTAAGACATGACTTGGGCTTGGGCAATATTCAAACTGGCGTGGCGGAAGAACTTTACTGTGTGACGTTACCGCATGCGTAGGCAAGTTTGAAACCAAATATGGGTACGTTACTTCTCCCTACTAATTATTGGAATATCCTCATCACACAGCATACGAAACGATTCAAGCAGTAAACAGCCAATTTCAGCAGCACCCCCCCCCCCCCCCTTCATTTCTTGTCAGGGATCTTTTTTTCTTTTTATACCTAATGTATTTTGGTTTATTATTTTCAATAATGAACTTTTGGAAACGAGCATGAAAAAAAAATTTTAACCCCCACAAAATTTGATGGTTTCCGTTTCAAGGTATGCAGAACCCGAAAATGCAATAAAAAAATTTCTGTCCGTCTACCGTCCGCCGTACGCCGTACTTCGCACTTTTCTTAGTTACCATGAACCAAAATTGACGAAATTCGGTTTATAGGTCCCATTTGGGGTCTATTTGGTCTAAGGGGTGAAAAATAGGGGTTGAAATCTCCAGGACGCCGTTATCTCGATTTTTTTAACGGTTTTAAATAGAACTTGAACTTGGGAGTTTTTTAAGACCACCCCGGAGGATTGTACGTCCAGCCGTTCGTTCTCAGTAGGCCCAGAAGACCGACAGGCTTTTTCAACAGGAAGGTGAATGCAATTGTATACATTCAGCTCAAATATCATCACTAGGGACGCGGTAACAATCGGGAATTGGCCCGACATCAGAATTGCTAGGGAGCACCTGATTATATTCACGGAGTATGAAGTCGAGTTGGTTGTTCTGTGATATTATTTCATTTGAAAAATGATGACTCTTTTGGAGTTTGTTGATAGGTAGTGAAACTTGAACAAATGTTGAAGTATTATTGATGGGCAAATTATTACACAACGGTAAATTATTACTCAACGGTCAATTTTTGCACAACGGTTCATTACCTATACTATCTACGTAGAAGGGGCACCTATACAGGTAAATTATTACACAATGGTTTATTAATTGCCTCATGATTAGCTAAAAAATAATTAATGATTGATTTATTGAATCCCGCGCATTTCTAGGAAACTTTAATTCTGGGGCCGGCTCCAGTACTCGATTTAGGGCTTTTCTGGGGGGAGCTCGAGGGTATTGACCACAGAAAACAGTGATCTACGCAGAAGGGTGAATAATAAACCTGTGTGTAATAATTTACAGCGTGTTTTTAACATTTCAGTTGGATATAATTGCTTTTCTATTATACCTACCTACTTAGTTCTATTGATGCGGTTCCGGCTGATGTGACCAATCACCTCTACCATTCGCAGAGGTCTATGAGCTGCGCTTATACATACTTCTAGGTTATTGAATCATGTGATTTCTCGTCAGACTTACCATATTCCCTTGGAACGAGCCAAATTTACTGGGGCTTGATGGGTATCCGTCATCCATAAGAGGAGACATCTGCTCAACAACTCCTCCCGACATTCCCGAATATGGCGAGAACTGGGATGAAGTCCGGTACGGGGCCGTTTGGATGGCCGGCACTCGGAAGACTTGAGGTTGTGTTTGGGGCCCGGAGCTGTATACTTGAGGTTGAGGTTGGGATAGCGCCTGCGCTTGCGCTTGTGCAGATTGTCCTTGTGCTTGTGCTTGCGCTTGCGACTGGCTGTACTGTGGCTGATAGCTTCCCATTCCGCTGCCTCCATAACCAGACGTCATAAAGCCCGAAGGACCTCCCAAGCCTAAGAATCTTGACCCTCCCGTTTGATTGGTCTCCGATTTCACCTCAGGTTTCCCTGCAATCAAGTTTCAAAATTTCTCTTAAAAATTTAGTATAAATATTATAAAAGTGTTTTTTACGAATAAATGTGTGCTACTTCGCCTCAAAATACAATCAACCGATTTATTTGGAACAAACTTCACACAACTTCCACAAGCTTGCATCACTGACTTAACTCTTCGTTTGGTTCCAGTAAAATGCGAAATATCCTTTACCTACCTAATCAGGTTTGGGTTCTAGAAATTCACCATACAAAATAAAATTACTGAACGCACACCAGTTGCAAGGATTCTTCGTCCACACATATACATGACAGTACGTAATTTGGGTAAGAAGTCCTACCAAGAACCAAGTTCGTTTTAATTTATCTTTCTCTAGTAGGTAAAATGTCACGTTAGTCAATTAGGTACAATAAAAAGCTCGTGGTTTTAGATGCCGTCAAGAATTAAAAAAGAAATTTGTTCGTGTCCTTTCCCCCGAACCCTAGTGCAGCAGTGATACGGAAAATGCCTGGAAAAGTGTCTGGAAGGTGAGTCTTGATTACAGCGCAGAGTGTGGGACTAACCTTAGGGCAAAGAAATTGGCAGTTTGTCCCGGATATAAGCTATTTAGTGTATGGAAAAGAAGCGTCTGCGTATGGGTCGAACCATTTCATACTCACTAGGGTACAAAGGGGGTGGTTACTGGAGTACAAAGAGGGTGACACAAAAATGATAGAAAACGAAAAAACTCAATGAATTAGTCCTTCGAAGAGTGGCAGTGGTTTGAAAAATCTTCAAAACAGCTTCTGCATAAATAAATGGAAGTGTCAGCTGATAGAGGATGGTGGAATGTAACAGATGAAAATCGTCTGTGAATCCTCAACTCTGCGCTCTGCGTTTCACTCTGCCTCTGCATTTGGGATTGGGGTTGGTGGAACACAAAAAATGTCTGCCAGTTCGAGTAGGCAGTGTAACTTCCTCACTTGAATCACGTGAACATATATAATAGTTGGTAGGTTCATCCAGTGGACAAGTGGAGTGAGTATCATGCATAATTTTGATATGGGACCATCTGCGATCCAACCCGCGTGTACCTTCAAAATTTCAGCTCTCTACGACTATTTTTCGCGCACCTAGTTGGAAATTTTACAAAGAAATGGTCAACATTTCATGTTCGTGCTTGCGCAGACGAAAGTTATGGTATGATTCCAATGAAATTCGTATGGAACTATCAAAGTGTTATTTCTGATCGACCCTCCAAGTTTGAACTCATTTAAACAATATTTAAGATAGTTATGGGAGTTTCAAGTATTTCACGTTTGCGCATGCGCAGACGAAAGTTAAACTACTTGTTCCTTTTCAGTGATTTTGGAATGAGACCATCTGTGACATAACCCGCACCTACCCTCAAGAGTTCAGCCCATTTCTACCATTATTTCGGGTAGTTATGGGCGTTACAAGGAATTAACCACAGACATACAGACGGACAGACACGGAACCAAAAATGTTCATTGATGTCTGAAACGCAAAATGGAAGTGGAAATTTTCATTTTGGAGGACATTCATTTTTTTTTTACTCATTCACGAATCCAAGGCTTCCCTACCTTCCGGTAGTGAGGAAGCAAGTATGCAAACTGCAATGTGAAGCTAGGGATTCGAAGAACAGGGGTTCGTGGAACAGTTTTGTAAAGTTCAATGGTGAAACACTTTTACTCTGCACTCCGAGAATTTCGCAAAGCGAAGACTGAAGAGTTGCCGAGTCGTTTGGTGGGATAGGACCCAAACCAGGCGGACGAATAGGTTTGTTGGGCGGACTACTACAGTTCCTAACATTTTACTTAGTACATCCAACCGTTTGCTAGGCAGATGACTTCTATTCAATAGTCTCACTTGTCGGAACCTCTTTCCGCTACATTAAGAAAACGAAGTGGTAGGTAGGTAGGTACTCAGCAGCTCCGTTGGCCGATAGATAACAATTCTGCAAAATAGTATTAAATGATCGGTGGGCGAGAGGCAACCCGTAACTCCAGTTATTGCCAAAATGAGGTTTTTTACAATGGACTCGTTTGGGGGTTTTCTAGCGATTATGGTCAAAAGTAAACTAAAAATAGTTTTTTTAGAAGTACCTAGGTATTTAACTTTTCCACGTATCCAAATGTGGAACAAAATTGTTTGTGTATTCCGAGCAAGAAGTTGTAACTTTCTTTGTCTCCCTTATTATTGACATCAACTCCAGTTCCAAAGACGGTAAGTTGGGGAATTTCCCCGTTTTGACATGATATTCGTGAGGAAAACTGTTATTTTTTCGATTTATTCTTATCTACCGATGTTTGAATTTAATGTAGAATTACGTATTATGTAATTTATTTAAGTAAATGCTAGCGAGAAAACACCACGTAACGGCAACGTCATCTACAAAACCGAAAATGTAAAACAGTAAAAGGCCCATCAAACATGGTCCCGTCCACTCTGTACAATCGTTTTCATCATAAAATGATCCCGCGCCTAAAAATGCATGAAAATGAATGAGAAGCACGACCATAGCTGTAAAACGCAAAACATAATGATCGCGGCGATGCGTGAAAGAGAAGTTTGTGTTCTTCCCGGCTGCCCATTATAAAGGAGAACAAATCTACCTAGTGCTAATTAGCAATTCTACTACAGTGATGACAGTACACGTTATACAGAAGTAGAAGATACCGAGATTGAGAACGGTCGGGGAATCCCCGGGGCACCAGTGGTGCCAACTGTCAGAAAAATGTGTGTTTGGTACATAAATATAGTTTTTCATGTTCTCCAGCACGCTGAATCGAATTAAATAACTTTCAAAGCTCTATCAATAATCCTTACAGCGACTGATAAATATTTAGCCATAAAACGTTACAAAAATAGCTACCTATATTATTGAGCGTGGTACATAATTAGAGACCGGATTTCTATGCATTTGCATATCCATTTCGCTTCATCTAATGCGAGCGCAAATTCTTCCTGTATCCGAGTTGCCTTGTGTAGATGCCCTGATTTGAATTTTATTCTGCATATTTTTGCATATTCGAACTGTTGCTGCATATTATTCCATATTCGGGGAAAAAATCGTAATGATGCATATTTTATAGATAATCAATAACTTTTAACGATTTTGCATCCTCACTACCGAAGATAGGGAAGCCTTGTATTCGTGATTGAGTAAAAAAAATTGATGTCCTTCAAAATGAAAATTTCCACAACCATTTTGCGTTTCAGACATCGAGGAACATTTCTGGTTCCGTGTGTGTCTGTCCGTTTATCTGTCTGTGGTAATTCCTTGTAACGCCAATAACTACTCGAAATATCGTTGAAATGAGTTCAAACTTGGAAGGGCGATCAGGAATAGTACTGTGATAGTTCCAAATGAATTTCATTGGAATCGTAATGTAACTCGTCTGCGCATGCGCGAACATGAAATGTTGACCGTTTCCTTGTAACGCTTCTAACTATACGAAAAGTAGTCATAGAGAGCTGAAATTTTGAGGGTACACGCGGGTTTGATCGAAGATGGTCCATTTCAAAATCATGGAAATGGACTTTACAAAACTGTTCCACGAACCCCTGTTCTTCGAATCCCTAGCTTCACATTGCAGTTTGCATACTTGCTTCCTCACTACCGGAAGTTAGTGAAGCCTTGGATTCGTGATTGAGTAAAAAAAAAAGAATGTCCTCCAAAATGAAAATTTCCACTTCCATTTTGCGTTTCAGACATCAAGGAACATTTTTGGTCCCGTGTCTGTCTGTCTGTCCGTCTGCATGTCTGGCTGTCTGTGGTTAATTCCTTGTAATGCCCATAACTACCCGAAATAATGGTAGAAATGGGCTGAACTCTTGAGGGTAGGTGCGGGTTGTCGCAGATGGTCTCATTCCAAAATCACTGAAAAGGAACAAGTACTGTAACTTTCAACTACTAATTGAAACGCCAATAACTACCTTAAATATCCTTGAAATCAGTTCATATTTGGAGGGTCGATCAGGAATAATACCTTGATAGATCCATACGAATTTCATTTGTCTGTGCATGCGCGGTCATGAAATGTTGACCGTTTCCTTGTAACGCTTCTAACTGCGCGAAAAACAGTCGTAGAGAGCTGAAATTTTGAGGTTACACGGGTTGAATCGCAGATGGTCCCGTATCAAAGTGAACCTACCCAACTATTCTATACCTACGTTCGAATGTGATTCAAGTGAGGGAGCTATACTGGCTACCCGAATTGGCAAACGTTTTTGGAGATGGGAAGAAAATAAAACAATGTTCCTACCAAAATCAGACGGATAGATTGAAGTAGGTTGTAAGGTTGTAAATAGTAAAAAATAATGTTCATTGAAAGCATCAATTTTATTACAAAATATTTATGAAATGAGAATTTCATTCAGATCATTCATTCCTTATTGAATGGTAGAGTGGTTTTTCCAAGTATTGAACTTAATTTCTCGAATTTCACATATTCTATGGCATATTCGGGGCATTTATGCTGCATAGAAATCCGGTCTTTTTACATAATGCAGAATTTGAGCCTGTTTTCAAAATTGGATAAGGCACCTGGTCAGGGGACCGACGTGTATATTCAATTTCACTTCGTCAGGGGACGTGATCCCGGGTGGATCTTCACTCTCGATTCTGAAAATGAGTTGGGCTTTGTTTAGAGGCCGATCCTTGAAGCTGTAGAATGCCTTCCTGCTTGGAAGACCCAGGCTTCCCAGGTCCCCACCCACCTACCTGATACCTGATTACCTGCCGTGGTAGGGAAGGACCTGCTGCTCTCTCCCCACCGCGTTTTCAACAATTCCTCAACCTCACCCCGACAGTTGGCCCGCGGCCGGTTTCCCTCAACAGTCGATACGTTCCATGGTACATCCGTTATGCCGGGCCGCGAGTGTTTTGCTCGTCTTCTGGTTGTTTTGATGCTGCAGCTATCCCCTGCCATGTCCCAGGAGACGGAATGCGTGCCCGGATACTCCGGCGGTGATATAGCTCTGACCGTTTTCCTCACCATCCTCATTACGGCACTTCTACAAGCAGCAGCCCTCTACGGATGGAGATATTACAATAATAAGGTGTCAGGTATGTACCCTCCCTTTCCACTCATTAACAACTACCTCCTACAACACAGAATTCCAAGCCCCCAAGTAGTTCGTATATTTTTAGAGTCATAAGTCCGTACCTACGAAATTTCACTATGTAACCTCACAACCTGTAGTGTTGAAGTAAACGCAGTCGAGTGGCTCACAGTGGAACTCTGTCTGTGCAAGTGGGTTTGTCTGTCGGTCCACCAACTCATTAGTCTACCCGGAAGAAAATGGAGGGCCAACCAGCGTCATTAGGAGCACTTTGATTTACATGATAGCATGATGTGGTATTGCGTCCGCAATTCATAAGTGGAAGGAACACTGCACGAACACTAATAACGTTGAAATACCTGGTCGGCTTGGCTGAAAACGTACTTACTACCTGTCTATTAAAATACATTCATGGGCTCCATATTCTCATACTTATATGATGAAGTACACACAACCAAACATTTTTTTTTTGGCATCGGTTTTTATTTCCTTTCAGCCATAATAATATACAATTATCTCAAATATAGAATCAAATTACTTGAAAATTACACGTTTACTGTATATTATAAATAGTTTCTAGTGTTCAGCTTTACGCTCTAAAATTAATCGATTGAAAAAAGGAATACAGTTCTTTATGAATTTTTTCACTTTCTGTGCTTATCAACGTCCGGATATTGAAAGGATGCACCAGTTCCTCACAGATATTACTAAACAGTAGTTGTCTTTCCCTGACCAAACTTTCACAATCCATCATAATGTGCTCCAAAGTTTCTTCTGCCTGTTCAGAATATCGGCATAGAACGTCTTCCTCGTTGTCAGTTATGCCTATTTTCCTCAAATAGGTCAGAGTTAAACAATGGTTCGACCGTATCCTCGCAATCGTTCTGAAGTAAGAGCGTGTATAACCAAACATTTAATAAGCGTTTAGAGTTCAATTCGAGTGATTTGGGCGTTAAATACGTTGTTCCACTTCTGTCTTCCACTCGAGTTATTTATGTTTCCAAGATCGAAAGATTAGCTCATTGTCACTCATTCAAATATTTTCTCTACCTGTTGATATAGGTTCTGCTCTCCATTACCTTTTTCGCGCTCTCCGGATGCACATTCCTTCCTACATTCCCTTACAATGGCACAGACCATTCCAGCCATCAGTCAGCTACCGACTTTATCGTGTAAGTTTCTTCATCGATCAACCAGGCTCACAGTAAATGAGTATATTTACATGGCTGCGGTCATTCGGGAGCAGGCGTGAGCTCAA
Organism: Leptopterna dolabrata; assembly: GCA_954871275.1. Classification (NCBI taxonomy): domain Eukaryota; kingdom Metazoa; phylum Arthropoda; class Insecta; order Hemiptera; family Miridae; genus Leptopterna; species Leptopterna dolabrata. The sequence continues at coordinate 56,039,906 of OX940975.1, forward strand.
CATTTTTAGAAAATTGTCGCATTCCTCAGTTAACATCGTATTTCCCGGTAGGTAACTTGCTTGAGTGAATGCACTTCTGATTCAAATCTTCAAGCTGTACGTATACAGGGTGTGCCCGAACGAACAGAGATACTTGGAGGTCTTATAGGAAATTTCATGTTGATTACGCACGTTAGGGGGTCTCTGAATGGACCATAAACACTTTTCTTTTTTTTTAACTCTCACAGAAAACCAAATTTTTCAACGTTAATTGACCAATTTGGCAAAAAGCTCGAAACTAACAGTGAAATAGGAAAACACCTCGAAATAAACGTTGCAGGAAATTAAATTGTCCAAAAAATGCGACCAACGCCAGCTCAAAGCTAATGTAGCCACGATTTTTGGCGATTTTCAAAGTTTTGATTTGTTGAGAAATCGTTTGAAAGGATGAAGAGGGGAGGGGGGAGTATTTACCTACGTGTAATTTTAAAAAATGTGTTTTATATAGTTTATTATTAATTATTATCTCAAATATTCCACCGCTGGCATTAGGTAATGCAAAGAACACTGATGCTCCACAGATCTTTTACTCTTCCGAATGTAGGCCTATTGGGGCGGAATAAACTTTATCTTTCACTGTCCCCCCAGGGAAAAACCTGATGGAGGTCTCAGGTTCCCAGCGGCCAATCCAACGATCCTTATAGGAAGCTTTCAGTGAGCGATAGTAACGCTCAGCATACTCTCTGGCAGTGCCTTAGAGCTTATACTGACCATTCCGTAAACTAATGTTGTTCCGCATACAGCCTACTTACTCCTCATTGGAGTTGAGTCCAGGATTTCACGGCAAACTATGACATTCCCATGCTTTACTTCAGTTACATTGTGAATGTTCTGGTTTCATTTCATTGCGGATTACAACATGTCTCTGATCTCTGAATTATTGAGATCACCCTTCATACCCCCCTCCCCCACCCATCCCGCCTTTCAAGCTATTTTTCAACAAATCTGAACTTTAAAAATTCGCCAAAAATCGTGGCTACATTAGCTTTGAACTGGCGTTGGTCTCATTTTAAGCATAATTTAATTTCCCACAACGTTTAGTTCGAAGTGTTTTTCGATTTGACTGTTTTCCTGTTTTTTGCTCAAAGATATCTACTAAAGAAATGTTGGAAGGATTTTTTTTTTGGTGCGAAGAAATTGGTTAAGATTTAGGGACCCCTAATATGAGCTATATTTGAAAAAAGCATGAAATTTCCTATGAGGCCTCAAAGTATCTGTTTTGGATCCACTCTGTATACAGTGGAGTTCATTTTCTCCTTGTGCGAATCGTAGGCACTGCTACGAATTCGTGAAAACATCCTGTGCGGATTGTTGTTGAGTTTCCTCTTTTTCCTAGAGATATTGATCGACTTTCACCCACTGTATCTGCTATGTATGCTTCCCATTTTTATATTATAGGTAATTAATTATTAGATTATGTATAGAGTAATGACAACCGTCGTTCCGTGAATATTTTATTCCTGAAACGTTTCATGTTTAGCACACTGAGGGCCGTGAACTTATTCAAATATTATTATGTCTGGGTTCACGAAACTCGTGATTCAAATGCATTTTCCCCACTCATTTCAGTCTGATGAAAAATGTGTCAGAAGCGGAGCAGTTGTTAGGCCAGTCTATGTGAAATGGAAACAATTAAGTCCCCTACACTCGCGAACAACTTACCTTGTTTTTGTTCAACGATTCGCGCGGACGGTTCCAAACGATCTTCACAGCGAGGTCATCCTCAAGACTTCTAAAGGTCGGATTCCCAACCGCCTCTGGGAAAACACCGGCAAATATAATGGCCGGCTGGATAAAAATGTTAGGGAATCACGGACACGGGCGCCAGGGCCCAGCGAGCAATCAGGAATGTACGATCTGGGGATGTGAGAGGCACTCAGTGAAAGCTATGGGTACATATTAATTATGCTGCATTAAATCGGTTTCGGCCGTATTCAGATTCAACAGAAAGGCGGAACTTTCAATCGCAGGTCAACCCATCTTTTCATTCCTGCATTTGATTGGATGTTTGATATATCTGATTGATTGTGATTTAGGACCAATTATATGAAACGAAGAATCTAGTCCTCCCCATTTCTCCAATGAAGATTACTTGGTTTGTGTACACCAGTAACGTGCCTTGTTTCGAAATGGACATTCAGGAGATGATGCGATGATCTTGAGAATGCGAGGGACTTCATAACATGGACATTTGTTGCCAGTAAATTGTTAGAAAGAAAAAATTATACTTTTCAAAACGTAAACATTGTTCGGAAGGATATGGTTTGTAGGATGTAGAAGCACTGCCTACACCCTATTCAATGAGTATCTGCTCGCTTCACATCGATATGGCAACTGACGGATTTACACTACTTTACCCATTTACACTTCCCCTGTTTTACTTGTTTTGTTTTTAACCCAAGAAAACTTTATTGTTTAGATCTTAGAAAAATGGTGCAAATTATTACAGAACGTTATTATTTGCCTGTATAGATGCCCCCTTCTGCTAAGATCACTGTTTTCTGCGGTGGTCAAAGGTCAATACCTAACCTCGTGCACCCCGCAGGAAAGCCCTAAATTAGTACTGGAGCCGGCCCGGGAATTAAATTTTCATAAATAATTCAGTAATTAATTGTTATTTGTTGTTATTCATGAAGCATAACGTTTGTTCAAGTTACAAAAGTACCTATCAACAAAATCTAAAAGATTTCATTCTTCTAATGAAATAATATCACAGAAAACCAACTCAATTTTCATACAGCCATCCGTTATTGTAATGTGTTCCCTAGCAATGATGTCTGGACGGGATCTATACCGTTTCACGATCATGTTGACGAAGCTTTTCGGTGCAAAAGAATGGCTGGACGTACAATGCTCCGGGTGGTCTCAGAAAATTCTTTAGTTCGCGGTCAATTTTAAAACGTAAAAAAAACTATATCTGACAGTAACGCCGAGCTTCGCGGACTAACTAGACCCCAAATGGGGCCTACAAATTCCATTAATTTTGGTTCATGGTAACTAAGAGAAGTGCTGTGTACGGCGGGCGGACACAATTTTTTTTATTCCATTTTCGGATTATACGTACCTTGAAACGGAAAACTTCAAATATTGAGTGGGTGGGGGCGGGTTTCATACTCGGCTCCAAAGGTTCATTATTGAAAATAAGAATAAACCAAAAACATTACAGTACCTAATTGCAGTAAAAAATTGTATTTGATACATGGAACACAGCAAAAGTTTAGTGAACTGATACTCATCATTTTCGATTATGTTGTGAGTAAGTTTTGAATCGATATCTCCCAGTTCCGTTGTTCTTAGCTTGCTCACCAACTTGCCTAATGTTCTGGACAGAATTCAGCAATGAAAACGTTGAATTTTTTTAGTGAATCTTCTTCGAAGAAAAATCTGCCTAGGTACATCTAGGTAGGTAAATCTACAACTACCTGCGACAAAGTGGAATTCAGCACTCGGCTAAATATGTTTTTCCCCAATATATACCTTGCTACCGCCTCCACTAGCTACTGAAAATGCCCGTGAGTTGTGAAAAAAGCGCCTTAAACCTTGAGCGTGTGCAGCGTTCCTATCATTAATGTGACGTCACACTTGTAAACAAGTTCCCATTAGCTTCCTCCTTCATCGCCGGCTTCTCGGATTCCTTTCAGTTGGGTTTTAATCTTATTAAAACATTCCGCGGAGTCCGTCGCCTGTTAAAATCCTTCACGCTCATAAAATTATTCCCTTTGTTGGGAAATTGGTAAGAATGTGAGATTCACGCAGCCCATTCTGTCTACGAATCGAGTCTTTTCCCCTACACAAAGACCGTCTGATGTTATCGTCGTGTTCCCAGGTAAAATTAAAACATCTACGTGTTAATTTACGATCGTCTGGAATTTGCGGATTCCCGAAAGACTTGGGTACAGTTCACGATATTTTTTTACGAACTGACACACGGTTTCACGCATTTTCTTGATTAGCACCATCGTAATAGTCCACCGTGAATTAATTATCTCAATTCTAACAATACCCTGTTTGTGTAACCGGTATTCAATTTCATAGTTTCCTACTAACCCATGCACGAATGCACTATTGCATTATATTTGGCTTTAAAGAGCCAAAAAGGAATATCCTATACATTCAATTTTTTAAATGACCTAATAGTGAGTAACTTTTTAATGCAAAAAAATATATACTTCCGGTGTTCGGTATCGAAGGTTCGGTATTACCAATTAACAAAAATATATGCAGTACCTATCGAAACAATATTCATCTGTAAGTATAACACATTGTCTCCCCGTTTTATTTTTTGCCCAATTTGAAAACGCTTTATTGGTACTAATATTGTTTTTCTGTACTGTTGAAAAAACTACCTACCTAACGTTATATAAAAACCTTTAAAAAAATTCATATTGTGAGTCTGTCATTTTTATTAAAATCTCTGAAATACTAGTAGTAGTAGCAGTAGTAGTAGTTGAATAAAATGAAATTATATTAGATGAAAAATCTGAATAAAATTAGTTGAACCTTTGAAGCAGTAGGTATGCACCGAGGTTTCTACAAATGTTTACATATTTCTGAAAATGATTTGACACCCATTTGACCCAGTTTGGTACCCATTAAATATTTGCATGCCAATTATTATTAAGTCTTATCGAGGGTCCGTATTCATGGCAAATGTGTTCGTTGTTTTCTCGGTAAGTGTTCCAGTTGGTTTAATCTTGAAGGTTGGATTTGCGATATCTGCTACCTACCTATCGTAAAAACATAAATGGAAATACATACAGGTATTATCAGGAGAAAATAAGCAAACTTAATTTTCCTTATCGATTCAACGCTGTTCATCCGATTTTTGATAGGAAACATCCGTTGTACTTAGTAATGACTTAGAATTTGCGGAAATGAGAAGTAACCAATAAAGTTTATTTCTAAACAGTACATTGAGATGAGGTGAGTGGTTTAGTAAATTATGTAAATAACGTGATGCATTATGACATCACGTACTATTAATAATTATTATCGTCATCGCACAATCAAGGGACAAAGATTTTGAAATGGTACCTCAGCGATATGGATGGTGATAAGTGAGCACTTTATTATGAAATTATGTTCGAAACTGTATTCTCGATATCGATTACATAGGTATATTATTCTGTGATATCATTAGGTTCCAATATTTCAATTCTGTATTCGATATAAAGCAGTATCTAAATACCACTATTATAGATAAATTGCATTATGATGAATAGTGGAATTCCCTAGTTCGGTAGTGGGAGGAGAAATGGTACCTATTTCTTGGCCTAGCCGTAGAGGCGGAGGACCTCAACTGCTGTTTGCTAGCCTGCTCGCCATTTCTCACACCGTGTGAATTCCTCAGCTCAGGCAAACTTTCCGCAGATTTCTCAATCATATGTGAAACGTGAAAAGCCTTCTGCGTCTCCCATAAGTCTCTACCGTGGGATCCGGAGCCTCATTCCCGGATACGAGCAAGAAAACAGGGGAGGCAGCCCAAGCCTGTGAGCTTGACTAATAAATTATTAATACCAAATCAGAAGGTGATAGCCATTCCAGGGAACCGGTTGGACGAAGCCCGCTGCCGCAGTCTTCCAGGGAGAAAGTCAGTTCTAGCTTCTACTCCCTCGACTTCTAGCACACATTAGGTACCTCTCCCTTCTTGTGACCGTTTCAAATGGAATTTATGCCTAATCGGATATTTGAAATACTCTTGGAGAGGTCTGCTGTTGGTTGAAACAAAACTCGTGACAACGCCCTTTCCTGAACTCGTTGATAGCCCAACTTGTGTTCCAAATATCTTGGAGTTAGGATGGTGAGTGATTGATGAACAAACGCCAGTCCAGATGTGGCATTATTTTCAAATTAGGATTCTTATGATTATTCAAACGGTCGGTTTCTCCTACAGCCCCAATCCGTTAGTAGCTTTCTTAATTTTGCTCGCTAAGTTAAAACACAAACTGAAATCACAAGTTGAAGCGCCTCATCAATCATAGCTGTGAGGCGGTAAGTAGAACGGACGTGCACCTTGAAGATTTGTGTTATACTTATTGCATCGCATGATGGCTTACTGACCAGTGTGCAAGTCACGGTACCTACTGTACATACATGGACTGTTATAATTCCAGCGAAAATCCACAGATGCTGATTTTCGTTAACAAATTACTCAAGGTCAAAAAACTCCACGAGGCATTCTCGGTTTTGGTTTATTATCTTCAGTAATGAACCTTTGGAATCGTACATCCCCCCCCCCAGGAAATTTTGTTGATAAGTACTTCTTGATTAAAATAAATTGATGAGGTAGGCACCTACTTGGAGTCCAGAACCAAAAAAAATTTTGATCTCGCGGCAGGTTCTGGCACTGAGTTGGGAGTTCATGAAACCTACCTCGGCCTTTATGTACCTACCTAGGTATGATTTTTCGGGGGGGGGGGGGGGGGGGGGGGGGGTTAACCCTATTGCACCACGGGTATGAAATTCGCCGTTTTTTCTTTGAACCGTTTTCGATTTGTTAAGGTCGAAGAAATTTCACTTACTTAATAAGAAGAAAAAATTGCCAATGTTACTCGGTTTCCTAAAATACCTACTTCCGTGTTGTGCAGTTCTTCCTCCCCACCGCAGCTTGGAAGTTGATCGATCAGCTGGTTTCAACAATCCTTTCTACATTCAGATTTAGTTCAACCTACTTTTATTTGATTTTCATCTTGTTTAAACGCCCCGAAAGAAATTGCCTCTGATAAGAGACTTGAACCAGTAATAATAAAATATATTGGAGACATTACGAGCAGGTACACTAGGATACTTCTTCCTCGACTGAGTTAAAAGAGTACTTCTCAGTTTCTATTTCTGAATGGAAAAATCTAAATATTATTAAGTATTCCTCGTTCTTTGGTGTTTTCGTCAGTTTTCTCTAACGAACTTTTGAGTTTGACCACATGTTCACAAAATCCTGGTAATTCATTTCACCTTCTTACAAAGGTCCAACCTCCTTTGTAGGTGAAATGAATTACCAGGATTTTGTGAACATGTGGTCAAACTCAAAAGTTCATTAGAGGAAACTGACGAAAACACCAAAGAACGAGGAAGAATGAATATATCAGGATTTGGGAATATGTGGTCCCACGAATCACGATCAAATCAACAGAACAAGGGTGGAGGGAAGGACTATAGGACCTCCTGCAGAATCCAATACCGTAGTACTCGAAATAGAAGAGAAAGACGCGGTAAGCGATGAGAGGAACAGGTAGATAGGTATGGGTTATAGGCGATGCAGAGAGTCCTCAGCTCAGGACATTAACCTCTCACATACTTTCATCCCTCCACCTCCTGAGGGGTTGCCCGGGGTCTGTGGGGCAATTAAGTTGGTTCATCAATACGTTCGTACACGAGCGTGGTGATAGTACCTTCCAGTCTGTCCGCGTAGTCCAATCATAGGATTTGAATTGGAGGGAATCATGTCCGTGGAGGAACTCCGCCTGTAGATAGTGTACGGCTTGGTTCATTAATTTCTTCCCTAACCCTAACTACCTACCTGAAGTATCATTCTTCAGATTTTTTCTCGTATCAATAAGAATCCCGTCAACCCTGCAGTACAGTGTGAGCCATTTCCAGATTTCAAATACGTAAGATTTTTAAAATTTTTTTAAAGTTCTTTATTTCCATAAACGTTTTATAATAAAACAAGTATTTAATTCCGCAAAGTCTTAAGACTTGACTACAGAGACTTCGATCCGTCAACGGATTCTAGTCATTGATTGGCATTTAAATACAAAACCATAAGTCTACCAGGGTGTTATCGTATCAAGTGGGAACACAACCTTTTAAACTCCCTCACCTAACTACCCACGACCTGCATTTCGGCACAAATTTATGGAAACGCTGGATGATGAGCATATACAAAATAGCGGACTATATATGGACCAGTCCGCACTTATCCTCTGATCAAGATCTCATCAAAGTTCTTGAGTGCAGGACAGTGATCTAGACCCTCTGTTGCTACCTTTATCGAGAGCGATAAACTTTTTTGGGAGGATTTGGAGCACACCATTTGGAATACCACACCAAACGATTACTTACCTATAGATGTCCGTTCTACTTACTGTTTTCTGTGGTCAATACCTACCCTCGAGCTCCCCCCCCCCCCCCCTCCAGGGAAGCCTTAACTCGATTACTTGAGCCGGTGAAAGGATTACAGTTCATAAAAATGCGAAGGATTCAATAATTCAATAACTAATTATTTGTTGTTATTCATGAAGCATAACATTTGTTCAAGTTACAAAAGTACCAGTCCACAAAATCCAAAACAGCCATCATTGTTCAAATGAAATAATATCACAGAACAACCAACTCGACTTCATTCAGCCATCCGTGACTATAATCAAGTGTTCCCTAGCAATGATATCTATTCACGATCATGTTGACGAAGGCTGGGCGTACAATGCTTTGGGTGGTATCAAAAAATTCTTTAGTTCGAGATCAATTTAATAAACGTAAAAAAAACCATACCAGCGAAATGCCAGCCCCTATTTTTCACCCCTTACAGATGACGGACAATAACGCCGAGCTTTGTGGACCAACTAGACCCCAAGTGGGACCTAAAAATAAAATTTCGGACAGCAATTTTTATTCCATTTTCGGATTCTAGGTAACTTGAAACGGAAACCACCAAATTTTGATGGGGGGGGGGATAAAAAATTTGTTTCGTGCTCGATTCCAAAGGTTCATGGTTGATAGTAATAAACAACAATTATTGTCAAATCCCCAATAAAATATTCTCATGTTCGATGATACGTGGTATAAAATAAAAATGAATAAAAACATCAATAATCCTCCATCAGTTTGCAAATTATTAGGTCATCATCCGCGATGGTCTCATTCTATTAATCCCAAAAATGAACAATGCTATTCATAACGAGCTTTCCATTGTTTCGGATTCAACACCACCTATCTCATTAATTTTTTTCAGAAGTTTGAAATGGTAAATATTTTCGTTTTATGTCTGATCGTCAATTCCAGTTCAAAAAATATTCTTTTTTACTATGAAAATATTTCGGTTTTAAGGTAAACAAGATTTTGTTGGTATCCCCGCAGTGTTGCGATAAACATGTCAAGTTTCCATTTTATTTCTATTTCCAATTTTACTTTGTGCGAAACCGTGTTTTTATTTCTTGATGAAGCACGTGCCATAGTGTTGAACAAAACGTTCATTGTTTAGGTATCTTTATTTTTTAGTGGTTGTTCATACAAAAAAGCAATAATTTACTTGTACAAACTATAAAAGCCATAACTTATGTTCTTCGTGGATGGAAAAAAAAGTATCAAATAAAACGTTGTGGCAAAATTTGATACTTTGAGAAGTTCTTACAGAATTGTAAGTCATTTTCAAACGTTCAGAAGTAATCCGTGTAGTTTTTATGTGGATTGTTCAGAACTGAATATCATGCGGGTAATGTGTAGTACGGATCGACATTTTATAGTAGAATATGTTGTAGAAATAGGTAGGTAACGTAACTGTGCCAACAACACGATCATTTATTGGAGACTTTATGAATGTTCTGAGCAACTTCGGTGGAACTTGGACAACCCTTCCCGAAATGCCTGAATCGCGTTGATGCTACGTAGGGCAATCACAGATGATCTGCTATTTTCCCTCCCTCGTTGCAGAGGCGGCTCATTTCTGTCCAGGCCTTGCCTTTGAATTTCATATTGCGCTGGCATAGCCTATTGTGGATTTCAGCAGTCCCTAAAATATTGATCTTGGAGAGATCAAATACCTCCACTACGGCCTCGTCGTTATCAACTTAGTAATTTTGAAGAACTACTCAGTTGCCTCCGTCACAATCAACTCAATGATTATGTCTGAATAGAATTGTGATTGTGGACTTTCTACCGAGGGTAGTTTGGAGATTGAGTTTTAAAACTCGTTTTGGGCGAGGGTTAATCTGTAATGGATGTTAGACGGGGAAGGGGCCATCATTGTAGGTGCACCGTGGATAATTGTAATTTGTGAGGAAGGACTTCTTATAGGGCAGGTACCAAACCGTGTCTGTCGTGTCTGGGCCACACACCGGGTTGATTTAGATAGTCTGCCCTTAGTCTATTCAATGCCGTTCGAGAAAACTTTCGTCTGGGGCATCTGGATCGTCTCCCAGAGGCCTATATACCATGATGGTCAGTCGTACGAACCATAACTTCAATTCTACTACCTTGGACATTTTGTTATACATCATTGGCCCATGGCCATTTGAGACTGATTGTCACTATTTCAGTGGTTTTAACCAGGAATTCAGGTGTCGTACACTAACCTTGTACCGCATTTTTTGCAGGTCGAAAGCCTCCTTACTTGCATGGTTTTATTCCAGTTGACTCCCTTCTACAATCTACCTTCAGGTAGTTCATACGTGTCCACAAAGATGTCCGTTAGTTGTCACTCGAATGTTGGTTCCAATCAGTGTCATCCCAGAAACAGCTTAAATGCGCATACCGCCACCCGTAGCGCCATGAACCACGAATGCTCAGTTCACCAGCAGATTTACTATTATAGCTGGTATGTAGGATGTAGGTACAGCTGTTTATATGGGCAATTATGATAACATCCATGTAAAGTATGTCGAAGTTGGCGGCGTCATAGCCTGACTTGACTGAAAAAATATGTGTGAAAGAAAAATCCAAATGGGCTGAAATTACGGGCTGCTCCCTAGTTCGTAACTTTCTCGGTACTAGCACCTATGTTGGGGGTTGTTCAACCGATTCTGATGAAATTTTAAGCAATCATGGAGGGAGCGCTGCTTCCTTGATGGTCGCTCATGAATTTTACTTCAATCTGAATGGTGAGTGAGTCTGCGCATGAGCAAATATGAATTCCTTGTACATATTTGTTTCGCTTGATCGGATTTCATTGAAAATTGTGAACTTTCAAAGGTCATACAGGTATTTTGTCAAATAAGCTCCTAAAATGTCTGTGCATTTAGAGAAAACAACGCTGCCCATCTGCTCGGAACATTTTAAACTGTCAGCTTTTCTTGGAAATCTCGCCCAGTTTTGTCGAAGTTTGATAGTGATGCTGAGGAGTTAAGACTGTACCGAAAATCGTGGATAGACCAAATTATGTTGCTCATAGGTACCAAAGAAACGGAGGAAGCTATGCTGCCCATCCACTTCGTTTCTTTCGTCGCGGCACGTGCAGATGCTCTCAATAGAACACGTGTGACCAATAAAAAATATGAAACAGATTCTCAACTTTTTCTACATATTTACTGATTTTTATTGGCCAGTAAGCAGTTTATCGGTGGTTGAGCTTTTCGCAGATATTGACACCAACATCGTAAGGCCTCTCGTTCGTTTGAACATTCCGATTGGGTTCAAAGAACTTTGTATGCCTATTTTAAAGGGAAGCAGTTGATTTTTTTCTTTAATGGAGTGTGATGTTACAGTCTGCATCGCTTCTTTGTGTTCGCAAGGTAGGAAACGCTTCTGTTGCCTCACCACAGCGTTTATATGCTCTTCTTTTCAAGATTCCAGTGATCACACCTATCACAAGTAAATTCACATCTGTATCTGAAGACCGACCACCACAACCTCTGACTATTTATGTATCAGATTCGCATGAATAGAGCTGGTGTTATGATTGATGTACCTACAAGCCAGTCGAGCGTAGAAAATGAGATTACTTACGGGGAATAAATGAAGAATAAATAAAATGAGATAAATACAAGTGATATATTTAAAGCTCATTCAGTTTCCCAATAAAAATACCAGAGGCAAATCTAGCAGCCGTAAAAATGGTAGATGATTCATGTCAGTTTCCACATCCCTTTGTTCATGCCTCAGAGCTTCAACTCTGTCAGAATCCCAGTAGGTACTTGAGTTGGTGGAACTCGAGGTATATTTAAAAACGCTGCAAATTATTACACAACGGTTTATTATTTACCTCTATAGAGGCGCCTTCTGCGAGATCACTGTTTTCTGTGGTCAATACCCTCGAACTCCCCCCCCCCCCCAGGAAAGCCCTAAATGGAGTAATGAAGCCGGCCCGGGAATTAAAGTTTCATACAAATGCGCGGGATTCAATAATTCAGTCACTAATTATCTGTAGTTATTCATGTTTGTCTCTACAAGGCTCTCGTGCTGCCCATTTTGGAGTACGCTTCCACAGTTTGGTCCCCCTCGTATACGATCCACAAGTACCGGCTGGAACGGGTTCATACGAACTTTTTGCGCTACGTGGCCTACAAGATGGGAATCCCCTCTGACGATATCGACTACGCCTCTCTTCTGAGAAGATGCAAACTCGAGACTTTGGAAAAGCGACGTTGCACATCTGACTTGGTGTTGCTCTTCAAAATTTTGAACAACCAAATCGATTGTCCCCCATTACTCTCCAAAATCCAGCTCGCCGCCTCTCGCACCAGCACACGTTCTTCGGTCCTCTTCGCCGTCCCTTTTTCCCTGACCAACTACGACAGAAATCGACCACTCCATCGACTAGTCCGCACAGCAAACCTCTTTCTTTCTTCAAATCCTCAGTTCGACTTCTTCCATTCCCCCCTTTCTACTCTAAAGACTTTGCTTTCTTCTTCCTCTCTCTCTTTTCAATAGTTTCAACCTTTCTTTATTTTTTTCCCTCCACTGTTTTCCCTTGTACTGTTTCTCTTCTATTGTAACGTAGACCTCTTCACCCCCCTGCTAGAATGACATAAATATCCAAAATGTAATTGGGCTTGCCCGTATAAATAAATAAATAAATAAATCAATAAATGAAGCATAAGGTAAACAATGAACCTTTGTTCGATAATTTACCTATATAGATGCCCCTTCTGCGTAGATAGTATAATATACCGTTGTTTAATATTTACCGTTGTGTAATAATTTACTCAATAATACTTCAATCATTGTTCAAGTTGTAGAAGTACCTATCTAAAAAATCCAAAAGATCCATAATTTTTCAAATGATATAATATCATAGAACAACCAACTCGACTTCATACAGCCATCCGTGATTATAATCAGGTGCTCCCTAGCGATGATATCTGGGCCGGATTTATACCGTTTGATTCATGTTGACGAAGCTTTTCGGTGCAAACGAAGGGCTGATCGGACAATGCTCCGGGTGGTCTCAAAAATTTCTTTAGTTCAAGGTCAATTAAAAAACTTAAAAGAACCATACCCTTCTATTGAAAGTTTTCGAGCTACGGCGTTCTGAAAATTGCATCTCCTATTTTTCACCCCTTAGAGATGACTGACAGTAACGCCGAGTTTCGAGAGACCCCAAACGGGACCTACAAACCATAATTCGTTAATTTTGGTTCATGGTAACTAAAAAAAGTGCTAAATACGGCGTCCGGCGGACAGACAGAAATCTTTTTATTGCATTTTCGGATTGTACATACCTTGAAACGTAAACCGTCAAATTTTGAGGGGGGGGGGGGGGGGGGGGGGGGTTAATTTTTTTTTCATGCTCGATTCCAAAGGTTCATTATTGAAAATAATAAACCAAAATCGTTTGGATTTATTTACAATTATTATTAACTGTTATTAATGCGAATTAAATTACTCAAAGAGCACTTGTCTTATGTTTTAAAGATGTCCATTACAACGAAGACGAGCAAAGTGGAAAATAATATTGTTATCTAGGTGTTAACCGAGTTTCACTGATAGTTCTGTTACTATCCAAATATGGATATCAGTCTCCATTTTGGTTTGTTATTTTCGATGATGAACCTTTGGAATCGAGCATGAAAAAATGTTTTTAACCCCCCCCCCCCCCCCCCGCAAAATTTGATGGTTTCCGTTTCAAGGTATGTAGAAACGATAATTCAATAAAAAAATTTCTGTCTATCCGCCATACGCTGTACCTCGCACTTACCGGTTACCAAAATTGTTGAAATTTGGTTTGTAGGTCCCATTTGGGGTCTAGTTGGTCCGTGAAGCTCGGCGTAATGTCAGTCATCCCTAAGGGATGAAAAATAGGGGTTAAAATTTCCAGGACGCCGTTACCTCGAAGTTTTTATGTTTTTAAACAGTTCTTGAACTTGGGAGTTTTTTGAGACCACCCGGAGCATTGTACGTCCAGCCGTTAGTTCACAGTAAGGCCCCGAAGTTTGCACCGGCAGGCTTCGTCAACACGAAGGAGAATCAAATTGTACACATTCAGCCCATATATCATTCCCTAGGGAGCACATGATAATCACGGATGGCTGTATGAAGTCGAGTTGGTTGTTCCGTGATATTATTCCATTTGAAAAATGATGGCTCTTGGATTTTGTTGATACGTACTTTTGCAACTTGAACAAACGTTGAAGGATTATTGGGTGAATTATTACACAACGGTAAATTATTACACAACAGTAAATTATCACACAACGGTAAATTATTGCACAACGGTTTGTTATAATATCTGCGCAGAAGGGGCATCTATACAGGCAAATTATTACACAACGGTTTATTATTTACCTTATGCTTCATGAATAACTACAAATAATTAATGATTTGATTATTGAATCCCGCGCATTTTTATGAAACTTTAATTCCCGGGCCGGCTGCAATACTCCATTTAGGGCTTTCCTGGAGGGAGCTCGAGGGTACTGACCACAGAAAACAGCGATCTATAGCAGGGGCATCTATACAGGTAAATAATAAACCGTTGTCTAATAATTTGCAGCGTTTTATTATAGTGAGACGTGTAAAATCAAAGGACCAGGGAAGCTTAAGGGGATCTGCTTGTGCACTGAACACTAAATAAATCTTCCTGTAAATCAATGAGTTTAGAAAATATAGGTAAACAGACACCCCCCCCCCCCCTCCCAAGCAGAACTTCGTTAACAAGAGAGCGCCAGAATATCCACCTCAAGCAATCTCATGTTCTATCACAAAGTAGGTGAAATTAGTTTCTTTTACTGCTAAAGCCAGTACAGAAAGTGATGAAGAGCTTCCACCCTTCCAAAATGGTTCGCCATAGACATCAGGCTGAATAGTATAGAGAAGCAGACTAAGGGTTTTCCAGGGCTCGAATGATACGATTTCCCTCTTTTCAAGGGTCAACCAAGTGTTGACTTGGTTGACTACTATAAAGGTTGAAAATTCAAGTAGAGGAGGCCAGAGAAGTCAAAATTTTTAGATCAAGGGATCTTTGTAATCTATCGATACATGGGCATCAACTACCTTGTATTAATTGTAGGACAACAAAAAGTGCCCTAATGGCACTTTTTGTCAACATTCTACCCCCTTATGACTTTCACCTTCAACGCCGATGGCGCCCAAGAAAGCGCTTCTTGATTTCGTATTTCGCTCCATCGATTTTGCAAGTTCCATAGATTCAGAAGCTAATTTTCTACGTATTTTGTATTTGTATTCTGTTATCACGAAACACTCGGGAAAAGTTAGTAGGTATCTGTTGGTTTGTTGTCTTCCAAATTTGGTTTGGTTCTATAAAATCGCCTTATGCCGATATTTTCCCGCAGATTTTAAAAATTCTATTCTAGCATGGTTCGCAATGTGGTCACAATTCCGTCGTTTCTCTAGCTTTTTTGATAAAGGTAGGTATACACTTTTGCAACATACTCGCATAGGTAAACGCTTCATTAGACCACCAAGCCAAAAACTATGCAAAAATAAGGATTATATAAGTGGAACCAATATTATAATCATTTTACTCAACTTTATATCCTCATATTTGCACTTTTTAGTTGGTGTTATTATTATCATCGGCAATTTTAAGCGGAAATTTATAGTAGGTAAATTGGTATAATCCAGGTATTTAGGGCTTTGTCTTATCGGTTTCAGAGCCTTGGAGAATCGTCGTAAATCAATATTTTTAGCTTAAATTCCAATTATTTCATCACTATAGCTACGTTAAAAAAACCGCAATAACTGAGAGAAAGATAAGTACGCCTGACTGCTGCTAGTGATTCGTTTCACTAATTCCTCCGTTTCTCCTCAAAACTGGCATCAGATGAATGTCTGAGCATGTCCCGTTAGTAGTGTTAGTATCCGGTTCTTATTATGGGTAGAATCTCTTGTGTGATTCATCAACCAAGTTTCGTTTAAAGAAAGTTGTTATTTCTCATCAAAAGTTTGAATTGAAACTCGAATTTAATTGCAGTTCTTAGTCGTCCTAGTCATGTAGACACCGAATAGTAAATTGTCCTCCATGATGAAAATCGCCACCTTCATTTTGCGTTTCAGACATCAAGGAAGAAATAATAAATTAGGGGCTGTGTTTGTCTGCCGGTATGTACACAATACATTCTGATCACCATATCTGACTGTTGAAAGAACAATCCAGACTAGCGGAAAGTCTGAGGATACGTGACTGTTCTGTAGGAATATCACTAGAATCCTACCACTTTCGTCTGCACCTGAAATGCTTTCAATATGCATCTTCGATTTCAGTGCGATTTTAAAATGGATTTGAGGGTCCGTGTAGGTAAGGTGTGTCTAAATTTTCAAAAATAATAGTTTCGATTATATATATCCTTCTTCGGATGTTGTTACCTCTTATTGGGATGCACGTTAATGTCTACACAATTTAAAACCTTCACATTCTATCTCAAAACAAGTAGTTTCTAATTGATTCATTTCAGTTTGTTTCGAACCGATTATCTCGATCACGGAAAATTATCACTGCACGCAATATTCACAGCTGTAGGTCAACTCCCCGTTGAATCTCCATTTCACCGGTTTCGTCCGTGTTGTCTCGCGCGGACCGAAAGTAAATCCGTTGACTTCTGTCGAGGCACAGGTTCTTACGTATTCATAATTTTTGGTTTTCATTTACCGCGTATCCACTTACCTGTCGGCTCATCTGGAGATAAAGTTGCATGTACTCCTGAGTACACAGCTAACAAAACGGCCAACCTAGGTAGCTGCATGATTACGAGTGAACTCGGCTCGAGATGCTGTAACTCTTTTAACTACGAAATGAAATCGAATAGGCAAAAAACTCCTCGGGTTCAGATAACCAAACCCATAATGCGCTTTGGTTTCATCAAAGTCCATTAAAATTAACGAGATCTTGTCCGATGTTATGCGGTTTTACGACGTTTTTTATTACCCATTTCCCGGTTTCATCAACAAATTAGGTGGGAATTCATGGGGATGACGCAAATATATAACCCAATATTGTTCTTCAACTGTCAGTTCAAACAATTCTTCTTTTTTTGTCTTTTTTCATAGTTGACACTTGTGTTTCAAACGGTGGGATTCCGATAATGATTGTGATTAAAAAAGGAACAATGGTAGTCATCAAACTAAGGAGTCTCTAACCTTGGCTCCAGCACTAGCTCTAATTTTTGATTGGGGGTTTTGAGTTGGGGTCGTCATTGGGGGAAGGGAGGATGAAAAATGAATCCTGAGGCAGTTCTTAAAAACTAGTTACTCTTGTATTTTGATAAAGGAATTTCCATAGTGAACCCCGATTATCCTTTAAACTGTTCTATTCATTGAGTGTAAACTAGAAAATCTGATAGGGAAGAAATAACGTTTCTTTCATAGCCATTTCATTGTCTGGTCAAACAGAATAATGGTCCCTATAAAACACACACACACACACACACACACACACACACACACACACACACACACACACACACACACACACACACACACACACACACACACACACACACACACACACACACACACACACACACACACAATATATTTATTTATTTGAAAATTTGGGACACACATCTTCAGAATTTATACTCAGAAAATATAAAAACGCTGCAAATCCCTGCACAACGGTTTATTATTTTGTATAGAATACCCTCCTGTTACAGATCACAGCTCTATGTATAGATAAGCCTTCTATATAATATGATATGTACTATTCTATTATATATATACATATTATGTAGATCGCAGACCCCCTCCGTAGGTTAGTACCTAACCCCGTACTCGTTACTAGGTACCTACCTAAATCACGAGATAAATGTTGCTAAAATAATTCTGCCGATGACAAACAGTATCTAACAAAAAGAAACACACATAATGAAGTTCTGAAAAGAAATTGTTGATGAGGAGTGAAAAAAGTTGCAAAAGTACCTACCAACAAACTCCAGCCCCTTCTACGTAGATGGTATAATCAACCGTTGTGTAATAATTTACCGTTGAGTAATGATTTACCGTAGTAATAATTTACCCATCAATAATACTTCAACGTTTGTTCAAGTTTCACTACTTACCAACAAACTCCAAAAGAGCCATCATTTTTCAAGCGAAATAATATCACAGAACAACCAACTCGACTTCATACTCCGCCAATATAATCAGGTGATCCCTACCAATGATTGGCCGTATTCACAAATTCCTATTGTGGGCGCGTCTCTGGTTACGAGATTTGGTTTGAATTGTATACAATTTCATTCGCACTGGAGTCGAAAATGCCTGTCGGTGCAAACTTCGGGGCCTTACTGTGAACGAACGGCTGGACGTACGATGCTCCGGATGGTCTTAAAAAACTCGCAAGTTCAAGAACTATTTAAAACCTTAAAAATATTTACGTAAAAAAATGGTATAGGCGTTTTGAAAATTTCAACCCCTATTTTGAACCCCTTAGAGATGACTCACAGTAACGTCGAGCTTCGAGGACCAACTAGACGCCGAACGGAACCTATAACCCGAATTTCATCAATTTTGTTTCATGGTAACTAAGAAAAGTGGCCCGTACGGCGTACGGCGTACGGCGTACGGCGGACAGACAGAAATATTTTTATTGCAGTTTTGGATTCTACATACCTTGAAACGTAAACCATCAAATTTTGAGGGGGGGTAAGAATTTTTTTTTTCATGCTCGATTCCAATGGTTCATTATTGAAAATAATAAACCAAAATAATATTCCAGCTCGAGCTGTGCTCATATTGCATCAGTCTTATAATATTACTAGGCGTCATTCCGACGTTCCTGGTCGAAGTAAATTTCTCGGATCATTCCGGCCTGCATAATTACGAAAGAAGGGATAAAGAAAAAAATCGCGACCTTTTAAAAATCAAATGAATCCGAATAATTCTATTTAAATAGTAATTTTATTATTTAAATCGGATTTATTTTATTTTTCTTATTTTTTGAATGAACTTAATTGAATAATATTTTCTGTTTCTGACGTCCCAGGAAGTTTCAGAAATGAGAATAGTCTAGGAAAGGTGGAATAAGAACGTACTCACCATCAAAGCGGTTGTTATATAATTGAGTATAAGTAATTTGAATTATATTAAAGTCGATTGTGGAAATTCCGACTGTCACAATTTTCAAGCTGGACCCCCCCCCCCACGCGATTCATCCTCGATTAGATTTCAGTTCAGCTAGTCTAGCGGTGATGTATGAACCAACATAGGTACATGCAGACAGAGAGACAAGGAAAATGGAGCAAATACTGCCAGTCGTCTTTAAATAAAGAAAAATTAAATGGGCCAATGTAAAGATCTGCTGGATCATAGCTGTTTGAGATATAAAATTAAAGTCCGAACACTTTCTGTCCTTGGATCATTGTATAATAATGTGGGTCATTGTATAAAAATCGCTGTATTCCCAGTTGATTTATTAAAGCTTTAAACAACTCAATTTTGAATGAATGCTTGCTAATATATAAAAATATTTAGCGATTAGATTTTCTAAATCCACAACACCATTTTCACAATTTTAGATTTTGATAAATGGGAACTTTTTAAAAACAATTTGTAGCGGTTTATGTTACCAAAGATAGGTTACCTATGCATACATGGAAAAATATTGTTGAGCTCTAGATGTGATTCAAAATGCTCTAAATTCGTGTTCCTGATCAATCAAGATGAATTCAACAAATACTTGCTGGAACATGTCAGCATCATGCGTAGCGATGAAATACCGTCAGTACCTGCCACAGCTTCCGCAATACACCACCTGTAAACACTGATAACGAGGTTGAAAACACAAATTACGATAATGCTCTTATCTTTTGTGTGGTTACAACTTGTCCACATCGTTACTACTATCCCAATATTACATCATCCGTAGTTGCCGTAGTTAGTAAGTAAATATCGTTTCGACCCTGAGTCTTTCATTATGGTTTGACGTTTCCAGGGTTGTTAGAATATTATTGAAAACTCGTTATGACCACTGACTGCACATCACTGCTTATAACGGTGTTGCAAGTGTTTCACGTTTACTGATCGACGGAAGTTACTTTAAGGCTAAAGAGGACGGCCAAATAGTGCGATTCTGAGATAAGAGATGGCGCTGCCGTCGGGGCAAAAGTTCTTGGGCTTTTTCTCTGGAGCTGTTCAAAATTTTACCAATTTGTTGAAGGGGGTTTCCTTTTGAGTAAAATTGGGATAGTAGTAACATGAAAAATCATCACTAAATTTCAAAATTTAGAAATTTTTTCTTTCAAAATTTGATCAATTTATTTTTTTTTGAAATTTGGAAACAGCGCATAATCCCACACTATTTAACTAAATTTTAAAACAAAAAGCAGTCGAATTCATGCATAATTGGTGAAGGAAAGGGGAAACTACGCCAGCAAGAACAGAGCACAAATAGCGAAGAAGGGGGTCTGAAACCAGCCGGGTCGACTGCCTCTTCACTCACTGGGGAAATGTTCAGGAGGTCATGAAATAAAGCTGCCTCAAGGGTTTCGCATGGACTCACTCTGGTACACTAACGTGGGATAATGGAATTAATAATTGGAATAATAGTAATAATTGGAATGGGGCCTAGAGTCAGAAGCTGTGAAACGTAAAAAGCAAGTGGAAATTTTTATTTTGGAGGACAAAAATTGTTGTTATTTCTTTCACGAATACATAGCTTCCTATCTTCGGTAGTGAGGAAGCAAAAGTTCCATTCATGCAGCATGAGTTGGTGAGCGAATTTTCAAAGAATAATTTTAACCGATTTTGTGGGTGATTCTTATAGGAAATTTCACGCTGATTCCGAATGTACCATAATGTTCCTACGTTTAGGATGGTATTTCACACCAAAAACCTCAAAAAACACGTCTTTTAGCGATTTTTGAAACTAAATTTTCAAAATTTGACCCCTTGGAGTACTCTAAAAATTCTGGCCAACGAACTCAGCCTTACTTTTGATATTATTGACATTTTAAATTTTTTTTTGGATTTTTTACCTCGATCCCTCGGGCAGCTATCGTCTGGAGTGACACACACACACACACATATATATATTATATTTACATACCTACATACATATGAAAAAGTGTTAAATTTCAGGAATCGTTTTAGAATGATCTGAAACGGATTTCCATGAAGAAAATTGTCAAAAATTTGCATTACAAAAATTTTGAAGCCATTCCAATAGCTTCATTTTCTTCGAAAGTTCGCTAAAATGGGTATGACAATAATTGTGTTTTTGAGGTTTGCACAGTAGGCGTGTGAGGTGTCGCTTTTCATGTAATTTTGTACGCTGCATCAATTGAAAAGGGTTCCACATCTCCATCCCTAGGTCATATGGGTGGAAAACGTTTGAATTTATGGTTAGTGAAACGCATATAGAAACACTAATTTTATTGAATGTACATAAATATAATGTAAAATTTATTTGTATATACATAACCAACTCGAACCCAGGCTTGTTATGAAATTCTCAAGTTGGGAGAGACGGTGCCTTTTCAATACGGCTGTCCCTGAGCGGCATGGAGCGACACTTTCTTGGATCCACTAACTCTGGGAGGAGGAACTCGTCGAAGAAGTTTGTGAGCTTCGGCTCCATCTGGGTCCTCCAAAAGTCTTGGTCTCGATGAATACGAATTATTTTTAGGAATTTTGGACCCCACACCACAAAGTCACAGAAAACTCTGTCGACTATTTCCAGTTGCCCTTGTACCTGGAAATAATAGTTGTGTCTTTGGGGTAAATTCCCATTACGGTCAAGGCAGAAGGTTTTGCATTTCTCCACAGCTTCTTCAAACGTCATGTCCCTTGCAGAGTAAGGGCACTTCACTTCGAGGATGCCGTCATCGTTGATGAGAGCATCAGGAGACGCTCCCAGGAAGCCGAATTTTTGATGGATGAACAGGCCACATTCTGATAGGACCGTTCCCGGATGTTGCTCCAAATAGGCCTGTTTGGCGTCTCGCTCATGGGTCATACCATATTGGATGGGGTCGGTTGTTTTCCCATATGTCTTGGGGTACAATAATGTTTCAACAAGCCGTGCGGATGGTGTGGTTTGTCTTCTTTTACAGATTTCCCCGAAGTGTGAAGCAGTTAGGCGAGAGCGGCGCTCCATGAACCACAGTTCGTTGGTATGTTGTCCACGCGTCATCACCTCCAACTCTAGTCTGGAAGAGGTGCTGACGTTCAGTTTTTCTTTGAAAAGTTTAGCGGCCGCCAAATAATCGTCTTTCTCCATGTCAAGATCTTGGCATAGAGGGCCATAGTCCTTACCGCCGCCCCTCGGGTTCGCGTTTGTCTTTGGCATGGTCCGATGCGGTTCTGGTTGACCTCCAACATCGTCTGCTGTGTGGTAACGTTCTGCAATGCGTTGTTTTCGGCTATTTATCAAGGATCGTTTTGAGTGCAATTTTGCCTTGGATCGTTTTGCGGCTGTTTTTTTAATTAGCGACGAGGGACTTTTGCCAACGATGGTTTTCATTGTGTCATGGGTCCATGATGTTCCAAACTGGTAGTCGAGAGCTGCGCCATTACACCGATGTTGGTATGACCCTCTCTTGCAACGATTGACTTGTTTCCCCCCACTGAATTTAGCTACGAGGGACATGTAATTTTCTGCAAGATTGCTGGTATCGTTGTGGGTCAACCTGTGGGCTTTTCGTAGAAGAGGTTTCAAGCAGTCTTGTGCAAAGTTGTAAGCTGCGAGAACAAAACCAACGAGCTCCCTTTCATTTTCTTTCTTTTTGCAGAAGTACTCCTTACAGTTTGTATGTATTCCAAGAACGTGGGCTGGTCCGTTAATCAGGTCTTCTCTCAAATCTTGAGCATTTTTCGAGGTTTCGGCAATATGGTAAATCGCGTATCTTGCATCCTTCTTGAGCCTCAACACAGTTGAAGGAGATAAAATTTTCCTGACACCTTGAGGGAGTTGTTTTTGGGCAAAAAGAGATTTGCAATAGTTTTTAACCGCATGATTCGCGCACTCGCTTTTCTGAATATGTAGTCCATATGAAACCTTTTCACGGAGTTTTGAAAAAACACTCGAGTCCCCATCTCCAATGACAACTCTGTATTCTAATCCATGCAGTTGTTTGGAAGACCTGAAGGCTTGAACAAGCATGTCCGATTCCATACCTTGAGAAGTTCCTTCCCAGTTCCGAAAGCAGCCTTCGTGTTCAGGGATCTTCTGATTCTTCATCAAGTAGAGGCACATGCTGCAGTATTTATTGCGAACATCGATATGAAGGAGCTTCTTGGTGTAGAGGCCTATCACGCAAACCACACCTGAGTTAGAGGTGTACCTGTGTCCGTGAGAGCGGTGTGACCAACCACCATCAACGATTACGGAAATGAAAGGTGTATCATGCTCATCTACATCGCAACGTTCAATAGCTAGCTGTCTTTCTTCTCTTCCAGCTTGCAACATTGACTGCAGTAAAACATCTTGCCATTTCTGGAAACAAAAAACACCCATTTTACTGAAATAGTATATTATAGTAACATGCGTAAAATTGTGACAATAGTATTCTCTTGTCTACATCTACTAAGCGAACTTTGACCATTAGAAATTCTGGAGATCTAACTTACATTGCCGATTTAATTTTCTTTCTTGGAGAAGGTCTTTTTGTCAGGAGCCTTTATCCCCATTGTAGAGAATAACTCCTCCAAGCTTCGATGACCACCACCAACCGCCATTGTTCCCCAAACTGCACTGTCGCAGATCGACAATTCTTGATTTCCAGGGGATGTCGTTGGGGTAGGGTCACTCAGTATGACTTCTTGGCTTTTACAGGAAGGGCACTCGAATTTTAGGGTCCAGACAAAACATTTGACTTCAGTCGACATCAGCTTATAGTAGCCCCCACCAGTACAAGAAAAGCGGTGATTCTCCAATTTCCTCATTTCTGTGTAGAAATGTTTGCCGTCCACCACATATCGCCCAGATATAGAGTCAATTATTGGGTCTTTACTCGCATCGGGTGGTCCAGGTTGGGTCACCAACTCGTGGCTTTCCCTGTGGAAATACCAAAAGTATAATATCACATCATCTATGGCTTGAGAGCTTGAATGGGATCACTTTGTTGGAAACAGGATAGCCCCCAATCTGACATTTGAGATTCCGTGAATTTTCTCCTATCAAATCCAAAACTTCCTTGACCCAAAAAATGAAATGCGTCAGCATAACCAGTTTTTCCCGGACTTTCCCAGTTGGGGGCCACCCTGTAGAAATGTCTTGACAGGAACACTTACAATTCCATCTCTTCAAGAATATATTTCATGGCTGGGTCTCCCTTGTGGTATTGCTGGTCAGTTTCCTCCTCAAACTCGTAAATATCATGTTGCAGTCTATAGAAAAAAAGGCATTTTATCTTTATTGTTATTTTTAATTTTTTTGAAAAAATTCATAATGAACGAATGACTCAATTTTTGGGTGTAGTTCAGTTTGAAAAGCAAGTATAGTAATAAAACATTTTTACGCACGATGTCAGGTTATGAAGTTGGTTTCGTGTTGTTGCTGCTGATGAGCAGTCGTCAACCTGTGTTCCAGTACTTGAATTGTCGGTTGGGACCCCAAGTAGGGTGTTGCTAAAACAGGACGCAGGGAACATGGTTGGTTCGTGAGGTAATAAAAGCAATAGCACAGATGATAACGACAGATGGATAAAGAAGTAGGTACATGATATACATCGGGATACCTACTTTTTCGCTGAAAACTTCTCCAATTTCCACTTCATCAGACCAGCATTTATAACTTTTCTCCGTCGTTTTTGAGAAGGGTGTA
Organism: Leptopterna dolabrata; assembly: GCA_954871275.1. Lineage (NCBI taxonomy): Eukaryota > Metazoa > Arthropoda > Insecta > Hemiptera > Miridae > Leptopterna > Leptopterna dolabrata. The sequence continues at coordinate 56,064,816 of OX940975.1, forward strand.
TACGTCTCCGCTTATTCCTCAAAATTCCACTAAAATGAAAGGATACACACAGCATGTTTAGCGGGAAGTGTCATGTCAACTACGATATTACTGTACTACGATATACCTATACCATACCTACATATAGGTACATAATGTGAACGGGACAGTAAATTCAAAAAATGGTCACCGACGTACCTACAGCATATTATGAGCAATTGTCTTGATTATCACATTTACGAGACGAACAAATATCATGGTGTGAATATATGCAGGACTCTGAGGAATGAGTTCCATCTCCTATCCCTAATCCTTCTAAATGAACAACAGAATTACGCACCCTTCTTGCGGCTCAATAGGGAAACCACCTTCTTCATGGGAGTTTTGGATTGAGAGTGTAGACTCCTGGGTACTTCGAACCGTCCCTCTGAAATAGGTACATACCATACCTACATATAAATAATGTGAACGGGACAATAAATTCATAAAATGGTCACCGACGTACCTACACCGACGTAATATGAGCGATTGTCTTGATTATCACAGACACACAATCGAATTTACGAGACGAACGAATTATACCATGGTGTGAATATATGCCCAACTCTGAGGACTACCTATCCGTAACCCTTCTAAATGAACAACAAAATTACGCACCCTTCTTGAGGTTCAATAGAGAAACCACCTTCTTCATGAGAGTTTCGTTCCTGGGTACTGCGAACTATTCCCCTGAAATGCGTACATAGAAACGTGTAGAAGACTAATAATACTAACATCGACCTACAAGTACCTAGGTATTATACGAAAATATCGTCACTTACCTCGCAGCCAAGGCAGCACTAATGTTGTACGATTTCTTATGACGCTTCGAGGCACTCAAGCGCAGATTCATGGAGTTACCTTTCCTTGACTGACGATAACTCATTTCAGAGCCGTGCGGAATGAAAGAAGAAAATGATCAGACTGACTGGTGACCGACCCGACAACAGGTATAATAATGAACTTTGTACCCAGTGACCCAATGTCTGCGTCTAGTCCCCTGTGTTGTCATAGAGACCATCACGGAAGGGCGCGTGGCTTCAGGGTGCATTGACCTTGACGTGCAAAAACGCCCTCCTATAAAATTGCATGCGCGGGCTCGACATTTCGGGCGATTTTTCTCTTTCCGTCGATTTGGCTCAATAATATTACTGTATCCAAATGGTTTTGGTTCTCTCACATCTCCAGGAATGTGGCGTGGTGCCAATAAATGTAAATTAAATGAGTAATCTCAATATTATTTGTTAAAATGTAGCTAAAAAAAATATTAAAATTGATTTTTCATGTTACTAACATCAAATTAACTGAGAGATGCACTGATCTTCCCTTGAATTTAAAATCGGTTGATTGGTTGCTGAGGAGAACCCCAAGAACGGTTTTCGTCCTTTTCTTAACTGTCGTCCCCTTTAGCCTTAAAGCTCGATTTTAATTACATTCATTATGGTTTCAAAGAACCCACCCTCGCAATTAGCACAATCTGACCATTATTCATCGTATAGTTATGCGCGTGATAGCATTTCGGACAGACTGAGACGAAACTACTTTTGTTCAGACAGGAAACATAAAATTTCGATTTCGGAGGACAGCAATTCTTTTCTTCCCAAAGTCAAGGCTTTCGCTACCTTGTAGACTTGGAAAAACTCAACGTTGGTCTTTTAACTGATCTGTCCGTGTCCTTAGTTATTTTATTTTGAGACGCGGGTGGGAGCGCGCACACAGTAACACCCTAAGTCAATTTTAAAAACTCTTCCAATTATTACTGCTCCTTCTGCGTAGATCACGGTTTTCAGTTGTCAGTACCTACTCTCGTGCTTCCCTGATCTACTGGAGTCGGCCGGGTAATTACAGTTCCATAAGGCGCCCGGTTTTGGTTTATTATTTTCAATAATGAACCATTGGAATCGAGCATGAAAAAAAAAATTCTTACCCCCCCTCAAAATTTGATGGTTTACGTTTCAAGGTATGTAGAATCCAAAACTGCAATAAAAATATTTCTGTCTGTCCGCCGTACGCCGTACGCCGTACGGGCCACTTTTCTTAGTTACCATGAAAAAAAATTGATGAAATTCGGGTTATAGGTTCCGTTCGGCGTCTAGTTGGTCCTCGAAGCTCGACGTTACTGTGAGTCATCTCTAAGGGGTTCAAAATAGGGGTTGAAATTTTCAAAACGCCTATACCATTTTTTTACGTAAATATTTTTACGGTTTTAAATAGTTCTTGAACTTGCGAGTTTTTTAAGACCATCCGGAGCATCGTACGTCCAGCCGTTCGTTCACAGTAAAGCCCCGAAGTTTGCACCGACAGGCATTTTCGACTCCAGTGTGAATGAAATTGTATACAATTCAAACCAAATCTCGTAACCAGAGACGCGCCCACAATAGGAATTTGTGAATACGGCCAATCATTAGTAGGGATCACCTGATTATATTGGCGGAGTATGAAGTCGAGTTGGTTGTTCTGTGATATTATTTAATTTGAAAAATGATGGCTCTTTTGGAGTTTGTTGGTAGGTAGTGAAACTTGAACAAACGTTGAAGTATTATTGATGGGTAAATTAGGTATTACTACGGTAAATCATTACTCAACGGTAAATTATTACACAACGGTTCATTATACCATCTACGTAGAAGGGGCTGGAGTTTGTTGGTAGGTACTTTTGCAACTTTTGGTTTATTATTTTCAATAATGAACCATTGGAATCGAGCATGAAAAAAAAAATTCTTACCCCCCCTCAAAATTTGATGGTTTACGTTTCAAGGTATGTAGAATCCAAAACTGCAATAAAAATATTTCTGTCTGTCCGCCGTACGCCGTACGCCGTACGGGCCACTTTTCTTAGTTACCGTGAAAAAAAATTGATGAAATTCGGGTTATAGGTTCCGATCGGCGTCTAGTTGGTCCTCGAAGCTCGACGTTACTGTGAGTCATCTCTAAGGGGTTCAAAATAGGGGTTGAAATTTTCAAAACGCCTATACCATTTTTTTACGTAAATATTTTTACGGTTTTAAATAGTTCTTGAACTTGCGAGTTTTTTAAGACCATCCGGAGCATCGTACGTCCAGCCGTTCGTTCACAGTAAGGCCCCGAAGTTTGCACCGACAGGCATTTTCGACTCCAGTGTGAATGAAATTGTATACAATTCAAACCAAATCTCGTAACCAGAGACGCGCCCACAATAGGAATTTGTGAATACGGCCAATCATTGGCAGGGATCACCTGATTATATTGGCGGAGTATGAAGTCGAGTTGGTTGTTCTGTGATATTTTTTCGTTTGAAAAATGATGGCTCTTTTGGAGTTTGTTGGTAGGTAGTGAAACTTGAACAAACGTTGACTTATTATTGATGGGTAAATTATTACTACGGTAAATCATTACTCAACGGTAAATTATTACACAACGGTTCATTATACCATCTACGTAGAAGGGGGTGGAGTTTGTTGGTAGGTACTTTTGCAACTTTTTTCCCTCCCCATCAACAATTTCTTTTCAGAACTTCATTATGTTTGTTTCTTTTTGTTAGGTACTGTTTGCCATCGGCAGAATTATTTTAGCAACATTTAACTCGTGATTTAGGTAGGTACCTAGTAACGAGTACGGGGTTAGGTACTAACCTACGGAGGGTCTGCGATCTACATAATATGCATAGAATAGTACATATTATATTATATAGACGGGTTATCTATACATAGAGCTGTGATCTGTAACAGAAGGGTATTCTATACAAAATAATAAACCGTTGTGCAGGGATTTGCAGTGTTTTTAGCATGGAACATGCTTTAGCCTTGGACTAACTATCCGAAAAATGTCACGCGGAAGTGGAACGAAATTTTAACGATGATTTTCACGTACAACTGAGTAGTTGCTAGGGAAATGAAACTTCTTTCATTTTCATCGGACAAAAATCGTTTTCCATTCGATGGAAAGCTCTTGATTTATCAAGAATTTATTTCGTATTTGTTCTTGGTATTTATTTCGTAGTTTCGTACTATAACTATATAAATTGATGTTATAAATGGATAGTAAACAATGTCGCTTGTTTGGTTGTCACTTGGTTGTATCCTGGTGACGAAGTGAAATCATAACAGTGCTGCTACAGAAGCATAAAAAGCGCGGCTAAAGCATGTTCCATGTTTCTTGAATTTTAGCCGTAGGCTCTAGGCAGTAAGCATCCGGGGGTCCAGGGGGCTTGCTCCCGGGCGAGGCGCGCAGCGCCGAGTTTTTTTTTTTTTTTAACGAGGGAAACAGTGGGAAAATCTTGAAAAAGACTTGCGCTTTGGAGGGTCCGCGCTCCGCAGCCTTGTGAGGTTTCACTCAGTAAAAACCCACTAACCCTGATCCTCTTGACCTAATCCACCCCGGAATCACTTGTTCAGCATTACTTCGGAGTGGGGTCAATCACTGGGCGGTGTCACGCCCTCTTCTGATCTCTTCTTGCGGTTTCCAGTTTATTGCTCACCTGAGGATCGGGTCGTCCAGCTTTTTTGCCTTGAGGATTCGGACTATGAAGGACACAATCCTCTCCCAGGTTTCCTGCCTGGAGATCATCTTCCCGATCACATTAGTTGGTGTGATTTCGCCCTCCTGTTCTTCTAGAATCTCCTTTTCCCTGCTCCATCCGGAGCAGTGGAAAAACGTGTGTTCAGCGTCGTCGTTTGGTGGATTACAGTACCAGTACGTTGTGGTGTCTGCTAGCGCCCTTCTGTGCAGATAGGACCGGAAGTATCCATGGCCCGACAGGAACATAGTGATGTAGAAATCCACTTCTCCGTGCCTCCTGTCAAGCCATTGGCGCACCTGTGGGATAAGTACGCGGGTCCATACCCCCATATCATCAGTTTCCCACTCATTTTGCCACTGATGCAATGTTATTTCTCTCTCCTCTTTCTTGATAAGGGATCTTGATTCCTGTGCGGATCGCCGGAGGTAGATACGTTTCCTCTCCATTGCTAGGAGGTTGACTGGGATGGTGGCAGCAATGATCCCAACGGCAGGGAAGGAGACGGTACAGTAAGCGCTTGCTATTTGTAGGGCTCCTCTCCTCTGCACTGACCGCAGGTGGTCTCGGTACTTTTTAACTTGTCGGGTCTCAGCCCACAACTCCACTCCATATAACATGATTCCCTCGGCTATGGTCATGAGCATCTTCCTTTTCTTGGGCGATGGTCCACCAAAGTTTGCCATTAGCCTGCTCAGGTTTGCTGTCACTGCTGCTGCTCTTTCTCCTGCTCGCTTGGTGTGCTCCCAGAAGGTCAGCCTGCAGTCGAGGGTCACTCCCAGGTACCGCACCGAATGAGATGAGTCAATGGTTTCGTCCTCCACCTGAAATTGGGTGACACGGTTGATGTGCCTCTTAGTCAGCGGCACTATTTTGGTTTTGTGTACTGCAAGCTGCAACCCATGCTCCTCCATCCAAGGCATGACTCGCCTCATTGATTGGTTGAGCTTCCACTGGAGGCCCTCCAGAGTATGGTCTTTTATCACCACTGCTACATCATCGGCATAGCCCACCAGGAAATCATCCTCTGGCATGTCCGGCAGGAGGATCCCATCGTAGCTCACATTCCACAGATCGGGCCCCATAATAGACCCCTGAGCCGCCCCACTGGTGATCTTCTTTCTGCACACCTTCCTCTCGGACTCATACACTAAGCTGCGGTTCTTTAGGTAGTCACATATGACGGCCAGTAGGTAAGATGGGAGCCCAAAGCGCCTCTGGAGGGTGTTGTTGATATCCAACCATCTCACAGAATTGAAGGCGTTCTTCACACCTAGGGTCACTACCATGCAGTTCTACAACAGCTTTCGCACAGAGCAGTCATGTTTGCGTCACTCCATTTTATCATCGTTTTAAGACGGTATTTGCTTGGATGTTGTTTGGGATTTTGTACAAGACGGTATTGCATAAGGTCGGTTTTGGGTTTCTTGTGTTGCTATTGGTCTTGATTGCGGTTTTTGGGAGGGTTCTCGACATTTTTCTTCGCGTAGGAAACGATTCAATATAGGCTTTCTACGAGGCCTCGCCTCGCCTTCGCTTCAGATCGTAGCCATAATCTCCCTCCGCTTGCCACTTTCGCTCCCAAGGTAGGAGGTGAATGCCGAGACGCTGTCCCCACTGCCACCTGCTGCCGCCTCACCAGTGCTCTCCTCCCGTGCATTCTCCAGGTGAGACGTTTACTCTCATATTTTGAACTCTTGTTAAATGCGCCTGGTTTCGTGGAGGCTGACAGTTGTGGGCCACCGGCGTAATGGCTCGCGCAACCCACTACTCCCGGCACCGCATTTTCCGAGGGATCTTGCGATCTATCATACAAACTCATACACACCAACACTACTAATGAACTTGGATTTTTGAACTATTCGGTATGCAGAAAAGATCGGTCTTCCTCTACCTCTCATAAGCGGTTTGTTGGTGGGGTGTGTATCGCCGTCTCATCAAGGCTTAAATCGTTTCAGTGGAAAACATACTCAGACGACGTTGAACATATTTTCGTTATTATTCCTAGCAGCACACTTGTCGTGGGTTGTGTGTACATTCCGGATTACTGCCTCTCAAACTACTTCGAGAATTTTGATAACGAGATTGAAAGTATTAGTCTCTCTTATCCGGGTTTTAATTTGTTTCTAACTGGAGACTTCAACTTGCCTGGTCTTTTGTGGGATAGCACTACTGGTTTACCCCACGAGCACTCAATAGTGAGTGAGAAGACCCACATCATTTCCGAGCTGATCTACTTATGTAGTTTGCGACAGTTCAATAACATACTGAATCCGTCAGGAAATGTGCTAGATCTTTGTCTATCGGATCTACCGGAGATAGAACTGCGCGAATGTGATCCCTTACTGAGGCAGGACGCTCACCACTGGCATTTGAGTGTTTTTTATCATGTAAATGTGCCATTGATGACGCGGTTTTTGCACCTTCACGATTCAGATACAACTTCAAAAGAGCCAACTTTGAGGGCATGAATGATTCTTCCTGGGTCAGGATTGGGAGTTCTGTAATCAGTTGCCATTCTTACAGGCAGTGGATAAGTTCTATTCTGTGGTTGATATTGCCGTTCGAACGTTTGTGCCGATTACGTCGGAGAAGGATACTGCATTCCCGAGATGATTCAATGCTGACATGATGAACCTACTGAGGAAAAAGTTGGCTGCCCATAAGAGATTTAAAGGCACAAGAGCACCTGGAGATTACGAGGTCTTTTCTCAGCTACGTCGTGAATGCAAATAGTTGAGCAGACAACTTTACAAGCAATATATTCAAGAGGTGCAGGTCTCAATTAGAACCAATATTAAAGCATACTGGAACCACGTTAACTACAAGAGTGGTTCGTCTACCCTGCCAGGCTCGATCACAGCTGAAACTCCCTTGGAGGTGGCAGAACTTTTTGCTGACTTCTTTTCGTCAGTTTATACTCAGCCTTCGTCTCGACAGTTCCAGTCTGATGATTTTTCAGGGTCCTCCTTCTCCATGAGTGGTTTTCCTGTTCCTGAGGATGTTGTCAGACACAGTCTTCAGTCATTGGACCCGCGGAAGGGTCTCAGGCCCGACGGTGTACCACCGGCCTTATTGAGGATCTGTGCTGTGAGCACTTCCCGGCCACTGTCGGTGCTATACACACGCTCTTTGTCACTGGGTATTGTTCCGGCGTGCTGGAAGACATCGTTTGTGACCCCCATCCCGAAATCCTGTAGAAAGGCCATGATTGACGAGTATCGACCCATCTGCTCGTTGTCCACGATACCTAAGGTTCTGGAGAAGATCACTGTTGACCGCATCGCTCCCAGTATGGGGCCGTATCTTTCGCCTTCGCAGCATGGTTTTATGTCTGGACGGTCGACCGTCACTAACCTGCTGACATTTCAGCAATACATCATGGATGCTTTTCGGGGTGATCTCCAGGTGGATGCGGTGTATACTGACTTCGCTAAGGCTTTTGACCGAGTGTCGCATCTCTTATTGCTGGCCAAACTGGAGCGCTTTGGGTTTTGTGGGTCCCTCCATGAATGGTTCTCAAGCTACCTTTCTGATCGCTGCCTGAGTGTTCGTGTGAAGGATGTAGTATCCTCTCCATTTAAGGCCTCATCGGGGGTTCCCATCTCGGTCCTCTGATATTCCTTGTATTTATTGATGACCTCCCAGACATCTTCGGAGATGGCGTGAGGTGCCTTCTACATGCAGATGATCTCTATATATATTCAGCGATTGGTGACACGGGCGATTGTGAGGCCTTGCAGCGCGGCTTATCTGCTTTGGATGCCTGGTGCTCGGCAAATGAACTTTCCCTAAACATAAGCAAGTGCCAGGCCTTCACTTTCTCTCGTAGTCTCAACCCAATTATTTATGACTACTCCCTGGAGACGCATGTCCTGCCCCGTCCCCTGGTGATTCGTGATCTGGGAGTGTTTTTTGATAGTGATTTGTCTTTTCGGTACCACCTGGACCAGATCACGTACACTGCAATGAAGACACTTGGTATGGTGAAGAGATACTCACGGGACTTCACTGATGTCAGTATCCTGCTGATCCTGTATAATGTGCTGGTTACCTCCATGCCTGGAGTATGCTAGCGCGGTTTGGTCTCCTCATTATGCAAATGGCAGGTGTACTATTGAGAGAGTGCAGGGAAGGTTTTTGCACTTCTTCTCCTTCAAATCTGGAACGCCCTGGTTGGAGTATAGTGCATCCGATTCCTTGAGGGTGAGTGGTTTGATGTCTCTGGATAAGCGCAGGGTGTTAGCAGACATGCTGCTCCTATACAAACTCGCCCATAATCTAATAGATGCTTCCAACTTGCTCGAGGCTCTGAACTTCTTTGTTCCACCCTACCCGACCCGAACGGCGCCGACTTTTTACATCCGCACCACCACAACCAACTACCAGTTAAACTCTCCAATGAATCGGATTCAGATAGAATTTAATGCCATGAACATTGACCTCTTTGAGACCAGCCTTCCTTCGTTTCGCAGGCATGTGATTCAAGTGTTACAATGACGTAATAATATATTTTTTAGTGTTGAAAGAACCTTATCTCATTTTCGTTCTGCTTAAAATTTTTGTTTTCCTTTGTGCTTCCTTTGTTTAATATTTAATTGATATTCAGCTTTTTTTATTTTGTTTTTCTGAGTACTGTTTTCTTCTTTGTTGCTGTTGTAAACAGGGCACCAGCCCGTTTCGTAATAATAAATAAATAAATAAATGCACATCTGTCTTGTACAGTGTTTTCCATGCTTGGTATCCCATGCAGCTGATACCACCTCCCTTATAGCGCTCAGGGTTGATCTTCCCTTGACAAAGCCGTACTGCCTGCTAGCAAGATCCCCTGCAAGGGCGATGGCTTCCATGGTTCTGGGCTTGAGGAGCTTCTCTGGGCCTCCTGAATGTGGACACATTACCTCTGTTGAGAATGATCATGTTCAGTCGAGCCGCCATTTCACCGATGGCATTGCCCCTACTATCTGTGTGATCCATCCCCCACTCCACAGACTTCGCGTTGAGATCACCAGCTACGAGTACATCACCAGATAAACTGCTAATCGTGTCCTACAGGACCTGCAGCATTCTTTCAAAATCTGCAGCTCGGTCGTTTGGGGAAAAGTAGCAGCTGATATATGTGGTGCCCCCTGCCTCCACCCACACAAATCCTTCCCCCACCCCATGTTCCGTCACTGCCAGCTTTTGAGGGTTTGTTACCCAAATTGCTGCTGTACCGAGGGTATCTGAGAACCATTGCTGTTTGTTTCTCCGTCGGTACTGTTCACAGAGAAGAGCTATGTCTGCTGGTCTTTCAAATAGTATCTGTTCTAGTAGAGCGTGGGCCACTCTGCTCCTGTTCATGTTTCCCTGCAGGATGTGTATCATCCCCTCTTTTTGGCAGCCTCCAGTGCCCGCTTGAAGGCAGTGCACCCTTTTTTGCCAAGGGAATGGTCAGATGGCTCCCCAAGGTCTTCACAGAGGACGCATTTTGCAGGCTGGCTGCAGTTTGAGGCTCTGTGGTCACGCTCCCCGCACTTGAAGCAGGCATTTGCTCTGTCCGCCCCATTACAGTTTCTGGCTTGATGACCAAAACCAAGGCATCTAAAGCATCGAACTACCTGGGTGCTCAGGCATACTCGGCAGTTCATGAGCCCTATGCGTATGCGCTCCGTTACCAACTGCTCCTTAGCACTCTTCATATCCAGTGATACAATGGCAAGTCGCTGTTGTCGCGTGTTGGGTTGCGTGACAAAAACCTTCATCTGCCTTTCTGCTCCCTTCAGCCTTTCTGCTAGGGCCTCTTTTACCTCCTCTTCTGTGGTGAAGACGTCCAGGTCTCGGATCTCCACTGTGGGAAGGGTAGAGACGCCCGGGTTGTCTAGTTCGACATTCATCCAACTTCACTCGAACCAGAGCCTTCTGTCTCTCACCTTACCTCCTCTTCATCAATTCACCCTTCTCCTCAACCCATCGTTCTCAACGTGGTGAAAACCAGACGATAACTTCCTTCCAAATACTCAACATGGTGGAAACCGGACGAGTATTTTTCCGATATCCAACGTAGTGAAAACCGGACGATTTTCCTCCCTTCCTCTCTTCCAAATATCGAAAGAGGTGAAAACCGAGCAGATATTTTCCTATCCCAATAGCCAACGAGGTGAAAACTGGGTGGATATTTTCCTATCCTAGAGACGCATACAAGCAGGTGAAAACGGCGTGGATACGCTCTCGCACTCCTCTCTCACCTCCTCATTCAACCTCACCTCCTCTCTTCCAAAAAACTCTTACCTACCTCAAACCACTCCTCACCACAGTGGTAACCCTGAGGTTCTAAGCCGAAAATGCAGAATGAACCACAGCCCGCCACCGCCGACATCATGACCGCCTCCATGGCCATCCCACTCAAGCTGCCACCATTCCACGCACATGACCCCACCCTCTGGTTCTTCCAGCTCAACGCATCTTTCTCTGCCTTCAACATCAAGGCTCACAAGTCCAAGTACTCGAAGACGATCTCGCTTCTGCCTTCACCCGACTTAGCCACCGCCTACGACGACTTGTGTGCCCGCCTCATCGCCCTCTACCAACCCTCAAAGCACGCTCGAATCTCCGCCCTCTCCCAAGCTCAGCAACTCGGCGACCTGAAGCCCAGCCACCTCTTCCGAAGGCTGCGCCATCAGCTCCATGATGTCCTTACTGCCGACATTACCTAAACCTTCTGGCTCCAGGCGCTGCCACCCCACATCCAGCTCTTTCTTGCTTCACACCTCGGCACCGATGATGAATCCCTGCTCCTTCTCGCCAACAGCATGTATGATATTGGCGCATTCGCCGCAGTCCATGAGGTCCGACCGCCAAGCGACTGCTGCTCTCCTTTTCACTCAACTTCTGCAACTCGCCAACACAGCCCCTCCGTCGACCAAAGGAACGGCCCTCCCGACCGAGGCACCACACCGCCCCGACACCCCACCGACCGACCCCCTCCAAAACCTCAGCAACTATCCTCCCCACCCTGATGCTGGTACCACACCACGTTTGGGCCCCAGACTTGAAATTGAAAACCCCCCTGCGACTTCCCGGCTCCCGCCTCCCAGGGAAACGCCAACGTCCGCCAATCTTCTCTTTACCAAAAGTGGAACGGCCCACCAACACTTCAGATACCTTCTCCAGTTTCCGCCATCGCCTTGGTGGAGGAAAGAGTGCAATTTCAACCGCTACCAACCACACTCAACCCCGCCTCCACTGCTGTTCCGCAAAACACGTACGCCTCGGTCCTCAAGACTCCTCCATTCACTGAGAGGCTTCCGCAGCCACCGCCTGCTCTCGTTTCGGACCACCCACCACCAGCACCAACCCCAGCCGGGGCCCTCAAAACCCCTACATCCGCCGTCGCACCACGCCGCCCTGATCTCCCAGTGGCTTTTCATTCGCTGCAAACGGTTAAACCTTCCATTCTTAACTGACACAGGAGCAGACATCTCCATCATACTCAACATCGTCCTCCACTGCCGATCGCCTTTGGATGATCAACTTCTCTACGCCACAAACAGTACCTCAGTACCCTTCTACGGTACCTACCTCTCCAATGTGCACCTAAATGGCCACACCTACGAATGGAACTTTACTGTGGCTGACGTCGAGAAACCAATCCTGGGTGCCGACTTCCTCTCATACTTCGGTCTACAGGTCGACATGAAGAACTCTCGTCTCATCGACCTCTTCTCACGACAACCAGTTGGAGGTTTCATAAACTCCGTCACACCCCCTCCGCAACTCAACCCCAAATTCGCCAACCTGAAGCGATACCATCACCCGACCTCTCTCATGTTCAGCACTACATAGAGAAAACCGGGCTACCGCAGGTTAAACTCACGGACCACACCGGATATGGATAACGTCCCACATCTGCTGGATTTCTCCTCCCACTTCCAAGGGCACCACTATCTTCTCCACCCTCGACATCTCCTGGGCATTCCACCGCATCGCTATTTATCCACCCGACATATCGAAGACAGCCATCATCACGCCTTTTGGACTCTTCGAGTATCTTAAGATAGGATTCGGTCTACGCCAGGCAGCCCATTCCTGAGAGTGGTACATGGTTCAAATTCTCTGTGGACTCCCATATGTATTCTGCTTCCTGGACGATGTCTTGATAGACTCCACCTCCGCCGAGCAACACTATGACCACTTCCGACCACCTCCGACATTTCCTCAACATATTCCGTAACGAAGGCCTAACAATCAACAAATCAAAATGCGTCATCACTCAACCCTCCGTCAAGGGCCTAGGACACCAGGTCCTACCACAAACCACAAAAGGGATCACACAGCTCGCCAACAAGGTAAACTCCCTCTGGCAGTTCCCTCGACCACAGACTGTCACTGAGCTCCGACGGTTTTTGGGAATGCTCAACTTTTACTGCCACCACATCAAACACGCCACCCCACATCAAAAACCCCTCATCGACGTCATCCCACAACCATCTAAAAAAAAAAATACAACCGCGATGTGGTACTAGGTTAGGCTGTGGTGTAATCACCACAGCAGGCGTTAGTTGGAGAGGAGGTTAGCACCCCCCATATCTGGCCCACGTCCCTGGCTGAGTACTTACCACCAGCCCCCAGCCAGGAACGCTCTGCTTCCCTGTTGCGACACTCGACGCCGGCCATCGCCTACCTACGATTCAATATTTTTCTTCTTTTATCACATGTTTTTTACCTTTTTGCCTTCACAACTTGTATCTTTTTGCCTTCAGCACTTTCCTTGTCTTTAATCTCTATTGTAACAATTATTTTTGGTAGAATCTAGAGGGACATGCCATGGTACCCTTACAATATCCCATTCCTGTAAATAAGTAAGATTGTTACCAATAAAAACAAGGAGAAGTCGAGCTGCGTGGTGCGAGGGACGAGGCCCAGGTAGCTCTCCCTCCAATGGCTCCCAGCGGCCGTCTGTGGACCAGGGAAGGGTAGAGGTGCCTGGCTTGCCTAGTTCGACATCCATCCAACTTCGAACCAGGGCCTTCTCTCTCTCACCTTACCTCCTCTTCATCGACTCACTGTTCTTCTCAACCCTACGTTCTCAATTTGGTGACTACCTACGGGACGAGAACTTCCTTCCAAATACTCAATGTGGTGAAAACCGGACGAGTATTTTTCCGATATCCAACGTGGTGAAAACCAGACGGTTATCCTCCCTTCCAAATATCCGCGCGGATATTTTCCTATCCCAATATACAATGAGGTGAAAACGGGCGTGTCGTGAGTCCCTCCCGGAACTCCAACTCACTAGAATTAAGTTCTCGCCAAAAACAACCTGTAAAAATAAGGCTCTGGGAATAAACAGTAAGAGTGGGGCAACCGACGCAGGATCCGGTACTCAACCTGAAACCCCACCACCAGGGTGGGGACTTCAGGGTCTATATAACCCCGGATCCTGCGCCTTTTTCGCCATTCTACGTCTCCTCTAGCTGCTGGCTACTCTCTCTTCATCCTCAAACCTCCTCTCTTAAAATTCACTTCTCAAATGCTCACATAGTAAATTCACACACAGTAAATTCACACTCACCCATTTCATCAGAGTTAGGTGGAGGTCTCGCCCTTAACCAACCCTGATGAAACACACTACACGCTCGGTGGAGGTCCGCCCTTAACCGCACACACTCGCTACACAAATTCACTATTAAATTCACTCACACACATTTCATCAGGATCTGGTGGAGGTCTCGCCCTTAACCGCACCAACACTCACTCTTAAATTCAAACACACACATAAATTTAGTCAGGTATGATGGAGGTCTCGCCCTTAACCAACCTGACGAAATTTATCACACGATCGGTGGAGGTCCGCCCTTAACCGCACACACACACACACAATCAAATTTCACGCACTTCATGCAATCAAATTCACTCATTTAAATTAACTTCAATCAACCTTTTCAACACACGCTCGGTGGAGGTCCGCCCTTAACCGCAAACACACCAAAAATCAACACACGTCAATTTTAGCTTTAAATTCACTCCTATCCACCATCCAACTACCTCCACCTCTCATGGTGAATTTCACATCAACCTAAATTCACCATAGGGCGGATATTTTCCTATCCTAGAGATGCATCCAAGCAGGTGAAAAACGCGTGGATACGCTCTCGCACTCTTCTCTCACCTCCTCATTCAACCTCATCTCCTCTCTTCCAAAAAACTCTTACCTACCTCAAACCACTCCTCACCACACTAAGATTGTATATGCACTGTTATAATATGAACAGGGGCTAGGTCGATATACGTCAAGGAAGAAGTGACGTAGCGCTGAAGACTTTCTGAGCATCATGGATGGCGCCGGAGTATGCAGATGGGTGTGAATGGCAGTAGGGAGTAAAGGCTGCCATGGGGGCGGGTGGGCTGAGGTGAGGTAACGGAGCTATAATAAAGTGTTGTGTAACATTTTTAGCTATTATTATTGATTAAATTTTGCCTGGTTACCACGTCTGATTTATAATAAATAACTTTTTTATTGATGTTCGTACGTCCTCACACTTAAAATATACTAACTTGAAATGTACACTTTCGAAATGAATTACTTTTTGTACATTCTTGTGTGAAGATCCTGCGTGTTCATCGATATATTATACCAGCATAATTATTACATTGCAGACCGGTTGCATCTGCCCACAAAATAGCGTTGGTGTCGTTGGATTTATGACGTTAAGATCTCATTTTGACTTACTTTTGATGTGAAAGATTACATGTATCAAGTTAAATACTTATTTCTTATCCATGCGACATCTCAAAAGTCATTCGTTTTCTGTTCACTTGAATAGGATTCGAGATTCGAGCATTCTAATTAGGCTGGAACTTGCTAATGGTTTTTAATCGAATCGATCGTTTAGAGTTGGATTGCAAATCAGGCACCGAGGAACTACCGAATGACAATATTCATTAATGCGCTTTCCACTTTTGGCCTGATCTTTTACTAAAAAAATCTGTGAAAGTGCACGTACAGCTTCTTCTTATGCTCCCATAACCGTATGTAGGTAATGCATTCATCAGCCTCCACATTACGTCCTGTACGGAAGTGATCGCTCCAAGCAAGCGTCAAATCGAAAGTGGTAGTATTAGACAAAACGCGCCGCAAACGAGACATTGTTATGGGCTAGAAATCCCGACTAATCTATACGATGTATCCTATCACTTATATTTCTAGAAAGAGTTGTTCCAATGGTATGGTGTGTGGAGGTCCGCTCAGAAAACGGACTCCGTCCGTACAAATCCGGTCACTTATGGCTCATCTCCTAAGACCCTTATCTGGTTCCAGTGGTTGCCTCAGTGACTGCAGGGAATACGGCAACTCGATGAGAAGCATATTAAGTATATCGATTTACTTCCCTTCTACATATTTACGGAATCTACCAGAATGCCGAATGTGCTTCGGTGCCAGTAGCAAGTCAAGCATTACGTTGAATGAGAACAGGCAGAAACGGATTTGGAGTGGTTGAAGACGACGGACTTCTGAAGGAGATGTTATTAAATACTTGTCTAATGATTGAATTGTGTCAATTTACCAAAGCTGAAGCAACGAGTGCCTTGTTAGTTTGGTATAACTCTTACCTGCTACTATAAATATTTTATGATCTAACTTACGATGTTTTTCTTTTAAGCTGTTGGTAACGTTTTGTTTTGATTGGGAAAAACCGCTGCAGATTATTTCACAACGGTTCATTATTTTCCTGTGTATAATATCCCTTCTGCATAGATCAATGAATTCATATTCATAAGAACCTGATTTAATAGGGTCGTTTTTTTTGTGGTGTATACCTAGGAACATATACCTACCCACTCACGCAGACAATCTCACACAGAAACGACAAAAATGCCAACGAGTCGAAGGATATTAAGCTCTCCGTTTTGCAGTTACCCTAAAATATGTATTTCTCTATCGCCCACCTCTCCTGCATTTCGCCATTTCGGCCCGGTTATTTTTTAAATTCTGATGATCGTTGAACCTAAGTAGTACTCTCGACATATTCCCACATGTTCACCTTATATGGCCAAGGGTGATTATAAACAGATGTTCCCTACATCAATAGGTTGCAGTAATGTATAGACGTACCTAGGTATGATTCACCCCCATGTGACGAAGCTTTTCGGTTTAAATTTCAGGGCGTTACTGTGAACGAACGGCTCGATGTACGTAATGATGGTCCGAGTGGTCTCAAAAAGTCCTCAAGTTCGGAATCAATTTATAAACGTCATAGCAACCATATACCATTCTACTGAAAGTTCTTAAGCTGCGGGGATTTGAAAACTTCCACCCCTATTTTTACCCCCTTAGAGTTAACTGAAAGTAACGCCGAGCTTCGTAAACCAGTTAGACCCCAAATGGCACCTACAAACCAAATTTCATTAATTTTGGTTCATCATAACTGGAAAGTGCAGCGCATAACGGAAGGACAGAAATATTTTTGGATTCTGCGCACCTTCAAACGGAAGCCATCAAATTTTGAGAGGGGGTTAAAAATGTTTTTTTACATGCTCGATTCCAAAGGTTTATTATTGAAAATAATAAACCAAACATTATGTATCTACATAATAAACGGTGTAAACGAAGTGGTCGAACACACAAATACGATTGCAAGATTCTGCTCAATTCCTACATAACCGTATGGCCATCCATCAGCTATGAAATAACCCCTACTGGTAGGTAGTCTTAGAAAACTACCTATATTGAATATTTCCTGTTTGCTGGTAGTTTTCCTGCCGTGGTGTTGTAGGGGGTTTGAAGTGATATTGACCTACCTATCTAATAGGTTACCCTGCAGTTATTTTTCATCCACAAAATACTCCTTCCAATCTTCGACCATCGCTATGGTCGAAGATTGGAATAAGAAATGGCGAACAACTATGAATACACAAAAATCCAGTACAGTCACGTTTACGTACAAAAGAAATTACCATGTCGACCCCATTACTCTAAACAACGATGTAGTCCCACAAAATCAGGCCGTCAAATATCTTGGGATCAAGATCGACAAAAAATTAACGTTTAGAGATCACATCGGGGAACTGGTCAAGAGATTGAGAACTCGCACCAACCTCCTAAAACCGCTGATCTCATCGAAATCCCCACTAACCATGAGCAATAAAAGGCTCATATACCTCGTAATGATAAGACCGATATGGCAGTACGGATGCTCAATATGGGGCTCAGCAAGTGCATCACAAATAAAACGGGTACAAGTACAGCAAAACCGAGCGTTACGCCTGATCACAAATGCCGAGTGGTATGTAAGGAATTCAGTTATTCACCGCGACTTGGACATCCCTGAAGTAAAAGAGGTAATCTCACAAACATTCAAACGCCAGTTCGAAATGCTCTCCTTCCACCCGAATCCGACATTCCATGGATTCAGCGAACGCTTACTGGCCCAGCAAACTGGCAGACGGCTCAAGAGAAGAAGACCAGTGGATCTTCTTGAGTAGCAGTAAACCAACTCGAAATGCCAACTTGAACAGTAATCCTCCAGTTAAGAGTTACATCATTTATTCTATAAATTATTACTATATGTATTTCTTAGTAGCCTTAATGTATTAACAGTATAATAACTTAGTAACACAAAAAAAAAATAATTTTACAAGGACTACCACTGGGTAGAAACCTTGACCCACGTGCCATTGTACCTAGTACGGATAAAATATCGTAATGATCTCAATTGTAAAGTAATGAAATTACTAAAAGTTATCAATAAAGTTAAAATAAAAAAAAAATAAAAAAAAATACTCCGTGGCAGGTAGGTATGTATCTTCATACCTGCCTTGAATGAATCTCCGTACGCTTGAATGAAAATAAGGCTTGCATATTATGCATATTATGACCAGGGGGGGGGGGGGGGGCTTTACCAACCAAAGGTGAACCGCCATTGGGAAGTTCGTCTCAACTTTTTGCATCAAGCGGAAGTTTATATATTTATGTTGTAACCCCAGCCCGAAACCGGGCCCGGCACGATGCGATAGTTGCGATGAAAACGCTCCCATCGCAACTATTGGCAATGATCCCATCGCGGCGGGATCATCCCAAACCCGTGCCCGTTTTCGGGCTGGAGTTCCAACGTAATATAAAACAAGGCTTGTATTGCTTCCGAGAAAAATCTTTGTTTTGGTAAAGCTTGTACGAAAAAGATGTAATTGAAACGTTCTGGTTTCAAGTTTTGTCATTCAGTGAGATGAAGAAGCTCTACTGCCACTAGTGCCTGCCGGTTGCGATGGATGGTCGCCCAAGTATACATAATGTTGATTTTCAAGAAAATTAACATGAAGTTTATTTGATTTGATCTTGTGGTTCTACTGGGTAGGTGTTGCCGACTTAGAAATTGATTATGCAAATGTCGATCAAATCTGGCTACCACGAGCCTTGGCTTTTTCTATCTTCACGTACCTACCTGTCAGTAAGAGATGGTAGGAAACGTATCAAAAGCAATTTCAACTAGTATCTTATTTCCAAATTTGTATTCGAATATTCGATTTCTAAATACATTTGACGTTTTCCCCGTCCAACTAGTTTCGAATGCGTTTCCTTTCAATGAGTTTGAAGAAATCAAGCTAAGATCATCAATCACTTTGTTGTTTCTCTCTTTGTGAAAGCAACTGACCAGTGTGTTTACCCCAGTAATAGCAGATTCATAAAGTAGAATTTGGGATCATCCCAGCCTTCATTAGCAAACCACGTACGATTCGGAGAAACCCTATAACCTTCAAGCTCTCTAGCTGAATGCGGTCGGTACCATCAAAACCATCTACAATTTGCGGTCGAACGGAAATAGTTTTCCCGCCTACGCTTATGTTCCATACTGTTGCATGGTGTTCCAGTTAGATTATCCTTTTTCATCCTTTTATAACAGTCTTCTTCCCTGCTCATCGATAATCTGTTTATAGCACGTTCACCGACCAACGTTCCTTTTGCCGTATACGGCCACCCGCGGTCACATCCACACCTGGTCCACCGTGAACCACCGGTGAAACGACGTTTACGACCTCGAAACTCGTTGAATTCCTTTTCCTTGCTTAGTTCTGTTCTGTAAAAGGACCTGTGGGCTCTCTAAATCCATATCCATCGGCGTAAAAACAAGGAGACAGAAGTGTGCAGTACTTAAGAGATGCCCAATCAACGACGATAATAATAGTAAGTTGACTTATATTATCATTATATTTTATTCAAACAAAGGAAACTAGGGCAAATCGAGCAGATGGCAGCCGTAACAAATTTGCTGGAAACAATGCCAATAATCCGCCAATAATAATCTCAAGGTGGAGTCATTTCCTCCTAATCTCATAGTATAGTGCGAAGTGCATAGTGTAGTACGAATCTAACGAGATTCAGTGTCTTAGGTTGGGTAAGCCAGTTCCACATGATAAACATTATCTATTAACTTGATTGAATTTACAAACTCCTTTCTCGAAATTGCAACAGCAAGTCATGATCCAACGATCATGACCACCTCTCAATCAGTCATAAAGTAACGATCGTACTGTGTGCAGGATTCCAAATTAACAAATTTTTGGTCCAAAAAATCAAAACAAAAAGTATTTCAGCTACGAAGGCACGTGGAGTGTAGTCAATCAAGTTTTTGGGGCGCTGAATCGATTTCAAACTGGTTTACGATCGATCCTTTTGCCATTCACTCGAACAAGTAGTGTACATTGCGCATTGTGAGCATCGTGTTTGCACGGCATAAAACAGGAAGATTTGAGCGGAATTCGTTCGTTTCACAATAGAAACTCATTCAATCAAGGCTGAAAGACAAAGCTGGCATGGTAAATTGAATGAATGAATTCGATGAAATAATTTTTATTGCCATTTCTGCTGGGCCGGTTAGAAGCACCCGCATACCAAATTTACAAAATTGCAGTCCGAAGTCCAAAAAATTCATTTTTTTTATGTAGGCACATGAGTTGTCGTGTACCATGTTTTGGTTTGTAATAAAAGTTTCGAATCGAGCATGGGAAAAAAATTGCACCCCCCCTCAAAGATGGTTTTTGTTTCACGGTATTTAGAATCCAAAAATGGAATAAAAAATGCTGCAAACTATTAAACAACGGTTTATTAACATGTATCATGTTTTAGCCCTGGGATAGTAGCATCGTTTGCGCGTCGATTTTGCGCGTCAATTTTGAGCGTCAACTTTTTTCGCGCACAATGCATATTGGAGAGTCGCATGGAAACGAGCCCTGGGATACTAGCATTTTTTGCGCGTCGATTTTGCGCGTCAATTTTGAGCGTCAATTCTTTTCGCGCACAATGCATAGTGGAGAGTCACATGGAAACGAGCCCTGGGATACTAGCATCGTTTGCGGGTCGGTTTTGCGAGTCAATTTTGAGCGTCAATTCTTTTCGCGCACAATTCATAGTGGAAAGTCGCGTGAAAACATGATACATGGTTGCAATTTTTGGTTCTTAATTATTTACCTTTATAGATGCCACATCGGCGTAATCACTGTTTTGTGTGGTCAATACCACTCTCGAGCTCCCTCCAGGAAAGCCCTCAAAGGAGTACTGTAGCCTGTCCGGGAATTAAAGATTCGTACAAATGCGCGGGATTCAATAATTAAATCATTAATTATTTGTAGTTATTCAAGAATCATAAGGTAAATAATAAACCGTTGTTAATAATTTACCGGTATAGCTGCCCCTTCTGCGTAGATAGTATAATAAACCGTTGCGTAATAATTTACCGTTGTGTAATAATTTACCCAATAATACGCGTTTGTTCAAGTTGCAAAAGTACCTACTTATCAACAAAATCCGAAAGATCCATTATTTTTCAAATGAAATAATATCACAGAACAAGCAAGTCGACTTCATACAGCCATCCGTGATTATAATCAGGTGCTCCCTAGCGATGATATCTGGGCCGGATGTATACCGTTTGATTCACGATCATGTTGACGAAGCTTTTCGGTGCAAACGAACGCTGGTCGTAAAATGCTCTGGATGGTCTCAAAAAATGCTTTAGTTCAAATTCAATTTAAAAACGCTGAAAAAACCATACCCTTCAATTGAAAGTTTCAAGCTATGGCGTTCTGAAAATGTCAACCCCTATTTTTCACCCCTTAGAGATGACTGACATTATCGCCGAGCTTGGCGGACCAACTAGACCTCAAACGGGACCTACAAACCAAATTTCATCAATTTTGGTTCGTGGAAACTAAGAAAAGTGTGAAGTACGGTGTACGGCGGTCAGACAGAAATTTTTTTATTGCATTTTCGATTCTACATACCTTGAAAAGTAAACCATCAATTTTTGAGGGGGGGGGGGGGGGGGGTCAAAAATGTTTTTCTTCCTCGATTCCAAAGGTTCATTATTGAAAATAATAAACCAAAAGTCCATTCACAGCCTCAGCACAGCTTATCAATATGTGTGGATGTAATGCAAGCAAATCTAAGGTGGAGTTACGAGTTTTTGTTTTTATTTTCACTTTTGCCGGCCTGGTTCCCGCCAAATGTGTGTAAATGTGGACGGGCGGGGGCTCCAACCTTCAAGGTGAGTGCCTTCATCCAAGAAATGAAAAATAAAAAGTAGAAGACGTCGAGATTGGTGGAGCCACAAGGAACCGGTCTTTCCTCCGCAGGCCTCCGGCAAGGGACCCTGTGGTAGTTCTTTCTTCCAGCATTTTTGTTTTGGCACAAAGAGAGCGATTCGGTTTTGTCAAATGAAGGAATGCTGAAGATGGCGGGGGGGTCCCTCTTAAACGTCCCTGTGTTGCACCTGCGACGGTGAACTGTGAAAAGAAGGGGAAAAAATCAAATAAAACATCCGCCTTCCACGGAGCTCTTCTCCATCAGCCTTTAAAGTCCGCTCAGAGAGATACGACCACAACAAATGTGAGTTCGTTTATTCCGCTTTTTGGTTCAACATAGCCGAAACACTTGGGTGGAAGCATGGCTGGTCGGGTAACGAAATTTGGTTTGTAGGTCCCGTTTGGGGTCTCTTGAAACTCGGCGTTACTGTCAGTCATCTCTAAGGGGTGAAAAATAGGGGTTGAAATTTTCAGGACGCCTATGCCTTTTTTTCACGTGAATCTTTTTACGGTTTTAAATAGTTCTCGAACTTACGAGTTTTTTGAGACCACCCGGAGCATTGTACTTTCCCGCACGTTCCGCCCCCAAGTTTGCACCGACAGGCTTGGTCAACAGGTGGTGAATCAAATTGTATACATTCAGCCCATATATCATCGCTAGGGAGCACCTGATTATAATCACGGATGGCTGTGTGAAGTCGAGTTGGTTGTTCCCCGATATCATTCCATTTGAAAAATGAAGGCTGTTTTGGATTTTGTTTTGTTGAACAATCGTATCTACGTAGAAGGGACATCCATGCAGGTGAATTATAACAACGGTTTATTATTTGCCTTACCTATGCTTCATGAATAACTACAAATAATTAATTATTGAATTATTGAATCCCGCAAATTTCTAGGAAACTTTAATTCCGGGGCTGGCTCCAGTACTCGATTTAGGGCATTCCTTGGGGGAGCTCGAGGGTAATGACGCAGAAAACAGTGATCTGCGCAGGGGGGATTACAGGTATATAATAAACCTTTGTGCAATAATTTGCAGCGTTTTTATTGTGCCATTGTGAATCACATAGGTAATGAGATGCCGTTGATCACAATGGGAATTAGGAAAACAGTGTCGATGGAATCGAAAATCCCAACAAACTTCACACAGATAATATCCATTTCATCCTCCATTTCATCCGGTTCGAGAAAATGGTCCGAAAAGCGAACTTGTTTTCCACCAGGATCAAGCAACAGTAAAAGAGTTTCCAGCAGTCTTCCTCGCCGGAATATATTGCTGATCGTAACAAGCAACTATTTCTGAGGCAAAAAGCACGATGTGAAGTTTTTCTCTCGGATGAGATGGAGGGCCGATATGGCAGCGCCATCGGTATCATTCCATCAAAGCTACTTCTTTCCATTAAAGCTAAGTTTCCCCCAATGGCTCGCCCCCTAACTAGCCATCGCATCGTTTAATTGCTGGATAATTTATTCAGCATATTGCGTCACGGGTCATTGTGGCGATAATGGAATGTACGGTTGGGGTTGCTTCGCGTTTATAGGTTTCACATTTTGTGGCTCCTATTAGGCAAGCTACATGGGTAAGACCAATAACGATCCATTATCCGAAATAACTCCAACTTTAGAGGTAGGTACCAATATAAACAACTATAAGGCAGTAGGAACAATATCAACTGCAAGTTTTTTCAATCTCCCCCATCTACGTAATAGGTATAGGTATCTCAATTCTGTGCTTTTAATCATAATGAAAAATGCCAGCAGTAGGACAATTTTATGTGATGACACCCAATGGTAACCCTGCGATTAACCGCGTAATAACCGGCAAACCGTTATTCGACTACTTCAAGATGGAAAACAACGCTGGCGAAGTGTTTGACGGTTACTTTTATCTGCCTGATTCAATCAGGGAGCAGTAACAAAGCAATATTCACATTTAAAAAAAACCCAAACTGTTGGTAGGTACTTGCATACAAACAATAATGATTCTAATGGCTCATTAAATTTCTTATTCTGAATTCTTGGTTTGTTATCCAATAGGTAATAATCCTCTTTTGTAATCCCTCAAGAAAAAAAAACAGCAAATTATTACACAACGGTTTATATTTACCTGTATAGATGCCCCTTCTGCGTAGATCACTGTTTTCTGTGGCCAGTACCCTCGAGCTCCCTCCAGGAAAGCCCTAAATGAAGTACTGGAGCCGGCCTGGGAATTAATGTTTCATACAAATGCGCGGGATTCAATAATTCAATCCTGAATATTTGTAGTTATTCATGAAGCATATATAAGGTAAATAATAATCCGTTGTGTAATAATTTACCTGTATAAATGCCCCTTCTGCGTAGATAGCATAATAAACTATTGTGTAATAATTTACCCAATAATACTTCAACGTTCGAGTTGCAGAAGTACCTATCAACAAAATCCAAAGAGCCTTCATTTTTCAACCGGAATAATATCACACAACAACCATCTCGACTTCATACAGCCATCAGTGGTTATAATCAGATGCTTCCTAACAACATGATATCTGGGCTGAATGTATACATTTTGATTCACCCTCCTGTTCACGAAGCCTGTCGGTGCAAACTTCGAGATCTTACTGTAAACGAATGGCTGGACGTGCAATACTCCGGGCGGTCTCAAAAAACTCCCAAATTCAAGAACTATTTAAAAACGTAAACAAATGCGAGGTAACGGCGTCCTGGAGATTTCAACCCCAATTTTTCACCCCTTGGAGATGACTGACATTAACGCCGAGCTTCGCGGACCAACTAGACCCCAAATGGAATGAACCTTTGGAATCGAGCATGAAAAAAAATTGTTTACCCCCCCCCCCCCCCCCCCCTCAAAATTTGATGGTTCCCGTTTCAAAGGTATGCGGAATCCGAAAATATAATATAAAAAAACGCTGCAAATTATTACACAACGGTTTATTATTTACCTGTATAGATGCTCCTTCTGCGTAGATCACTGTTTTCTCTAGTCAATATCCTCGAGCTCCACCCAGGAAAGCCTTAAACGGACTACTGGAGCCGGCCCGGGAAATAAAGTTTCATACAAATGCCGGGAATCAATCATTCAATCACTAATTATTTGTAGTTATTCATGAAGCATGGTATACTAATAAACGGTTGTGTAATAGTATCTGTATCTGTATCTGTTGTGTATAGTTCTGCGTGTATAGTATAATAAACTGTTATATAATCATTTACCGTTGTGTAATTATTTACCCAATAATACCTCAACGTTTGTTCAAGTTACAAAAGTACCTTTCAACAAACTCCAAGAGCCATAATTTGTGAAATGAAATAGTATCACAGAACAACCAGCTCGACTTCGAAGAGCCCTTCGTGATTAGCAATGATTATCTCGGGCCAATTCCCAATTGTTGCTGCGTCCCTCGCAATGATATCTGGGCTGAATGTAAACAATTTCATTCACCCTCTTGTTGAAGAAGCCTGTCGGTGCAAACTTCTGGGCCTTACTTTGAACGAACGATAGGACGTACAATGCTCCGGGTGGACTCAAACAACTCCCAAATTCGAGAACTATTTAAAAACGTAAAAAAATCGAGACAACGGCAACCTGGAGATTTTAACCCCCATTTTTCACCCCTTAGGGATCACTGACATTGACGCCGAGATTCGAGGACCAACTAGACCCCAAATGGGACCTATAAACCAAATTTCGTCAGTTTTGGTTCATGGTAACTAAGAAAAGTGCCAAGTACGGCGTACGACGGACGGAAAGAATTTTTTTGAATGAAAGAATTGCATTTTCGGATTCTATATACCTTGAAACGGAAACCATCAAATTTAATTTTTTTCATGCTCGATTCCATAGGTTCATTATGGAAAATAATAAACCAAAATTGCTGTTCGTCCGCCGTACGTCGTACTTAGCACTTTCCTTAGTTACCCTGAACCAAAATCGATGAAATTTTGTTTGTTAGGTCCCGTTTGGGGTCTAGTTGGTCAGCGAAGACCGGCGTTGATGTCAGTTATCTCGAAGGGGTGAAAAATAGGGGTTGAAATATCCAGGATGCCGTTACCTCGAATTTTTTTATGTTTTTAAGTAGTTCTTGAGCTTGGGAGTTCGAGACCACCCGGAGGATAGTACGTCCAGCCGTTCGTTCACAGTGAGGCCCAGAAGTTTGCACCGACAGGCTTTTTCAACAGGAGGGTGAAAGCCCAAAGCCCAAATATCATTGCTATAGGGAGCGCCTGATTATAATCACGGATGGCTGTATGAAGTCGAGTTGGTTGTTCTATGATAATATATTATGTATTTCATTTGAAAAATGATGGCTCTTTTGGATTCTGTTGATAGGTACGTTTGCAACTTGAACAAACGTTGAAGTGTTATTGGGTAAATTATCACACAACAATAAATTATTACACAACAGTAAGTTATTACACAACGGCTATTATACTATCAACGCAGAAGTGGCATCTATACAGGTAAATTATTGTTACACCATGGTTTATTATTTACCTTATGCTTCATGAAAAACTATAAATAATTAATGATTTAATTATTAAATACCGTGCGTTTGTATTAAACTTTAATTCTCGGGCCGGCTCCAGTACTCCATTTAGGGCTATCCTGGGGAGCTCGAGGGTACTGACCACAGCAAACAGAGCTCTACGCAGAAGGGGCATCTACACAGGTAAATAATAAACCGTTGTGTAATAATTTGCAGCGTTTTTATTGCATTTTCGGATTCTAAATACCTTGAAACGGGAACCATCAAATTTTGAGAGGGGATTAAACTTCTTTTTTTTTCATGCTCGATTCCAAAGGTTCAATATTGAAAATAATAAACCAAAAACGAAATAATGTTGTCATCCTGTAGTGTTCGATTTTATGTTTCAAGCTACTTGATTGATCCCTATCTATCAATATTTACCCGAAAGTATTGAATAAAAAGTAATAGAAAAATAATTATGACTTCTGAGGTGGCTCAGCATTTTTCCACCAGCAAAACCGATGTTACTCGAAGTTGACAAAATTAAATGTGAAATTTTCGAAGTAACTTACCTACCGAACGTCCATCTCTCAATATTATTGAATTTTGATTTTTACCAAACTTCTGATAAAATTTCATTAGCTAAGATTATTTCAGATAAAGGTCATTTCACGGTTAGTGAAAGATGTGAATCGACCGAATCACGTTTCCTTTCTTTCCGAGAAACTAATCAGCCAAACGGCCGAACAGTTGTCACTGGCTGCTCTCATAGATGAAAAATAAAATCCGTTTTTCGAAACATTTGTTGAAAACTTCTGGAAATATTGAATTATCGATTCAGGTTATTAGGCGCTCTTGTTCGAGTTTTCTGTCACGTTCAGACAGATACATTCAGCTATCCAGCTAACTCTGTGCAAATACTACCCAAACTTTCTGTTATGGTGTATTTTTTAGGGCACTAAATCCTTTTTCTGAGGGGGGGGGGGGGGGGGACTGGATTTTCTAACTCCCCTACGTGGCAATAATCTCTTGTTGCACTGGACATCAGAGTCCTTTGTTTAGCAGTTATCTTATAGGTCTAATTTTTATTTTATACTAATCGCTCTAGTATGTAGAAGGTAGAAGAAAGGTAGTCAAGATCAAGTTGCACTATGGGGCTGACTCTAGGTCATCTGACCAGTCGGCGTGATAAGGTGAAATACCCAAGCCGTAAATGGGATGGTAGTAGGTCAAGTGCCTCCGGTTCCGGTATTTACCTTATATTATTGTTATTGTAATGCGTAATATTAATTGGACGGTGGTATGCAAATATCAGGTAGGTAAGTGACAAAACCTCGAAATTGAGTATTTACTGTGGTTGGATTCAACTCGTCAAGATGTAAAGACCAGGAATGGTTTCATAGGCATATCTCAACTGCGCCAGTTAGTTTGGTCGGAAGCTTTAGCTGAAGTCACCCTAATCGGGAATTTCATTTTGATAAAATGTGTTAACCGCCAGATTCAGGTAACCATCAGTAACATAAATTCAAAAACCAGTTAACCACCAAAATATGTCACTCGGTTTTTGCAATCCCCAGGTTACCCACCTGTCGTTTTAATCCAAAAACCAGTTAGCTACTGCAATAAACTGGTAAACTACAAATTTCTTGATCCGTCTGTTTTCTTCTTATCTTGTCAGTTCTGCTAATCTGGAATCTGCTTACTGCTTAGTTTTCTGTCGAACAACTTGAATATTTCGGTAGTTCTTCATGACTTCTAGTGTCTCTAGTCTTAGTGAACTGATGGAGGTGCAGTGGTGGCTCCTAGCTTTAACCAGAGGGGATGCGCAAATAGAATGTGTTGTCCGTCAAGAAGTTGTAGCAACAGTGTGTACCATAGCTGCTAATGCGATAAGTATGTATTTAATTAAGGTTAAGGTGGTATGTGTATGAGTGCATAAGAAAAGAAAATGGTAACTAAATTTGTAGCTAAAATGGTACGTACATACATAACTATTGGTAGGTAACTGAAATGGTGATCAAAATTATTCCATGGATTACATAAAATTCTATAATAAAAATTACATATGAATGTAAGAACGTAAAGTAAATTAATGTAAACGTAACCAATGGAAGAGTCATTCTTCATCGTTTTGACAGATAAATCGGCTAAATCTACAGTAGCGTCCATCATCCGAACATCATTACGACCGATTGAGCATAAGCATTCGAAACAATTAATTTGCCACTTACCAGGTATCGGCACAACCACTCCGTTTCGGCATACTGTTCAACAGTATTAAACTTCCGATACGAGACCGCGCGGCGATCTTTACTTTTGCTTCCTCACTACCGACGGTAGGTAAGCCTTGGATTCGTGATTAGCATGGAGCTAGCAAAGTAGCGTCCATGCTTGAAAGAATTGACAGAGCCCCCCTCAAGCCTCTACAAAAGCTGGTGATCTTGCGGGATCACGGAATTCCATCAATGACGCATCAACTGGTACTGGGGAATACAATGCTGGTTACCCTGAAGCAAATGGATGTGGCAATCAGAGGCCACATCAGAAAATGGCTGAGACTACCATTCGACTCTGCTAATGCGTATATCCACGGACCGGTAGGTGATGGGGGCCTGGGCGTGATGGAGCTGCTCACCCAGATACCTGCAATAAGATCTAACAGGCTAGGCAATGTCCGCATGCAGCTCTTTGAGGACACTAGTGAGCAACAACAATGGTCAACACGACTCGACCGTCGGATTGCCAGAGCACAGCGGCTGCATAGCACCACTGATGGAGCAGAACTGGTGAGATCACGGGACACCAGAGCCAGCACTGCATGGATCAGGAACCCGTCAGCAAGAATACACGGCTGGAAATCCCTAGGTCTGGTGAAGGTTCACTCTGGTTCTCTGCCCACCAGGATGAGGCGCTCAAGGGGTCAGCGTACCCGAACTACCCATCACTGTCGAATGGGTTGTCTCAACATAAATGAAACGGCTGCTCATGTCCTCCAGGTCTGCCCCTTCATGGTGCGACCTAGGTGCGCCCGTCATAATGCTGCCCTGGACTTGTTGCATGTTTATGCACAACGCAAAGGATGGCCGGTGTGGCTTGAGCCCCACTTCAACCTGGTGGAGCGGAGTTATCGGCCAGATCTCTTGGTGGTGACACCGAGAGGGGCCTTCATCATTGACGTCTCTGTGGTCTCTGGCTCCCGATCCCTCGCTGACGTCAATACTGCCAAGATCCGTAAGTACCAGGTGGATGAGCTACTACAAGCAGCAGCAGGATTGGCAGACATCCCGCCTGGCCAGATAAAGGTGATTGGCGCAACCATCACCTGGCGCGGTGTGTGGCATGGTGGGTCAGCAGCGGACTTGAAAAGGGTGGGCTACCCAGAGTTCATACTTGAATGGATGACCACGCGAGTCCTAACAGGAGGAGCGTGTATATGGTCTACATTCAGGAGAACGGCTGCGCAGCGTGTGGCCGGCCGACCATGGGGGCGCCGTGGGGCCCGGAGCTGAACTCGAACCTACAATGGGGAGGAGAGAAGCCGCCTGACGGCACAGCCAGAAGAGGCCAAACCTCCTCCCTCCATCAACTGGGTGGCAAGTCAACTGAAGACCTGCCGCCCTCCCCATTGTCCGGGGTCGGATCTCGGACCACGGTTGCCAGTGCTGCTGGATGGATTCAACGGCACGATCCTCAAAGGGTGATGAAATGACTAGTGGTGAAGTATTTTCCCTATTACAATACCATCGTTGTAATGTTGATAATTATCATCCAAATAAAACATGTTAAATGATTGAGTAAAAAAAATCATGTCCTCCAAAATTTAAATTTCCACTACCATTTTGCGTTTCAGACATCAAGGAACATTTTTGGTTCAGTGTCTGTCTGTGGTAATTCCTTGTAACGCCCATAACTACCCGAAATAATGGTTAAAATCGGCTGAAATTCGGAGGGTAGGTGCGGGTTGGGTCATAGATGGTCCCGTACAAAAATCATTGAAAAAGTACTTTACCTTTCGTCTGCGCATGCGCACACGTGAAATACTTGAAACGCCCATAGCTACCGGAAGTATCGTTGAAATGAGTTCAAACTTGGAGGGTCGATCAGAACTAACACTTTGATAGTTCCATATGAATGTCATTGGAATCGTACCGTAACTTTCGTCTGCGCATGCGCGAACATGAAATGTTGACCATTACCTTGTAATGCTTCTAACTACGCGAAAAATAGTCTTAGAGAGCTGAAATTTTGAGGGTGCACGCGGGTTCGATCGCAAATGCTCCCATTTCAAAATCATGAAAATCGTACTGTCTGCGCATGCGCAAACGTTAAATACATTAAACGCCGATAACTACCTTGTATATCGTTGAAATGAGTTCAGATTTGGAGGGTCGATCAGGAATAATACTTTGATAGTTCCATATGGGTTTCATTGGAGTCGTACTATAACTTTCGTCAGCGCATGCGCAAACCTGAAATGTTGACCGTTTCCTTGTAACGCTTCTAACTACGCGAAAAATAGTCGTAGAGAGCTGAAATTTTGAGGGTGCATGTTGGTTGGATCGCAGATGGTCCCCTATAAAAACGAACCTACCAAACTATTCTATACGTTCATGTGATTCAAGTGAGGAAGCTATTCTGCCCACTCGAATTGGCAGACGTATTTTGAAGTTTGTATGAGTTCGCACCATAGTATCGTTCGATGGTTCGCACAATGGGAGTTGAGGCCGGTCTGAGTCGCGAATCTTCACTTTTTCTAATACAGTCCATCGCAAATAGTTTTTTTTTTTACCTAGTTACCTAGTTGTCAGTCATGATGACGCGATTGAAAACGAAAGCCGAGTCAAAAGTCGAAATCGGGAACGAAAGTAGAATACCTGCAAAACGAGGAGTCGAGGTCGGGAAGGCAAAACAGAACGAAAGCCGAGTACATAGCGAGGGTCGAAATCAAACGAAACGACTGAGAAAGCCTGAAGTCCGTGTCAAAATCGAAAACTGTGAAATGTCAAATGCGCAACGAGAAAAGAGCGCGAGAGCTGGTTCACTTGACATAAATTTGTGTTGTGATGGAATTATAAAGAGAGAAAAAAAATCTTGAGCGAGAAAATAGCCATGAATATTCATTTAACTCCATGGTTTACTCATAGCAGGCAGTGCTTGGAACAGACGTAGCGGTGTGCTCTTCAACAACAGAAATTAATTTTTCACAAAGCAAGTGATGGTCTCTCACTGGCGGAAATTAGTTTCGCGTAGCCAGCCATTCCCTGTTGTCCATTCAGAATGACCCTTGCTCCTGTGCTCCTTGTTTGTGGGTTTCAATGGCTTCTGCGTGAAGATGCTTGTGTAACCTCGGCCGCTAGGAGCCCCCTTCTCCCTTCCACTTCCACAGTCAGCACTTCCCGCGCGAACTTTAATGAAGACGTTCCTACCTAATCAGTCCTGCACATTTTGTAGAGCTGGAAGTTTTAGGCTGAATGTCCCCGATTTTATTAAGAAATTTTTTCAAGAGATGGCAGCACTATCGGGGGAAAATTTGGAAAAGGTTTTGTGCCCGGACGACTGAACCGATTTTCGTTCTGGATTTTTTTTTTTGGAAACCATAAGTAAGTAGAATTGATATGACACTATATATTTTAAAAATGTATAAAAATAATACCTACATACCAATAATGTACAAATAATGATATTATAATAACTATTATAATAACAATAACTACATAACAATAAACATAATATGTTAGTATAATCCCCATAAATATAATAATAATACCTACTAGCTATATAATACCTACCTATAAGAATTATTTTTATAATAATATTAATTGAAAACCGCGCAAAACGGTTGAGAACTGAGGTCCAATGATTCGGATTCAGGATGGCAGGCATTTCACTGTTCACCCATTGATTCTGAATATGATGTGAACCGAATTATTTTTTGCGCCGAATGCAGCGCTTTCCTTTTTTTGTTTACTTCTTTTCCTTTTGACTAACCAAACTTATGTTCTCCATTTGGGTGTTCACTGCCTACATAGAAAGAATAGACCTGTAGCAGTGGAATATTGAAAAATACAGCCTGAACACAAAAAGTGCTGTCATTGACGGGGTCAGTGACCCTTCTCAATAGACCAGGAGGTGTGCCCACCCCTTCTAAGGCAGGGGCGTCGGGCCTCCATTCATAAGTGGCATTTCTCCCACCTAAATCGTAATAACAATACTATTCAGTTGATACTCATCCGATTTTCAAATTTCAAACGGATTTGAACTCCAAACAAATATCCTTAGCGCGCCTGGACCTTAAAATTTGAAAATAGGTTTTTTAAATAGGGTTTTGTTTTGTTTTTGTGGAAAATTTGAAATGAAAATAGAAAAAAGAGTGTCATATCAATTCTACGTACTTACTCATGGTTTACAAATCAATTTTCAGAAGGAAAATCGGACGAGCGGTGTAGTCACAGTATTCTAATTAGTTTTAGATCATTTTGAAGCACAACGTGGTGGCAGCTTTTGGAACTAAACCGGGGATATTTAGCCTTAAACTGCAACTCTCCCCCTCCTCCTAATTTTCCTTGGGGGTTCACGTACTCCTGTGCCCTGGCCAGTATCCGCCCTTGTGGAGGTGGCACTTATCTACTTGGTGGTATTTTCTCATACGGTCAGTGTGTGATTGTATCCCCGAACGCTAACTCTATTGCAATGACGAAGAGAAAATAAAATTCTCGAAACGTGGGCTTATTGTTCTCTACCTTTTTGTCGACTCTCAACAACCTGACCGCAGCATTCATCTCAGCGGTCAACACATCATGATTGTATCGTGCTGATGAGTTCTGATCATACGCTAAGAGGTGCAATGATCGGACGGTGTTATGCAACAATTTTGTGAACCTCCATTATTTCGTATAAACTTAAATCTCGATGTGACATAGGAATGGGAGAGGGGGGGGGGGATTTGTTGTCCGATTTTGATGACAATTTACCTTGTTGCCTTTATTAATATATGCTTTGGAATTCTTGAGTCCAAAATACAAGAATATTTGACGGGAATTTCCAGCGTACATGGTATTGCGAATAACATGTATATGGCTTGAATCATTTTGCAGTAACCAGACAACCGCCATCCTGCCGCAAAATATGAACGTTGCGTTGATTTATCTCTAGTCCATCATTTTGCGATAACCAGTTAAACGCCAAATGTGATGAGGTTAATTGGC
Source organism: Leptopterna dolabrata (assembly GCA_954871275.1). NCBI lineage: Eukaryota > Metazoa > Arthropoda > Insecta > Hemiptera > Miridae > Leptopterna > Leptopterna dolabrata. Next base: position 56,098,559 of record OX940975.1, read on the forward strand.
GGGTGTGAAGTGGAATATTGAAAGATCAAAAAAATATAAAAATGGTTCGAAAATATTTATTACGATGAACTTCAAGAACTTTTAAAATAGGCCTACATGTTTAATGGAATATGACAGTTTAATAAAATGGTTGATTATCATGCGTGGTTATAATTAGCTATTCCCGAGTACGAGCAATGATATTTATGTTGGATGTATATACCGTATGATTCACAATAAAGTTGACGTTTCAAGACGTGTTCTCATAAATAATATTCTCGCAGCCAACTGATGTTGAATAGGTACTTTTTTAGCTACCTATATACTGAGAAATGTTAGATGAGAAAGGTTGAAGGCATTTACCTGGCATTTGCGTTGAACGCCTGGTAACTTACCTTTTGCAGAGACCATTTAAACGACTAAATGGCGTTTACTTACCTGGATATTGAGTGTTAGCTCTACTTCCTGTTTCAAATTTCAATACAGCTCAGAACCAACGAGGGCTCATTTTTGAGACTTCTTGACCCAAGAATTGTGTAGAACGCCCTAGATCCCCCGTAGAATTGTGTAGAACCCCTAGATACCCCCAATACAACGCCCGTAACAGCGTGTACAGATGGTAAAAACTGTGATAGCATTTTCCCAATAATAGACCTTCGTCGCTTACTAGTATTTGCATAATACCGTCCAATTATTAGGTATATTACCATACCGGTTTCTAAGTTTTCTTCATAATTACGTGTAGACGGTACCTTATTCAGTAGGTGCCCGGTGAATAAGAAACGTTTCCTTTTAACTTTGTCTGAGTGCTTGCTGTCGAACACTGATGGACAAGAAGGTAGGTAAATACTGTTGAGTTGAGAGAAATTAATGCAACATCCAAGACTAATGGAGGCTAGGAAACCTACTAGGTACCACTGCTGCTGTTGTTGCGGTCAAGTGACGATTCTGTTGTGCCCAATCATTGACTGAAAAAGAAAATAGTGGTGCCATAGGTGCCAGTTATGTCAAATAAAGGTGGATGACGTTGAAAGAAGTTGGAGGCAATGACCCTCGTGGTTCTTATGCAGACACTGATTTTATTTGTTGTTATTAACGTTTCTTCTTTGTATCTAACGGCGATGTGGTTGTAACAAAATGGCATTGTAATTACGTTAGTCGGTCAGGTGCCGGCAAGCACATTGCATTATTACTTAGGAGTTTACTGGTGTTATTTTATATTTCTGGGATGCGTTGGAGCTAGATTGGTTCCAAAGTTGGATAAGTTTTATTTTATTTTCGCACCAGCATGTTCTTTTTTCTTCAGTTATAATGTTCTCTATCCCATTAATAACACTATCGATTCAAAAATCCTGTCAAATTCACTAACAGTTGAACAACTCAAAAGCTAGGTACAGCTATCAGTGAAAAGCAAGTTGCAGAAGAAAGTTAATCTCCATTCCATCAGTGGTCTCGTGTTTCAAAATGCAAACCCATCTCAATCTCAGTTCGTTTGTAAAACTGTGCGAATGAACTGCAGGCGGGCGGGCAAATTTCATTTCACAAACGACAAAGGGGGTTAAATGTTTTTTTCCTGAACGGTTATTGAGGTTTGGAACTGAAATAAACTCATAAACTGTCTTTAGAAGCATCGTGGACGAAAAACTTCGAGTCAGAATCGATAAACCTATACAATCATCCATCCAATTATCCGTCTAACCAAAATTAGCATTCAGTTCGATCTAATTAAGGAGACTGCATGTTTTTCAGAGTGATCATTCATTTGCTTGCAGGTTTTTTGGTTTAAAATTTTCCATAACGAACTTTATGAATCGAACAAGAAAGCAATTTGTTAACCTCTCTCCCCTCTAAGTTTGTTAGTCATGTTTCAAGATGAGTTGAAATAAAAATAATAAAAACCGTCCATGGACCCCTTTACCCCTTACCCGTTACCCCTTTAAAATTAACGACTAGAATTTTGAAATTCGGCAAGTGGGCTTCGATAATTGGACCGAGGGCGATCTTAGAAACTTTTCACTACCACACAGTCACCGTATCTGTAGTTTTGAGAGAAAGAAAAAATATTAATTTATCAACTTCTGTTGATTAATAATATCAACTCGATAATACAGCATTTCAAAAGGATTCATCGCTGTAATAATCAAAATCTGAATCTGATATCTGATTTACTGACTCCATGCGGAGCATTTTACGACCAGCTGTTTGTTCACTGAGGCCCAGAAGTTTGAATCAGAAAACATCATCAACATAAGCGCGAATCAAACAATATATTTATGTATGTGCAATCCGGTTATATCACTGATAACTATGTGATATGGAACATCTGATTAAAATGACATATTTATGTTTTCATGTTTTAGGATCTCGAATTTGTTGTACCTACACTTCCGAACCGAAGGTTGATTCGAATATTTGTCGGTTGATACTCGTGTTGGAGGTCGACGAAGTTGGAGGGGATCTATTCTGTTTTCAGTGCCCTGAAAATTCCTCGGGCCTATTGCTATGCGTGAATATGTGGAATATTTTGCCAATTGGCAGTCTAATCTAATATAATATTTAGTGTGAAAAATTTACAGTTCGACTCCTTCTGTAGGGCTTCCCAACAAGGTTCAAAATTTGTTCTAGTTCGTTTCCCTTAATATTCAAGTTCCCGCTGGCTGTCCATGAAACCGTTGTTGAGGATGTGTTAGCTCGAAATAAAACTAATTAGCATCGCGTGATGTATGCTTAACTATCTACTGTTTTACTTCTATGAGAAAGCAGCTGTCCATTTCAAAACTCCGAACCCGTTCCTGTACTGCTCCCAGAAACGGAGGTCTGTGGAAAGAATGCAGCTAGTGGGAAACGTGGAGTAGGTTAGTTGGCTCAGTGAGAGTCTGAGCACTCGGGGTTTGCACAGAAACAGTGAGGAATGTTTTATACCCGATGTGAGAAAAGGGAATTTCTTAAGTCATCAGTAGCTGCGGTGAAAGCGAATGGAAATGGATAAGGGGCCTTCCTCTATCAGTCCGTCAAACAAAACAAAAACCCAGTCGAGTGATGTGTATCCGAGAATCGACATCCTCTTCACTCTTTGGCTTTCTCCAGAAAATATATTCAAAAATTATCGATTGAATAGGTGAGGCCTGGGTAATATCTCTTCCAGGACTTTATTCGCCTTTTCAAGACGAAAGGTTTCTTTTTAAACAAGCATCAATGTTTTCAAAATGAATTTATTTGCATCATGTAGTTTTTATCAATTTTGATTGGTAGTTTTATTCAAAACAAAACTATCTACTTCTAGGTGACAGCTTTCCGGTACAATCTTCCTTGGGTACATGGGTGTGTGCGGTAGACCCAAATACACGAAGCTTTCCAATGTTGACCTTCTCGTCGTACCATATTTCCGCAGGTATCTGCGCTGGTTGAAGTGCCTTGGTTGGAACAAGATTCATGACGTACACTGCGGTCTGAACCGCCTCACCCCACATAGAGCTATCCATACCACTATCCAGGATCATACAACGAGCAAGATTCATGATAGATCGATGATATCTTTCACAGACCCCATTTTGCGCTGGATTATTCCTGACCGACCCTCCAAGTTTGAACTCATTTCAACGATATTTAGGGTACTTATGGGTGTTCCAATTATTTCACGTTTTCGCATGCGCAGACGGAAGTTGCGGTACTTTTTCAATGATTTTGGTATGGGATCATCTGTGAGTCAACCCGCACCTACCCTCAAAATTTCAGCCCACTTCGACCTTTATTTCGGGTAGGTAGTTATGGGTGTTGCAAGGAATTACCACACGGAACCAAATCAGACAGCCACGGAACCAAATTTGTTCCTCGATGTCTGAAACGGAAAATGGTACTGGACATTTTCATTTTGGAGGACATGAACTTTTTTTTACTCAATCACGAATCCAAGGCTTCCCTGTCTTCGGTAGTGAGGAAGCAAAAAAACTTCGTGGGATTTCCAAGCCTTGGGCCAGCGACCTAACGCAATGTAATGTAATACACGTCGTCAGCTGCTTTCGGCGTTTTTCAGGTAGGTAGAACCCCCTTGGCAGTTTTTGGCGGAGTGGGGTCTGGCCGTGCTCTCATCGGCGAAGGTGTGGTAGGAGTGGTGGTGAGTTGGGTGGCAGGAGTGGGGTAGAGGGAGAACTGTGCGGGCGACAGGGAGGGGGCCGAGTGTTTACGCGGACTCGGACGGGACGCTCTCCAGCCCAGTTTACTCCCGTAAAAACATGATCCATGTTAAAACCACAGATTGCCGATTATCATCAAACTTTGATCCTCTTTTCCTGGAAAGTGCTTGTTCCTCCTGGAGAAGCTTATTTTTGACATACTGATAGGTTATCCCGATTGAAGGCAATATGCAATGATGTGACGATTACGTGATATGGCTGGGGATATCGCAGCTAGAATCATAAGGATTTTTTCTTCCTGTGACAACGTTCCGCCACTTGCCGAAAATTCCTTGGCTTTTCGATCGAACAACTCGATGAAATCTGCCAATGACCCACGATAGTACCTCATACTTCCCAATTCCCGTCTTATCGAAGCTTGAGCAGATAAGCCCGTTTGCACGTAGGTGTCTCTCAGTGCATTCATGTCCATAGCCGTATTCTTTCCACGGATGCAATCCAAAACTTTATCATCAATGCACTTTACCAGGATGTCTCTAGCGTCCAAGTCCTTCTTCGTGTAGTCACTGTCCTTCATTTCCGCTGTTTTCTCTGATGGAGCTTCCAGACAATTATTCTTTTCTAACAGCATTTTAAATTGGTATTTCCACTTTGAATAATTCGTTCCATCAAAGGTGGTAGTGCTCGCCATGTTCCGTGTTCCTGCTACCCCACACTATTCCGGCAACCGATTTTAAACACAAGAACTTTCACTGAGAGTTTCCGGCAGTAATGTTACCAAAACCTGGGCCCATAACCTATTAAAGAGATTAATGGGAACCTGGGTTTTGAAACAGAAAACACGATTCACTTGGATAGCTTTTAATTGAGCAAAAAAGATATACGAACGATCACAATAGGCAAAACAAAATGGTGCTATGACCGCAGGAACATCGGAGAAGTGGAGTGAGTTGGAGGGAGGAAAGCAGACCACTAAGGAAAGCCCAGTGAAGGCTAACTCGTGAGATTGCATGGAACCAACACGAACTTCCATCATCGCATCAATCGCCGATCCTTTTCATTGTTATCAAGTAGATTGCTAACTCTAAATTTTAATATTCTCTTCAATATCCTGACATTGGTTAGTTGGGGGTCTTGAGCGGCATTATTGTCACTTTGTCTGCCTGTTCTTCGAAAAACGATCCTCGAATGAGTCTCAAGACAGTTAACAACGTTAATTTTGGGTCTTACACACAACTTGAAATTTGAGGGATGTACCAACTCTTAAGAGTCTTATGTACAGTGTTTTCTGGATTTCGCAATTCTCCATTGTTTCGTTGAATTTGATACTTATAATGTAACGTAAAAATGTATAACGTAAAAAAAAAATGTATAACTGTATAATGTATAACGTAAAAATACGTAGGTGGATAGTAAGGTCATGTATACGTTTTTTTGGGGATGGAGAGGAGTGCTTGTTGCTCCAGGTCAGGTTCGTTATTTTAAGAAGACGTAGATACTTTATCGATACTGTTCTTATAACCTATATATTTATGCAGCTATACCTAGTAAAAATGATTCCTTCTTGTTACCTCGGTAGAAAGAATCAACTAAAAAGAAGTAAGATGCTCACTCCGTTAATGAGATACCTGCCCAATCAGGCACATAACCCATTTAGAAAGGAGGTAAATAGACAAATGGAACTAGGTATCATTTTGGTAGAATTCTCAAAACTGTTAACGGGAAATTAATGGGAGAACTATTAATGGGAAGGAAAATTACACGTGCAATCATCCATTTTAAACTTCCATTCTAAAAATCATTCTAAATCATCCATTCTAAAAATTATTTATTATAGATATAAGGAAAATATGTTAATGTGACATATATACATGGTTGATCGGTTCGAAATCCAACGCCTTTTCTTCCAGCCTAGGGTGGTTTAGCAATAGGTAGGTAGCTATAGGTTTGTTAGCAGTGACCATTTGACGGTTATCTGACCGTCAGAAAGGCGATTGGCCGTTCGCAGTGGTTCTTGAACTCTTTTCGGACTGTAAGGTGTCCATGACTGGCCGTTCACAGTGTTTTCCATACTATCCAAAGCCAGTTTTCTGATCGTCATTCGAGTACATAGAAGGTAGGATGGACCAGAAACTGACCCTGCACCGCCTTCTCGATTCCCAACCATTATCAAACTCAGCCCCTTCTCAGACGCCCCTAGATGCAATACCCGGGCATCATCATGGATCATAGATGGTTTCTTACCGTTTTATAGGAGTTAGCTAACCGCCAGAAAAAGCCAGTGCGAAAAAACCTAGTGAGGGAAATTATCGGATCAAATTCTGATCCTCCCGAGAGGACAGCGGACTACTTCCCCGACGCCGGCAGGGCAGTTGTTCATAAAGCCCCAGCCTGAAATGGCTGTTTACTTTACTTTTATTGTTATTAGGTTTGACATTGATGCTTGGATTTCCTTGCATGGGAGTTCACTTTTAGGATGTGAACTGTATGGTCACGCTAACTCCACATGTTATTGTTAAACCGCGTCCCATGCTCCAAGAAAACAAGAAAACTTGTTTACCTACAGAGCAATTAGATTCCACACCCCCCCCCCCTCCACTAACTCGACCCCCCTGGGGGTCTCCTTTGCTGATTTCGTACATCCATTCTCGAGGGGCCTCTGAGGACGTGAAACAAATTTCAACCCTCGGGACCATCAGGTGCCTGAGTTATGGAAGTTTGAAAATCGCTATATTTTTTCACTTTAAAAAAAAAGTTGTTCCCGTTCTTTGACAGGGCCTCAGAGACATAATTGATCGAGCTGAGATTTCGCACACACATTTCTCATGCTCCAAGGAAATGCCTTTTGTGCATTTTTTCTAATAGTAGGTTAGAAAGGGTTTTAAGAGCTGAAATTTGGCACACTTGTTCACTGGAGCTGCCTGAGTACGTGTTCTGAACCGGATCGGTTCAGTAGAAGCCGAGTTATAAATGTTTAAAAACGCTATAAATCATGGTCAAATAACAATGACGACATTTCGTTTGGAGCGATGTAACTTTCGTGTATTATACTTTTCTACGGCGCTTGAAAGAGTTGAAAACAAATTTAAAAAAAAAGTTTAAACATTTTTTTTACGGAGGTTTCTACTGGAATACTTAACAGCTTTTACTAAGAAAATTTTTTGAAATGAAATGAAATGAAATTATTTATTTGTATAAGCCTTCCGGCGTTACAAGGTTTACATGACATGTAGGTATATATATTATATGCATAAGTGAGAGAAAAAATGTTTATTGGGAAACAATTTTTGACCCCCCCCCCCCCCCCCCAACTCTGTTGTAAAAATTTACCTGCCTAGAAAACCTCCTCAGCCGCAAAAAGCACCAAGCCGCACCAAGCCGCATCAAGCTACATGTAGCGCCAAAGTACCAAGCGGGGTGCTTCGCACCTCGTACTTGGATGTGCATTTAGAAACTTGTTCCTTCCTCTCTGCTGGATCTTGGTAGTTAACGTTGGTTCTTGGGGATTATGATTACTTTGAATGAAGTAGACAGACGTTCTGAATTAGATGGCGAGCTGTTTGTTTTGATTCATGAAAATATTCGAGAAATGTCGAATAGGTACAACTACCTTGTCACTGGGTTAGAAACCACTTTGTTACTGCTCCTGATGCTATCCTACTAGCCAATCCTATCTATTATTACATAGTTTCTCGTATAATGCCTTTTATTACAGTAACTGATTAACCATACTGAACTAAATTACTCCTTGAATAGGTCTATCAAGTTATTTCAGTAAGTTCGGTCAAAGTTGCTGAAGTTTGCTGCCTTTGCTAAAATTATAACTACATACCTATGCGATTGTTGAAAGTAACTAATGGGACGGAGGAGGGTGGGTCTACCTACAAGGTTCCAGCTGTGACTGCCTACCCTGTAAAAAACGTCCTATAAAGCTATTAAATTGTTGGAGTGATCGATGCCAAGTTTGATTACCTATTAGACATTGCTCACATATCCTAACTCCTTATTACAAAAAACCTGTTCGCACTTCCGCGCCCCATTGTGTCAGATTTCAAATACCTAACATCACGGAGGTTGTCACCAATTTTGGGGGCATGTTCCGGAAATGTGTCGATCCGAGGTGGAGAAGATGCGTGAAGCGGAGTTGCATAAATTCGAGGAACGCACGAGATGGAAGAAGAGGATTTGCCGCGGACGTCAGGAATGCGGTTTGGGATTTCTCCGTCAGTCGCCGCCTCTATCCTTCTTCAATAGACTCGCTGAGTAATGACCTTTTTACTCACCTGCCAGTCATCAGATTAGTCCCTAACAGCAGTAAATAATCTAGTCGATGATAGCGTCCCAAAAAATTTGCAATATTAGAGAGCTGTCGCAACGAAAATTGACGACATGGAAATCGGTAGAGAGTGCCTAAACGCAAGTGTTCGTTCGAGACGTAGGGATGGTCGATTCGATACGATAATGTAGAACTATCGATATTTTGGCCCGTTATATCGATGTGTTTTACGCCGATATATCGGAAGTTTTTATCTTCATTTTTAACCGTTTTATGAATTTAGTTTACGCATTCGCATTCCAATAATGATAACAAACAACTTCATCACCTGCGTTATACGTACTCTACTACCACTAGGTACCTAGGCTTTCTGCCCATAGTGGCAACCTCTGTGCCATCTGAGAGGTCGTTTTCTGATGCAGGCCGGATTATGACCGACAATGGCAACCGACTGAGCGCGGACATTTAAAACAGAAAGTTTTCCTTATGAATGCCGCTGACCATATTTGGAGACTGGCTTGGTTGCATTGGTCTTCAATTATCTATTGAGTAATAAATTGGCTCTTTTTTTTACAGTTTACTATATTTGGCTCAAGTTACAAACCCATTTGTCATAAGAAATAATTACTACATCAATTTATATAGCTGTTACAGAAAGTACGAAATATAATTACTAATATGACTGAATAAGGCTACACATGTTTCGTGCTATCCCAGTCTGCGCTAATTCCAAAAAAAAAGTTTTTTGTAATCATTCATAAATTTTGATTTTGAGGATGGTCGTTAAAATTTTCACTTAGTATTTCACGATCGTCAACTGTCTCTCCTCGCAGCATGCTCACTCAGCAGTGACGTGTTCCATATCCTCGAGCACCCCGCAGTTGGTACTCCGTAAAATCAATCAGCCGCAAGGTCAGCCTGATCGTTCTCGAATATATTCCAAAGAATGGAAAATTGAGGTTCAAACGAAGTTTCAGCCTTAACTTTACGTTAAATTTTGGTTTAAAATTGTTCTTCCTCACACAGTTTGGGTCCAAATATTGGAACACCCCACTATCGTGCCCCCCCCCCCCCCCCTTCAGGAAAGCCTTAAATCGAGTACTGGAGCCGGTCCCGGATTTACAGTTTCCTAAAAATAGAGAAGTGTAAGAGTTTCTGTTGTGAAGTCCATTAAAATCATCGCAAGAGTCGTTGAATTGTCTTTATTCGCTTTTTAGTACTACCTGCAGTGTTATTATAAAAGTTACGGTGATTTCAGCCATTTTCCAGGTTTTTGACTCACTATAATTTGATTGTGGGAGCTGAACCTTCGTCACAACCTCAGTTCTTCACTCTTTGATCAAAATGAACTTCATATTCTGTCTTCTCGCCCTAAAACACATGGAAAACGATGCCTCACAAGCTCATATTCACTTTAAAAAAAAAAACTATTTTTACACCCATTCATCCATAACACTTCTTACTTCTTCTTCTTTTTTTTAACATTACAGTCAATCGGTCTTTCGCTTCAATAATCGTCGGCTTCCAAACTTTTCTATCGTCACTCCAGCTGATCCCAGCGCACCTCATGTCACTCTCAACCTCGTCCCTCCATCTAGCCCTACGATGCCCTCTCGGTCGGGTACCCTCATTTTTGAGGTCAAGCACTCTTCTTACATGCCGATCGGTTTTCATCCTCCTCACTTGGCCAAACCATCTGAGACGCATTGTGCGGTTATGGGCAGATGTATGGATGGTTCGCTGAATAGCTCAGTGAGCTCCCGGTTCTTTCTCCTCCTCCAGATTCCATTCTCGAAAACTGGGCCAAAGATCCTCAAGACTTTGCGCTCGAAGCAATCCATTGGTTTTCGTGAGGACCCACAGGTTGCCACTGGTCGTATGAGAGCCTTGTTAATACGGAGTTCGGTCGTCTAAAGATTCCTATCCTTCAGTAACTTGGCGAATGCGAAATAGCTTCGGTTAGCTGCAGCAATTCTTCTTTTCTGTAATGTCCGTCCGCCCTACGCCGCCGTATCATCCATACCTACTTTATTATCGGTCTCAAAAATTCGTTCTTTCCCACACCGGCTCCATTCTTTGGGCCCTAGTTGTGTCCGAAAAGTTGCAGCCCGATCGGAAGATACCGAAGGTTTTTTGGTGTTTTAGTAACATGACCTTGTGAGGTATCGTTTTCCATGGTTTTTATTGTGAGAAGACCGAATGTAAAGTTGATTTTGACCAGAGAGTGAAGAATTGAGGTTGTAACGAAGGTTCAGCTCCCAAAATTCTTTTTTATGAGTCACAAACCTGGGAAATATCTGAAATCACCATAAGTTTGTAATAATAACACTAGAAGTACTAGTATCAACAGGTGAATCAAGACAGGCACTATACATGATCAAAGATAATTTGTAAAAAAAAGAAAACAAGGAGCCTAATTGGTGTTTTCGGGGGCTAAAATTGGTGGAAACCATCAAAAATGGCTATTTCAATTATTGCACATGAAATAAACAATAATTGAACAGCCATTCATTCTTTACGTATGTCCAAGAGGATAATAAACCCATGTGACAAGGACTTCGCAGCTTTGTTTTTTATTTTTTTATTTTTTTACTTTTTGCACGACCTCGGTAGTGAGGAAGCAAAATAATTAATTAATGATAGAATTCTTGAATCCACCGCATATTTGTGAAACCGCAATTGGCCGGCCGCCTCCAGTGGTTGCATACTCGATTTAGTACTTTCCTAGGGGAAGCACGATGGTAGGTATTGACCGCAGAAAACAGTGACTTACGCAGAAGGACAGTTAAACAATAAACCGTAGTGTAATAATTTTCAGCGGTTTTTGGTTTTTTAGTTGTTGTTATTGTTGAACTTATAGATAACGAGAGTTTCCAAAAAGTGGCAATATGATGGCTAGTCGGCGGTTTGAAGCTAAGCGAAAAACGCTCGTCATGTAAATCTAGTCTAATTTAGATAACACGGCGTCACCTAGTCCGTGCCAAACTATTAATAGAAATCACTGTGCACGATGATGAGACAAACGGCGTTTTCATACTCTTCGGAATACTCAATCATATAATTATTTTATGAACACGCAGTCACATAGACATCACTGTAGCAGCTTCCATAACTCCTTACTTAGTTTTCACAATCAAATAATTATATGATTGGGTATTCCGAAGAGTATGAAAACGCCGTTTGTCTCATCATCGTGCACAGTGATTTCTATTAATAGTTTGGCACGGAATAGGTGACGTCGGGTTATCTAAATTAGACTAGATTTACAAGACGAGCGTTTTTCGCTAGCTCCAACCGCCGACTAGCCATCATATTGCCACTTTTTGGAAACTCTCGTTATCGATAAGTTCAACAATAACAACAACTAAAAAACCAAAAATCGCTGAAAATTATTACACTACGGTTTATTGTTTAACTGTCCTTCTGCGTAAGTCACTGTTTTCTGCGGTCAATACCTACGAGTATGCAACCACTGGAGGCGGCCGGCCAATTGCGGTTTCACAAATATGCGGTGGATTCAAGAATTCTATCATTTAATTAATTATTTTGCTTCCTCACTACCGAGGTCGTGCAAGAAGTAAAAAAAAAATATATAAAAAAAAACACTGCGAAGTCCTTGTCACATGGGTTTAATTATCCTCTTGGATATATATATATATGTATATATATATTTACGGAAATTCTTCAGAGATCATAATATATAATTCTATTTAAGCCCCATTTACACGAGCGGACCGGGCCGGATACTCCGATGCTCCTAGCTAGGAGCCTCCTGACTCGCTCGGTGGGGGGCGGGGGCTTCCTTCCCTTCGGGCAGCCGTTTACACGACCGGACCGAAGACAAGAACGTAATAAACAGTTGTATAACAATTTCCACCGTTTTGGTTTATTATCTTCAGCAATAAATTTGTATAACACCCCCCAAAATTTTTTCTTTTCCGTTTCAAGGTGCCTAGATTCAGAAAATGCAATGTCTGTCCACCATACGCCGTATCATGCATACGATACCGGCTTCAATTTCTGTCTAAAAAGTCGTTCTTTCGCTCACATGCTCAATTTGGGCCCTAGTTGTGTCCCGAAACTTTGCAGCCCAATCGGAATGTACCCAGGGGTGTTATGAGTGAAAATGTGTATAAAAATAGGTACTTTTTGTGTTTTAATAACATATTAGTAACGTGAGCTTTTGAGGTATCGTTTTCCATGTTTTTGGAACGAGAAGACCGAATATGAAGTCGATTTTTACCAAAGAGGCGAAAATTGAGTTTTTACCAAAGGTTCATTTCCGAAAATTGATTTTTAATGAGTCAAAAACCTGGAAAAATGTCTGAAATCACCATCAATTTGTATAATAACACTAGAAAAAGTGTCAACAGGTGAATCAAGACAACTAAATGGCACTACCAATGATCAAAGATCATTTGAAAAAAAAAGGAGCGTACCTAATTCGTGTTTTGGGGGCCAAAATTGGTGGAAACCATCATAAATGGCTATTTCAATAATTATTTCACATGAAAGAAACAATAAATGAACAGCCAACATTTCTGTAGGTTGTCCAATAGAATAGTAAACCCTTGTGACAAGGACTTCGCAGCGTTTTTGGTTTATTATTCTGTGAATGATACACCTATGTATTCGCTCAGCAAAAAATTTTTATAACACCCCCTCAAACTTTTCTTTTCCGTTTCAAGGTGCGTAGATTCCAAAAATGCAATGTCCGTACGCCGTATCACGTGTACAGGCTTCATTTTAGATCTAAAAAAGTCGTTCTTTCGCACACATGCTCCATGTGGGCCCTAGTTGTGTCCCGAAACTTTTCAGCCCGATCGGAATATACCCAGGGGTGTTATGAGTGAAAATGTGTGTAAAAATAGGTACTTTTTGCATTTTAGCAACATGTTAGTGAAATGAGCTTTTGAGGTAACGTTTTTCCATGTTTTTGGGGACGAGAATACCGAATATGAAGTCGATTTTGACCAAAGAAGCGGAAATTGAGGTTTTACCATTAGTTCAGCTCCCAAAATTGTTTTTTTTTTAGTCAAAAACCTGGAAAACTGTCTGAAATCACCATCAATGTGTATACTAACATTAGAAAAAGTGTAAACAGCTGAATCAAGACCATTAAATCGCACTACCAATGATCAAAGATGATCTGGGGGGAAAAAAAGTGTACCCATTTCATGTTTTGGGGGGCCAAAATTGGTGGAAATCATCAGGAATAGCTAATTCAATCATTCCACATGAAAGAAACAATAAATTTAACTGCCAACAAGAATCTCTAGAACTCCAATAGAATAATAAACCCATGTGACAAGGACTTTGCAGCGTTTTTAAACTATATGCATGTTTATAGGGATGTAGGTACCTAGTCCTGGAGAAGATCCTGAGCGGATATGCGTTTACACCACAGGGTGACAGGGCAAACGGGTGGGGAGAGTAGGATCGTCCGGTGGGGGGACCCTAGATCCGAAGGAATTTCCATCGGGCCTCCCTAGCAAGTGGGAACGCCCATAACCGGTCCGGACGAGCGTTTAGACGGCAGGGCTGAAGTACGCACTTACTGTACTCCTCGGATTTATCCGGCCCGGTCCGCTCGTGTAAACGGGCCTTTAAACGGCCGACGAACTGTAGTTAAGATATAGGTATCCTTTCGGCAATGCATGTTGTGTACGTTATTACGACCTACCTAGCTGTTGCAAGTAAAGGTACTTCCAGCTACCAAGGGAAAACAGTGGGCAAGACGTGAGAGTGAAGGCAGGTGCGCGTTTGGTACGGAGCCAAAAACCGTTTTCAGCATACTGAGCAGTTCAGATGTTGTGATGACGAAATTTTGCTACCTTGATGGAATTTCCGAGAGAGTTATTGACTTGAGTTGATCTGTGTTTTCCATTCTAGAGAGTTACCCAACTCATAAAGTTTTCGAGGTGGATAGATTCGGCGCTCGAGTCTACAAAAGTTACCTACACAACATCTATGATTTTTTGGAGTTCAAATGAATTTATTCAGTTCGGGCTCGTTGCTGCAAGAGTAATTTCCTGATCCTTGCGTGAACGGGTCTAGCCTCAATCCTCATGATTTTTGTTCTTGGACCTATTGAGGTTATTTTCTCATGTATGCATGGGTTTTTGGTGCTAATCTGTCACTCAGCGAGATTTATTGTTCGTATGTTTCATTAATTATTATATTTTTTCAAGTAATTAATTAATACGTCAAGAAAGATTCCGTCTCAAAATTAAGGCAAAACAAGCCGAACCGATAATTGCATATCCTCTGGAGGTGCTCGCTTGCCGACCTCAGATCCAGTCATCAACTGTGCAGGAAAAACAGTTCAGTTGCGAAGGTGAAAATAGTTTTACCTAATTAATTAAGGTATACATAATTAATCCACTGTTCTTATTCATGTTACCTATCCATAAAGTTTGGAAACATGGATATTGATTTCCCTTATCTTTACATTAAATTTATTTACAACCTTTCCTTTCAATTATAAGTCAGATCGCAACGCCAGGTTTCTAAACTTCTTCATTAGATGAAAATTGCTGCTACATTTCTCATTTCGTAGTATCTGAGAGTTTTCCAGTGGAATTAGGAAATTAAAAGCGATTCATTAGTCGTCGATAATATGTCGATTGCACTGGTTCGTTCAACAGCTCGTAACCACGTCATTATGGAATCTGAGGATGGTACCATTAAACGAATCTTGTTCAGCTCTACTCTGCGCAGAACGAAAATTAGGTAGCTCCGAAACGCGGACACACAAATAGAACGAGATCCAGTCGTGTAGCATGCCGCAGCGAGTTGTAATACGAGCCATAATACTAATAATATATAGATGAGTTATTATAATCAATTGTTCCCTATGATATCTGGGCTGGATGCATACCGTTCGAAAGAAAAGAAAACCGAGGGTTTAGCGTGGTTTAGCCCATTCTTCACGTCTAGGAGCCGGTTAAAGTGCAATATACACGCTAAAAATAATAATTACGACCACAAAAAAATCATTACATCAGGTAGTGTTGGCTTCAGTGTTCGTGGATTAATGTTGCTTGGTATCTCTCCTCTATGTTTGAATACTGCAGCAGAAAGAGGGAGAAATCATCCATGGATTATGTATGGTTAGATGTTTTATTAGCCAACGCCATAATTATTTCGAAAATCAAAAACGAAAATACCATACGCTATTCACATCTAATGAAACTAAACTTGTAATACTTCCACGTTCTTTCAGGTGAGCCTGAACACTAGTGGCTAATGAGATTCAACCGAGATCTGATATTTTTAATGGTTACTTAGAGCTCTTTAAATGTTGATAAAAATGAGTATAATTAAGGAGTTGAATTCAAATATAAATTATATGTTCAGTAATAGCTGTGTTATAACTTGTAGTTAAGTATTTCGAATTGAACAAGCATTTGTCATAAGCCGTGACAAATGCGCGTAAAATCCTAAGAGCTGTCCGTTGCCATTGCAATCAGTCTTATTAGTGGCGCTCCAAACTTTTCTTGTTACTGTTCATCCTTCAGTAGTTTAGCCATCTGTATAGAACATTTCTTCACCCATTGTGATAAAATACTGTACGCTTCAAGTATTCAATGGTCCAATTTTGAAAGGAGAAACAACAATATGTATGGAAAAAACAACAATTTTGTTTGCAGACGCTCCTGAACCAATCAGGTTACATGGCTGTCTGCGGGTACAAAACTCCTTGTAACGGATTTTAGTTCATTATTCTGTGATTTCAAGTTTCAAGGTGCGTAGATTCAGAAAATAATGCAATGTCCGTACGCCATATCATGTATACCGGCTTCATTTTCGGTCTTTCGCACACATGCTCCATTTGGGCCCTAGTTGTGTCCCGAAACCGAGTTTTTTTTTTTTTTAACGAGCTTTGGAGGTAACGTTTTTCATGTTTTTTTAGGATGGGAAGACCGAATATGAAGTCAATTTTGACCAAAGAGTGGAAAATAGAGGTTTTAACGAAGTTTCAACCATAAATTTACGTTAAATTTTTGTCTAAAATCTTCGTTCTTCCGCATACAGTTTGGACACCTATTTGGGAACAAATTTGGGTCCTAGTTGTGCTCCAAAACTCGGCAGCCCGATCGGAAAACACACAGGAGTGTTTTGGGAGAAAAATGGGTGTAAAAATAGGGGTATTCGAGGGATGTTTGAAGTTTTAGTGAACATGAGCTTCTGACATATCGGTTTCCATGTTTTTTAGGGCGGTAAGACTGAATTTGAAGTTGATTTTGACCAAAGCATTGAGGTTGTTACGAAGGTTAAGCTCCCAAAATTCATTTTTTATGAGTCAAAAACCTGGGAAATTGTCTGAAATCACCATAAATTTGTATAATAACACTAGATGTAGTATTATCAGGTGGATCAAGACTATTAAATGGCACTATCAATGATCACAGAAGGTCTATAAAAAAAATAAAAAAAGCACCTGATTTGTGTTTTGGGGCCAAAATTGCTGGAAACCACCAAACGTTAGCTGCAATTTGGATTTCGGATTTGATTTCGGTTTTTTGAGGGCTTCATATAAATTTCATCAAAGTCGGATCATAAGAACGTCTCAAAAACGTGAAATCCGAGTCTTTATTAATTTATTAGATTATATACGGGCAGATGGTCAGTTTACAAGAAAACATAATGAAAGAACTGGATGAATTATGAGGGGGTCTCTGGAAAGTTTCCTATGAATTTGGTCAAAATCCTTTTCTGTTCTCTTGTTTGAGTATGCGCAAATGTTATATCTTTGAAACGCACACTAACTCAGGTTCTATTTAACTGGTGAAATTGTCAAAGGTCATAGTGATCTGACCTTCCATGTACTTATATGCATTTCGGTGGGATCAACAACAGTGTGTGCGCACGCGCGACTCCGTTTGACGCCCATAAGTATTTTCAAACAATTCCGATGGAACTGGCCCAGAAATAGCCATTCGGTTGTCTATTGATATTCCCCGTTGCAGTGTGACTGCCAGTTAATTTAGATTTTCAATCCACAGCCTACCGATTTAATTTGTTTGCCGAAAAACATTCAGCCTGGTCGGAGTTTGAAATGCAACGGATCGGAAACGACTTGCGTTATTTCGACTGCGACCTTTTTCGGTCGTGCGATCTCCTTCATATTGTATAAGAGTGTTGCCTATTCGCAAAAAACCAGTCTGGCAGAATGTAAATGCAACGGACCGCCGCCCGGCGGGTTCTCAAAGATCTCTGACGACCCAGGTTGGCATTTCCAAACAGCCGCTACTCGTTTCAACGGAAGACAGTTCGTGAAATTCTAGCGATGTGCCACCTCTATAGTTCCAGCGTCCAACCGAGTGGATACTTGAAGTTAGAATTTCCCCGCTAAATTTACCGTTTTTCTGCGTATTTTCTACTTCTATTCCTCAAATGTGTTCATTCGGTAGACACAACAGCCAGGTTTATCAAAACATTCTGAAATATTCAGATGAGAAAGATTTCCATAGAAAGTTTTAACTTGGCTGATAAAGTTGGGTCACGATTTTCTGTTTCTATCCACATAGCATGAAAACAAGTCAAATACTAATGTTGTGTCTATAGAAGTGCTGAATGATGAGTAAAAAGTTTAAAACAACACACAATCAAACAGTTGCCTATTTCTCATTAATTGATTTTAATATTTTTACAAATCAAACTGGGTAAAATGAGCTTTAATTTGAATCTAGGAACTTGGACAAAGGTCAACAACTGCCATTACAGTACGAGTTGCGAAGTGACCTAGTGCTTACCCACTCGGACATCGGATCACCCGTTGACAGTGATTTTTCCGGACATCTTCAAAAAAGAATTCCCCGGTCTCATGGAAAAAAAAGGAAAAAAGTAGCCTATGATGGGTAAAAACCGTCTGAATTGTCTGGTCGACAATTGATCGTTCTCCCGGCTCTAGCTCATGAATTGCGGCTTGCGCTAAGAAGAGCAAACAAGATATTTACAATTTCACGGTTGAACCTGACAAAAGGAGCCTCGTACGTGCCATACAATGACTTCTCTCCTCTCATATCCTAGACCACACCTCGGCGGCGACAAGGGCGCAGGCTCGTGCTTCAGGAAAAGGCTGAAGTGACAAATTGTCTGGACGTTCTTCTTCTTCTTCCAGTTTAGCGGTGGAGGACCTTGACTGTTGTGTATTCATCTTGAATATCATTAAACATTTATTTTATTTTGATACTTCTTAGGCAGTTACTGATAGCAATGATAACGAACAATGCATGATGCGTTGCCTTGAATACGTCAACTATATTTTAAGCAAACAGTTTGGATGGGGGAAGGGGGTGTACGAAATCATCTAATGCAGTCGATGGCAGTTCAACAGGTGACTGTCCTAACAAGTATCACTCGTTTATTCACTTCAGTATTTTGAATGTCAGCGAAAACTTTCGAGAAAATATTGTAAATGAATATTCAGTTGAAGTAAAATTATTTCTTTGTCAATAACTTTACGTTATTAAGGCTCATCATTAAAAATAAATTAACCAAAAATAATAAGGAGGCGCTGAGCTGCCGTCTGAAAAACTTGAGAAAATGAGCAAAAGTACATCACTGTCCATCATACTGTGCTCCAACCTTGATCAGACTCTTGTGGTCAGTTGGTTCTACTTCAATAGCTGCCGACCTCTTGTCACTGAAACAAAAATTCAAGGCTGCAGATGCACATTATTCTGTCGGACAATCGCATCTTAGATATCTCTGGGCCACTAGACTCAATTTAGAACTCTTGGAATTTAGAACTCAACACGCATACCAAGTAGTTGCTCAGCCAAAAAAAAAACTGACTCATCTGTCAAATATTCAAAAACTCCTCACAGTTGACAGAGGAGTATACCATAATAAAGCGGACCAATACAAGTACCTACCTGTATTAAGTAGACGTATCTGGTTCTGGAAGTCGATCCTCCTCAGATAAACTCGTTGATTCGATCATTAGATTCAAGTTTTTAATATTCGTTGGAATAGTATTGAGAATTCGATGTCGTATTATAAATATTCCATTTTGCCATTTGATGCATCCACTTTTTCCATGTTGGGCGCAGTGGTTCAAACGGGAGATCTCGTTCAAGGCGATGCGATGGAGGGTAACGAACTAGCGAAGGCTAACCACATACTCACGCGAGCGACTTCAGTGCCCGGTCCTTTTATATTGGTTCGCTCGGAAATTTCTCGTGTCGGCTGGAAAACTTGCGATCATCAGTGCTCCACCGTGGAAATCCAGGTAGGTACCAAAAATTTGGAAACGTAAACAAAACGCTGCAAATCCCTGCACAACGGTTTATTATTTTGTACAGAATACCCTTCTGTTACAGATCACAGCTCTCTGTATAGATAACCCGTCTATATAATATAATATGTACTATTCTATACATATTATGTAGATCGCAGACCCTCCGTAGGTTAGTACCTAACCCCGTACTCGTTACTAGGTACCTATCTAAACCACGAGTTAAATGTTGCTAAAATAATTCTGTCGATGACAAGCAGTAACTAAAACAGCAAAAGAAACGCAAATAATGAAGTTCTGAAGGAAAATTGTTGATGTGAAGTGAAATAAATGCCCCTTCTGCGTAGATCACTGTTTTCTGTGGTCAATACCTACCTTCGTATTCAAGTATAATGAACCGTTGTTGATCGGTACCTACTTTTGCAACCTGAACAACCGTTGAAGTATTATTGATGGGCAAGTTATTACGCAACGGTTCATTATAGGTAGTGACCACAGAAAACAGTGATCTACGCAGAAGGGGCATTTGGTAAGTGATTGACTATTGGAGTTTGTTGGTAGGTACTTGTGAAACTTGAGCAAACGTTGAAGTATTACTGATGGGTAAATTATTACACAATGGTAAATTATTACACAACGGCAAATTATTACACAACGGTAAATTATTACACAACGTTAAATTATTGCACAACGGCAAATTATTGCACAACGGTTCATCTACCTAGATGGGGCTGGATTTTTTTGATCGGCACTCTTGCAACTTCTACAACCGTTGAAGTATTATTGATGGGCAATTATACACAACGGTGCATAATAGCTATTGACCACAGAAAACAGTGATCTACGCAGAAGGAGCATCTATTTCACTCCACATCAACAATTTTCCTTCAGAACTTCATTATTTGCGTTTCTTTCTGCCAATTTAGTTACTGTTTCTCATCGACAGAATTGTTTTAGCAACACTTAACTCGTGTCATCACTAGGGACGCGCTAACAATCGGGAATTGGCCCGAGATAAAATCATTGCTAGGGATCACCTGATTATAATCAAGGAGTATGAAGTCGAGTTGGTTGTTCCGTGATATTATTTCATTTGAAAAATGATGGCTGTTTTGGAGTTTGTTGATGGTACTTTTGCAACTTTTCTCACTCCACATCAACAACCTCCCTTCAGAACTTCGTTATTTGCGTTTCTTTTTGCCATTTTAGGTACTGTTTGTCATCGACAGAATTATTTTAGCAACATTTAACTCGTGATTTAGGTAGGTAGGTACCTAGTAACGAGTACGGGATTAGGTGCTAACCTACGGAGGATCTGTGATCTACATAATATGTATACAGGGTGTCTTCTATCCAATGGATCACCCCCCTAAAATCGCCAAAATGAGGGTAAACGAAAAATTTTTTTTTGAATCTTCATATTTTTTTGCGAGGATTTCAAAAATGAAAAAATTTTGCTGCGCACAATTGCGCAACTATGCGCAACTGACACCAACTTTCTTATTTCAAATGGGAACCCCCCTTTTTTATGGCAAATTCGGATTCTACGCAAAATTTCATGAACTTTTGACCCCTCAATCGATTTTTTGACCGTCATCGGCTGTATTATTTTAGCAACATTCAACCTTGTGATTTAGGTGGGTACCTAGTAACGAGTACGGGGTTAGTTACTAACCTAAGGAGGGTCTGCGACTCACATAATATGTATAGAGTAGTACATATTATGTTATATAGACGGGTTATCTATACAGACAGCTGTGATCTGTAACAGTAGGGTATTCTGTACAAAATAATAAACCGTTGTGCAGGGATTTGCAGCGTTTTTTTCATGCTCGATTCCAATGGTTCATTATTGAAAATAATAAACCAAAAATTTACTGATATTTGTGTGATTTTTTCAACTTGAGCCTCTGAGTGTTCATGCTATTATTGGTTTTTTATTCATGAAGATAAAACCGCGGAAAAAATGCTTCGGATAATTATTACTGTCAATTATCTTCAAAGCGCAACGGTTATTACAGTTTATTATCTGTATAATTCTTTCTGACTCCTATCCATAGCTACATGAAATAAAGGAACTGCCAATAACGATCGCGAAAGTCCGATGTATGTGCGGGTTGGGCTCACATAAAATTCATCATGTCCGATTCAAGATTCATGTGCCCATGTGCAAAGGTTTCGTTGAAAAACCTTTGCTTTGAAATCAAAGGATAGTTGTGAAGTTGCTCTTTCGAATGTTCATGGCATTTTCAACCAAGTTTCGAGCCACTCATGCATTAGGTACAATATACAACCTACCTGCTGAACACCAGGTACCTATACGCACCTACCTAAATCGTCGATCTCCATTGAGAAGGCACCTTCCAACAAATCCTTCTTTCCTTGGAATCGGAGTATCCCATCAAACTCAATTTCCCAAGAAATCATTAGTGATTTAAATCTACCGTTTTCAACGATATAAATTGGGCTGCATCCCCGGGTGCAAATCTATCTCTGGATGCTACTATTTTATCTGTGATAGAAGGTATAAAGTTGATACAGACTCATGTTTTTTTTCTTATTCAACGCGGACGATGAAAAACAAGTTGATTCGCCTTGTTGCATTTTGATTCTTCGAAGATAGGCACCGGTGAATGTAGAATGGCATCCACCGTCCTAGGCCAACGGCAGCGGTTATGATGAAATCAACCTGCTTAACTCAGAAAGTGGTACAACGAGTTACCTTCTGATCCACAGACCTTGCGCAAAAGGCCCTCTCCTATTTGGAGCCAGCCTTTCTCAACACATGTTCCTCCAAGTCAATCATCAGCCGCGAGTGACTTGGTATTTTCCCTTTGGACTGAGCTATTAAACTCCGGAGTTCGTGTTCAATATGAACCATTATTAGTTAGGTTAAGAAAATTACGAACGGGCCAATCAAATGTGCAGCCCGACTTCCAAGAATCACGGTGGAGAGTCCTTTGCATGCCACCTGAAAGTGATTGTTCCAATTCCTAACATATTATGGAATGTACGTACGAGCAGAGTTGCAGCAACACCAATTACACAGCTCATTGCTGTTGAAGATAACACGCGACTCGAGACAAATCTTCAAGGCTAAGTTCGAATGTGGTACATATCTTTGTGAGGTGAGGATCCTCTATCTTACGTCTTTTAGATCTTCCAAAATACTTGTCTTTGTGGAAAAGTTGTTTGTTGTATCTGCAATAGGTTTTTTACATTTTTTCAATTTGTTTGAGTGCCTTTTCAGAAGGCATAGAACCAGTCACTTTTACAGAGTTGCAGAATGTTGTGAAGTACTTCAAGTTAAGTCTAATTATACATAGCGAGGATAATAATTAAGAATAATGCTAATAATGAATAATAAGAATGATGATAATGATGAATAATAACATAGCAGGTACTCACCATGTTTCACAGCCGTATTGCGGCTTCCCGCATGAAGGTAAGCAGCTGCTTTCGTTCAGTCGTTGACGAATTGTTTAAAAATTGAGCCAGATTTTCGGATGCTGGTGGGGCGTGCTCTCTCCGTTCCTCTTCATAAAGGGGGCAGTGCAAGACTTGATGGTCAACGTCCTCTATGGTATCCTCACAGAACGCACAATTTGGTGATTCTGAAAGTCGAATCATACTTGGACATCTGTTAATGTGACCATGGCCTGTTCGCAGTCTGAAGAGCTGGACTAATTATTTCTGGGAGAGGTGTAGCTGGAGAGTTTTTGGCCGTTTTTCGACACGCTTCATTATCTGGAAATGGTACAACCCTTTCTCCAATGATGCCGGCCCGTACTACGCTTGCCAGTCCCCCATTTTAAGTCGGTGAACTACGTTCAGTGCGGCAGGAACTGGTATTGGGACATTTATGTGGGGAGCTGAGGTGGATGTTGCGCCCTGCCTGGCTGCAGTGTCAGCTTGGTCGTTGCCATATAGATCAATGTGACTGGGAATCCATCGAAACGTGACATCCAGCGTCCCTGCCATCCACCCATTCGTTTGCCACTTCGTATGTGATGTAGTTTGCGATGTTGCCACGGTTGATGCTGGAGACAGCAAGGCACGTCTTCGAGTCCGTCAAAATTACAGCCTTCCCAGTGATGGCCTTGGATTTCAGATGCTGGGTTGCAGCCTTCATAGACATAAGCTCAGCTGAGTTGATTTGGAAAACGGACGGGAATTGGAAAGACAGTAATTGGTTGCTCGCGACATCATAGATCCCTAGTCCTACCCTCTGCCCTTGCTTGGGTGCATCTGTGAATACCCTGTAGTAGCTGGAGTACTGTCCTTCGAGCATTGCAGCTGACTCCAACATTCCTGGGACTATCCATCTAATCTCCAGTTTTACGTTCGATATCGGCTGCGTTAACGTTTAGATAAGTGGAACAAGTTGCCGTGTTTCAGTTATGGATGCTGGTATCCGCAGTACCTGCTCACCAGTAAATTACCCTTCCAATAACGAATGTTGTCTAAATTGGCCTTGGTACTGTTTGTGCCAAGAATGAGACCTGACGTTTACCTATTCATACCCGTGTCTACCTTAAATCCAGTCACAGAACACGTATCATGTAGCTAGATTTTTTTTTGCCAAGTACTTGGAGTCTAACGATTGTGAGACAGTAAACTTCAATGAGTTCAATATCTCTTGTTATACAACCAGAGCTACTACAAAAATTTTTCCCGCTGTGGAAACGTTGCCTTTCGTTCGTTTTTGCTGTCGGATCCGAGCTGGTGAAAGCGAAGAAGTGATATACATAGTCTAAATTATGAAACTGGAGGTTATAAATCACTTGCTTTGTTCACTGGCTGTAAATTATTAATATTAATAAAAATGAAATTGAATCAAATTATTATGTTCATGACTATGAATTAAAGCGTGGAATGCATGAAAATTTTAGTGTGTAGTGACTTAGCGCTCCAGCTTTTGTTCATAGTCTCTAATATCATAATTTGATTCCATTTCATATCAATTTGTTTTTTCCCCTTGTACTCGCTGCATTTTTTGGAGAACCAGGAAAAAAATTATTTGCTCCGTTCTAGTGCATTTAGATACGTACCTATAAGCATGGTTTTTAAACAGTTTATTTTACTTATTTTTATTTTACTCTTTTTAGTTTATAGAAAATCTTGTTTGCAATTTGTAGCATCGATTCTTGCATTATCATCGTAGAGAGATGACCGCAAAATTGGATTATGGGAAGTTGTTCAAAAATCGATTAGGTACAAGTTTTGACCATCGAATCCCATACCATAGTAATTCGTGTAGTTTTGACGCATAGTAGTATAATTCGATGTTTTGACGCAACATACTAACAACGCTAGTTAATAAGCGTGGTAATTAAGGAAAGGCAAGCCAATGTAATAAATAAATATCTAGATCATCACTAATGACGTCGTTTGAGAAAATGCGCGTTCCAGCATGACATTTGAATGTGTGCTGATAGACACTTGGATGCGAGAAGAGTGCATGCCTGGTAAAACCGGAAGGGGCCGCAGGTTGAATCACAGGAAATGGCATACCGTTGAAGCTTGACACGGCATACTAATAGCGAGGGGAATCACTTTCAGAGAAGGTGGACACCCCAACCACCCAGTAACGCACAATACGAGTTACTTTCGTATTCCCCTCAAGACCTCAACTCATTCATCAAGTCCAACCTCTAGCATTCATATAAATAATATATAATCTTAGAATTTTGACGGCATTTCAAGTGGTCAAATACAAATTCGTCGTTCGAAAAGTCGTTCCATTCATGCCGCTTTGGGTGTCATGAGCGATTTAATGACAACTGCGGCTGGTGGACTGCAAAATTACTGGGTGCAAAAGTATTGAGTGTAGAAATGAATAGAAAGTTTGCTGTACAGGTCTGTCCTTCATTTAACAACCTACCTTGTCGTTTCAACATTTTATTAATCTCAAGGTAAGTGTTTAGCGTTTGTAGAATGACGTTTGATTTAACTTAATCTTTCACTTTCAAATTATATTTTTCACGGAAAGCTTTCCGAGAAGGTTCATTGTGCACCTGTGTTGCCAAATGACGTGACGCGAATTACAAAATTCGAACCATTTGCAACTTTGACTATGGCTGCTTTCGGTTTATTGTCAGTGAAATTGAGTTATAGTTTTCTGGTTAGCTGTTAGAAAGCTGAACACAAAATTTAAGCATTACCTATTAAATTTAGCACTAAAATCATACTCACTCATTAAAATTTAACGTAATGCTTAATAATGCTTGAAATGATCATTTAACGAATTTACATGACTGTCAAGAAATTAGAATTGGTCGAAGCTTGGATTATAATGAATGCAAATAATTACAAAAGTTAATGGTGAGATCTGATTTTAAATGTGAACCGTGAAAAATTGATTTAAAGAAATCAAAACGAAATTTAAGCAGTAGATTAGATCGAGTATTGTTGTCGGTTGGCCCAAGCAGATGGACTTGCTAATGAAAAATCTCCCCCTAATTTTGAAAGAGTTTAGTATCTAACTTCCACCTTAATGGATCACCAGATGCAAAATCAAGCGCTTTAAACATCGCAGCCGTTGGTTACGACATCACCGAGCGACCGAACAGTTTGATTTCATTGTTTCAGTAGGATTTCACAACGTAGGTTTGATCAGAATTCGTGGTTCCATGCTTGCTGAAAATTAACTGCTCTCATTAAATCCTTATTCCCCGTTAAACTTCTGGATCCGCCACTGATATGACCTTTTGACCAAGAAATAAAATCCATTCATCATAATATTAACGATAAAAATTAGTATACGGCTGTTATGAATGAATGTTATTTATGAATGAATCGTGATACTTACTTGCTCTTCAGAATTTGATATTATGTACACTAGGTACATAAAAATTTTATCTTTAGACACCTTCTTTCGACAACTGTTTATACTGCTTTATTTACTTCAACAGTTCATCTTTAGCCTTTTTTCAATACCTACCTATTGGTAATTTATTCAACTTTTATCGACTTCAAGAGAAAAACCGCTAAATTCAGCTTGGATTGAGAATAATGAATGGAATTGTTGAAAAACAGAACTTTGGGGTAATTTTATTTATTAATAATGAACCTTTCGAATCGAGCATGAAAAAGAGTTCCCCCCCCCCCCCCCTCCCCACCAACCAGTTGATGTTTGCGTTTCAAGATACCAACGTAAAATCCGAAAATGGAATTTAAAAAAGAAATTGCTACCAATCCGCCTGTCTTGGCAGTTCCCTTAGTTTTCGTGAACCAAAATTAATTATTTGTAGGTCCTATTCGGGGTCTAGTTGGTCCACGAAGCACGAAAACCTTCTGTAGAAGAGCACGGTTTCTATGGTATTTTCAAATTGATTCCGAGCTAGAGTTTTTTGAACCACCCGGAGCACGTAAGTACGTCAAACCGTTCGTTTACACCCAAGAGTAAGGCCTGGAAGTTTGAAGTGAAAACCTTCATCAACATGAGTGCGTGAATCATACGTTATACAGTACTCCAGCCCAGATAATTATAACATATTATCATTTATATATAACAGCTGATTATAATCACACGTGGCGTTACGAAATCGATTTGTTGTCCCATGAACTGAACCCATGATATTATTTCATTTGAATAAAAGATAATATGGTTATGTCGGATTTGTTGATAGGTAAGTACACTTTTTTGCTTATTTGATAATTATAGGCACATGTTTGCTGTTCACAACCAGACATTCAGATTAGGTGAATATGTCGAGGGTTCCACTTAGGTTCAGCAATCATCGGAATTTCAGCACACTGCAAATTATTACACAACGGTTTATTATCGACATATATAGACGCAACTTCTGCGGGGATCACTGTTTTCTGTGGTCAATATCTACCTTCAAGCTACCTCCAGGAAAGCCCTAAATCGAGTACTGGAGCCGGCCCGGGAATCACAGTTTCATAAAAATGCTCAGGATTCAATAATTCAGCCATTAATTATTGGTTGTTATTAACGAAGCATAGTGTTCGTTCAAGTTTCAAAAGTACCTATCAACAAATTTCCATAGAGCTATCATTCTTCAAGTGAAATAATATCACGAAACAATCAACTCGATTTTATACAGCCATCCGTGGGTAGGTCCACCGCAAAAAACGACTCTGCCAGTTCAGTGTCTGACCCTGATAGGAATTCAGTGATCTATGCAGTAATATAATAAACCGTTGTGATTAAAATTGTTTTAATTAGCGTTGTTGTGAAATAAGTTAGCCCGCAGAACTGTGCACGATTAAAATTTGAATATCAGCTCAGCGATGGACGAAGAAAAACATGCCGCGGTGCGCCATACAAGATGTATCTCATTCGTGAATATGCAAACAAAACGTGGGATCAGTTGTAGAGTACCTATTGACAGACATAATCCTCTAGAGTTCCTTGGCATCTCAAGATGAATTTGGGAACTCAATTTGAAAAGTTACTGAACCATGTAACTACAGCTCCAAATTCCTTTCCAGAATTAGATTACCCTTATTATGACAGGAGACCAAAAGCAGGCTCTAAACGGAGTTAGATTACAACCTATTACATCATACAATCTTCTGTGGGATCGCTATCCTTGCCTATCGTTCGACATTGCATACCTACTTCTTCACACGGACAAGGGTAGCAATAGTGCCAATAAAATACATGGGATGCAGAGTTTACAACATGGTTGTCTTAGCTTTGGTGATTGATGGAATGGATCACAAGACCTTATTACAAGAACGCTGCAAATTATAACACAGCGGTTTATTATTTACTTGTGTAGATGCCCCTTCTGCGTAGATCATGGTTTTCTGTGGTCAGTACCCTCGAGCTACCTCCAGGAAAGCTCTAAAATCTAAATGGAGTACTAGAGTCGGCCCGGGAATTAGAGTTTCATTCCGCGGGATTCAATAATTCGATCATTAATTATTTGTAGTTATTCACGAAGCATAAGGTAAATAATAAACCGCTGTGTAATAATTTACCTGTATAGATGCTAGATACTGTAATAAACCGTTGTGTAATAATTTACCCAATGATACTTCAACGTTTCTCCAAGTTGCGAAAGTTCCTATCAGCAAAATCCAAAAGATCCATAATTTTTCAAATAGAATAATATCAGAGAACAACCAACTCGACTTCATACAGCCAACCGTGATTATAATCAGGTGCTCCCTGATTATCCCTGATCCAGGTGCGATGATATCTGGGCCGGATTTATACCGTTTGATTCACAATCGTGTTGAAGAAGCTTTTCGGTGCAAGCGACCGGCTGGTCGTACAATGCTCCGGGTGGTCTCAAAAAATTATTTAGTTCAAGTTCGATTTAAAAACGTAAACAAAAAAAAAATCATTCCCTTTTACTGAAAGTTTTCGAGGTACGGCGTTCTGAAAATGTCAACCCCTATTTTACACCCCTTAGAGATGACTGCCAGTAACGCCGAGCTTCGCGGACCAACTAGACCACAAATGAGACTTACAAACCAAATTTCATTAATTTGGTTTTAACGTAAGCCATCAAATTTGGAGGTGTGGCGGTGGTCGTGGGGGGGGGGGGGAATTGTTTTCTTTCATGCTCGATTCCAAAGGTTCATTATTGAAAATAGTGAACCAAAATTTCTGTGTCCGCCGTACGCCGTACTTCGCACTCTTCTTAGTTACCATGCACCAAAATTAATGCAATTTGGTCTGTAGGTACCGTTTGGGTCTAGTTGGTCCTCGAAGCTCGGCGTTACTGTCAGATATCTCTATGGGGTGAAAAGTAGCGGTTGACATTTTCTGAACGCCGTAGCTCGAAAAATTTCAATAGAAGGGTATGGTTTTTTTACGTTTTTAAATTGATTTTGAACTAAACAATTTTTTGAGACCACCCGGAGCATTTTACGACCAGCAGTTCGTTCGCACCGAAAAGCTTCGTCAACATGATCGTGAATCAAACGGTATAAATCCGGCCCAGATAATATCATCGGTGGGGGGCATCTGATTATAATCACGGTTGGCTGTATGACGTCGAGTTGGTTGTTCTGTGATATTATTTAATTTGAAAAATGATGGATCTTTTGGATTTTGTTGATAGGTACTTTTGCAATTTGAACAAACGTTGAAGTATTATTGGGTAAATTATCACACAACGTTATTATTTACCTTGTGCTTCATGAATAACTATAAACAATAATTTAATTATTGAATCCCGCGCATTTTCATGAATCTTTAATTCCCGGGCCAGCTCCAGTACTCCATGTAGGGCTTTCCTGGCGGGAGTACTGACCACTGAAAAAGTGATCTACGCAGAAGGAGCATCGATGCAGGTAAATAATAAACCGCTGTGTAATAATTTGCAGCGTTTTATTGCATTTTTGGATTCTAAATACCTTGAAACGTAAACCATCAAATTTTTTGAGGGAGGAGGGGGGGGGGCTTAAAATTTCTTTGTTCATGCTTGATTCCAACGGTTCATTATTGAAAATAATAAACCAAAATGAGACAGTAGGTATCTTACCCAAGCTTGTGAGATTCAAAGAATTATTATTCATCTATAGGAAAAGTTTGTTTGAAACCCAAAAGTTGTTTTTATGTGTAGCTACGGAAAACCACTATAATTATGTACTATGGGTTTAGGTAACATCGACTGCGCACGCCATATTGCATAGCCATAAGTGTAGGGGAATACATTGCCGTTTCACTGGTCCATTTTACATCGTCAAAGAACCTCTTATCAAGTATGAGACGAAATGATCAAGACCAAAATGTGAGTAACCGACACAACGGACAGATAAAACGGACGCGCTCACTGCACAAACTCACAGGGACTTGGTATTAAGTTTCTAGAACTTTGGGAGAATGGATAACAGTAGTATGGGTAACGCGATTCGCTCAAGCTACTTGAGTATTCTTCTCATGCTCTACTTATGTTTCTGCAAAACAGCTACAGTAGATCTGTAGCTGTTAGTCCTGTAGCTAGAACAGTAGTAGTAGCAGTTAGGGCCTGTAGCTGCTATTAGAATTATAGTGCTACTCATGAAGAATAAATGAATATTTTTAATATCGAAACGATCAGGTTTCGAATCGATAAGTAATAGAACATCGAAAGAAGAGGAAAACCTAGAGCCCATTCCTTACCCAGCCACACCAAATTCCAGCTCAGTACGGCTTTTCTTGTGATTGAGCTATAGCCATGGCAAAACTCTTGCGGACATTTGGTTTCTGAGGGGGAAAAGTTTTCAAGACGTCTGCTTCATTTTTAAGACTCGGAAGCAATAAAAACACTTGCTGTACAACGAAGTCTGTGTGTTAGAAATTAATTTTAATGAGAAAAGTCAATTGGAATTTATTATATAATATAGCAAAGATTTTGGAAATAAACAAACGGCACAGGTCAATGTAATACGGCGACGAATTTTCTTATGAAACTCCAAACGACCTGTATTCGGATGTAGTATTGCCAATAGGTTTCTGCCTCGGAGTTATACATCTTCACTAATCATATCCAGCACACCCTTCAGAAATAGTAATATGTATTATCTTAAAGATCATAATAATAATGAAATTTTGATACCAGCGTCGTTGTGGAACAGTAGAATTATTACAAAAGGGTTTCAAGTATCTTAATAGAAGACCAGATATAATGATTTTCCGATGTTCTCCGGAGTAGCAAGTCACAGAGCATCACATCGTGGAGGGGCTACGCCCAAATCGGCCGAAGGAGGGCAGCCTCCGTCTGACGCTTCTGAAGAGAGGAATTTGACCTCAGCTGGTACCAGTTCAAGGTGAGCTACACTGTAATTATCCTGGAGCCCCCCACCTATACCTTCCACAACACCGTTGGAGCCTTCTTGATCCATGTAAACAAATAATATCACCTTTCCGGCCACTCGATATCCTCGGCTGCATGGCAGAGGCTGCGTTCAGAAGAATCGTCAGGGTTACAAAGCGCTTGTCAACTTGCTCACTCCATACCTCAGAATAGTTTAAGGAATAGGTACGTTCATTACTGAAAAATGAGAAGTACGAGAGTAAATACAAGGTTGTAATGAAATAAAACTGTCAATTTCTCACCCCGGTTCCAGTGGGTCAGTGTCACGCGGTACACCCCAGGTACACAGAAAACAATGGGACTCATAACGCGCAGCAAAGATAATTCCAACTCGGGTATAAAAAACACATGGAACCTTTGCAAATAAATAATGGAGTGTGGATAGAACAAGTTGTTCGTTGATGGTTCACTAAATACAATGGGTACAGTAACGTTACGGTCCAGCAGCGCCCCACTTCACCGCCCTCGATTTCAATAAATGTGGTGGGGGGGGGGGGGGAGACTGATTGCCCCCAGGAATCTCGCACCGCCACGCACAGGGCCGCACCCACTGTTTGGGATAGTCACACAGATGGGTACAGTTACTTCAACCTGTAGAAATGTCCTGCTGACAATGAAAACGTCAAATACAAAGACGAGAACATTAACTAAGAAATAGTTACTGTGGTGGTACGCGCGGGCGTGCGTGTCACCGTCACGTTTTGAGGTAAATTTTGGGTAAATTTTGGCAAATTTGGGGTCACCGTGATTCAAAAGCGATCACAGGCGTTGGTTGAAATGTTTCTCCTAATATAGGGCCGGGAGGATCCTATTACTAATATTCCGCGAGCATGAACCACAGCAGGTGCTAGATGAAAAGATGGGGACCTACACTAATATCCCGCGAGAATGGACCACAGCAGACGTTATTAGTTGCTCCTATGGAGTCTTTTGGAAGAGGGACCTACTACCAGTATCCCGCGAGCGTGAACCACAGCAGATGGTTGCTCCTTAGGAGTCTTGAGCGCCCCGCGAGCATGAACCACAGCAGGCGCTAAAGAGGATGAACCTAGTACTTGTGACGGAGGAAGGGTAGGAAAGAAAGGAGTCTCACGTCGTGAGTCGAATCATCGAATGAGAGCTGTACCAGAAGGGCTATAAGTTTTATAGGGACTTTTCCACCCGTCCCCGATCCTCGGCCGTTACGCCCGTTGAGGAGCGATGGCGGTTGGGGAAAACCCCTACGGTTACTTTCCTCTTGGCGCTGCCCTACCCAACGTTCCCGTCGTTTATTTGGTTAAATCGCTACTATTACATAGGAGTGGTTTATGTAGAGTTTCGGGAGGAACCACGGCAATTACTAATAATGAGCAGGTGGGGGTTGGTCATCGACTGGAAAGCTTTTTGTATTTGTCAGTCGTTTTTGAGGTTTCGGAGCTTTTGTTGACTTTCTCGTCGCCCTATTCGGCATCACCATCACTTTCGGCAATTTAATCGAGGAAAAAATGGCAAAGTGTAGTATCATTTTGTCAAAAAGAATCGAAAGAATAAATTCAAATCATTTCAAAGGATTTCAAGAAAATACTTCAAGCTCTCCCATCCATTCCTGAAGTTCTATAGAGTATTTGCACATTCAGTATTGCCATAACGAAGCAGGTATTTTTAACTTGTTATGGCCTGCGAGTCGCACTCCAAGTGCAAACCTTAACATTTACCTACTTATGTTCACAGATGGAAAACTACCTAAATCGATGTGCAGAAATTGAAAACTTAGTTCATGAAAACTGTTACAGACTCACTAAAAAAACGCTGTAAATTAATACAAAACGGTTTATTATTTACCAGCATACATGCTCCTTCTGCGTGGATCACTGTTTTCTGTGGTAAATACCCTCTTGCTCCCCCCACGGAAGCCCTAAATCGAGTACTGGAGCAGGCCCGGGAATTACAGTTTCATAAAAATGCGCAGGATTCAATCATTCAATCCTTAATTTATTATTTGTTGTTATTCATGAAGCATGACGTTTGTTCAAGTTCCTAAAGTACCTATCAAGAAAATCTAAAACAGCCATCATGATAATATCACGGAACAACCAACTCGATTTCATACTCCATCCGTATAATTATAATCAGATCCCTATTATAATCAGTTCCCTAGCGATGATATTTGGGCCGGATTAATACCGTTTCATTCACGATCATGTTGACGAAGCTTTACGGTGCAAACGAACGGCTGGACGTATTATGTTCTGGGTGGTCTCAAAAATTCTTTGGTTTGAGATCATTTTAAAAACGATAAGAAAAACCATGCCCTTCTATTGAAAGTTTTCGAGCTACGGCGTTCTGAAAATTGCAATCCTTGTTTTTCACCACTTAGATATATGACTGACAGTAACACCAAGCTCTGCAGACAACTGGACCGCGAATGGGACCTACAAACCAAATTTCATTAATTTTGGTTCATGGTAACTAAGGAAAGTGAGAAGTACGGTGGACGGACGGAAATTTTGGTTTATTTGTTGGTTTATTATTTTCAATAATGACCCTTTGGAATCGAGCATGAAAACAAAAATTTTAACCCCCCCTCGAAATTTGATGGTGTCCGTTTCAAGGTACTTAGAATCCAAAAAAATTTCATGCATATCTAAAAAATCGTGTAGGTATATGATTCTACAATAAATTAAACATTTTGATTTGATTGATTGGAATAAAAAACGCTGCAAATCCCTGCACAACAGTTTATTATTTTGTACAGATTACCCTTCTGTTACAGATCACAGCTCTCTGTATAGATAACCATCTATATACAATATAATATG
Source organism: Leptopterna dolabrata (assembly GCA_954871275.1). Lineage (NCBI taxonomy): Eukaryota > Metazoa > Arthropoda > Insecta > Hemiptera > Miridae > Leptopterna > Leptopterna dolabrata. The sequence continues at coordinate 56,132,773 of OX940975.1, forward strand.
TACTACTCTATACATATTATGTGAATCGCAGACCCTCCGTAGGTGAGTACCTAACCCCGTACTCGTTACTAGGTACCTACCTAAATCACGAGTTAAATGTTGCTAAAACGGCAAAAAGAAACGCAAATAATGAAGTACTAATGGAAAATTGTTGATGTGGAGTGAAATAGATGCCCCTTCTGCGTAGATCACTGTTTTCTGTGGTCAATAACTATAATGAACCTTTGTGTAATAACTTGCCCATCAATAATACTTCAACGGTTGTTCAAGTTGCGAAAGTACCGATCAACAACATCCAGCCGCTTCTTGGTAGATGAACCGTTGTGTGATAATTTACCATTATGTAATAATTTACCGTTGTGTAATAATTTACCATTGTGTAATAATTTACCCATCAATAATACTTCAACGTTTGTTCAAGTTTCACAAGTACTTACCAACAAAATCCAATAGTCCATCACTTATCAAAAATGAAAAATAATATCGCAGAACAACCAACTCGACTTCATACAGCCATCCTTGATTATAATCAGGTTTGATTCACGATCGTGTTGACTCCTATTTTGAACCCCTTAGAGATGACTGACAGAAACGCCGAGCATCGAGAACCAACTAGACCCCGATCGGAACCTATAACCCGAATTTCATCAATTTTGTTTCGTGGTAACTAAGAAAAGTGGCCAGTACGGCGTGCGGCGGACAGACAGAAATATTTTTATTGCATTTTCGGATTCTACATACCTTGAAACGTAAACCATCAAATTTTGAGGGGGGTTAGAATTTTTTTTTTTTTTTCATGCTCGATTCCAATGGTTCATTATTGAAAATAATAAACCAAAATTTCGGTCCGTACGCCGTACTTCGCACTTTTCTCAGTTACCATGAACCAAAAGTAGTGAATTTTGTCATTAGGTCCCGTTTGGGGTCTAGTTGGTCCGCGAAGCTCGGCGTTACTGTCAGTCATTCCTAAGGGGTGAAAAAGAGGGGTTGAAATATTCAGAACGCCGTACCTCGAAAACTTTCAATTGAAGGATATGTTTTTTACGTTTTTAAACTGATCTTGTACTAAAGTATTTTTTGAGACCACTCGGAGCATTGTGCGACCAGCCGTTCGTTTGCTCAGAAAAGCTTCAACATGATCGTGAATCAAACGGTATAAATTCGGTCCAGTTATCATTATACCTAATCACGGTTGGCTGCATGAAGTCGAGTTGGTTGTTCTTTGATATTATTTAATTTGAAGAATGGTGGCTCTGATTTTGTTGATAGGTACTTTTGCAACTTGCAGAAACGTTATGCTTCATTAATAACATTTATTAATGATTGAATTACTGAATCCCGCGCATGTTTATGAAACTGTAATTCCCGGGCCGGCTTCAGTACTCGATTTAGGGCTTTCCTGGGGGGAGCACGAGGGTAGGTATTAACTGCAGAAAACAGTGATCTACGCAGAAGGGGCATCTATTAAGATAAATAAAAAACCGTTGTATAATATTTGCTGCGTTTTTTAAACCATTTTCGGATTCTACGTACCTTGAAACGGAAACCATCTAATTTGGAGTAGGTTGAATTTTTTTTCTTTGTCTTGCTCGATTCCGGAAGTTCATTATTGAAAATAATCCAAAGGAGAACTTGCGCCACCAGTTTTCAGATCCTATCCTCGGACATGCTGTGAATGCACTCCGACTTTTTAGTAATAATGCATAAAAATATAGGTACCTATATAATATCAATAAATTGCATCAATTGTTTCAGTTGGTAATGGCTCGTATACTGTGCGGATCATCTTCTATCATCTATATAGTAAAAATGAATTTTTCTTTCTTTGTCATGTATGCGTTCCTAGACCATTTATTCGATTGCGATGAAACTTGGGTGAGTTGTTGTGTGTACGCCCACTATGCAGTTTCTGCGTCTGCCCTGATCAGCTGAGTAAGCTCTGTTAACAATAATTTCTTTCCTTTATTCAACCTACAAGGCTCAAATTTGGAGTGGAGCTTTTGAGGGGCTGCTGGATAAGGATGACAAAGTGGGTCCCCATATATATCTAGTTTGGAAAGTAGTGTAATGGTGAGATACTCGATAATGGTTCTTGCCTAATTCAAATTGCGTTGGCAAGGAATGTTGAAGTATAGAATAACTAGAACTGATCGGGCGAGAAACGGGATAATAAGCACGAGAGAAGAGCGGTATAAAAATATTGTAGGCAATTTTATTAACTACCTACTCTTGAATCCGACTATATACAAAATATGACCATTCACCTAAGGTACTTACCTGCTTGATTTTATTATGCTTTCAAGCCATTCAGGCTTTTCGTAGTCTTACATTGTCGTCATGATAGTTTAAGATTCAATAAAAGCCCGTCCTGTACGATCGGAATGACTTACAGGTTATCTGTTGCATCATTGAAGCAACATTCCATCGCGACCAGTAGTTGGTTATCGTCCGCCCGGCAATTCATTACTCAAGGAGGCCCGCCATTGTATGATTATTTCCATCAGGGTCCCGCTGCAACTCATTTCAAGATTAGGTACACCAGTCCTGAGCAGGCTGCGAGAAATGGGGTGAGATGAGATTCGAGAAATGGACTTTCTCCCGTGTGGGTGGTGATTAATAGTTTACATCTACGCATGGGCTGACTTGTAACTTATCATGATTGGCCGCAAAATGATTGAGTGATCTTGACAGGATAAATAGTTATATTTATGTACGTGTTTGAGGGGCATTCACAAATAAAATGGCCATGGATAATTCCATGGCCATGGAGAATTTTGCATTTTGACTGAATCGGATTTAGTGTCCTTGAAAACCCCCAATTTTCAGCTAATAAGAGTTGAATGGCTAAAGAACGCATAGAAAGAAAATTCAGTGAAATCAGAAGCCAAGTGGGCTGAGGCTTGCCCCTGCCGCAGATCCAGGGAGATGGTAGAGTTTGCTCAGAACTTGCACCGAAAAGCTTCGTCAACACGATCGTGAATGAAACGGTATAAATCCGGCCCAGATATCATTGCTTGTGAACACCTGATTATAATCACGCATTGCTGCATGAAATCGAGTTGGTAGTTCCGTGATATTGTTTCGTTTGAAGGATGATGGCTGTTTTGGATTTTGTTAATAGGTACTTTAACAAAAATTATGCCTCATGAATAACAACAAATAATAATTAATGGACAATTATTTTGTCCCGCGCATTTTTCCGAAGCTGCAATTGCTGGGCCGGCTCCAGTACTCTGTTTAGGGCTTTCCTAGTGAGGGGGGGGGGGGGGGACGAGGTTAGGTATTGACCACAGAAAACAGTTATTTACGCAGAAGGGACATCTATACAGGTATAAACCGTTGTCTAATAATTTGCAGCGTTTTTTTGTTTTTGGACATAGCCACCGACCACTCTGGAATGAAAAAAAATTGTTGACAACCAAATGTGCCTTGAACTGCACTTCTGCTTTAGACGATCACTGGTAATTTTCAAAGCTTTCTGAAAACCCATAATTATGTTATACCATATTTCACTTGAATAGCTTAAAAGCAACCTTCATACCTAACCATCGTCACACCTAATTTTACTGTTTAGCACTTGGCCGTTATTCTTATTATAACTATTTACAGTAGCCAAAAATCTTTTTAAAAACGTATATATTTTTTCTCGTTAATAATTTAAATATTGGAAGTATTCTAAATATTATATGATGCTTGTATTAGGCACCTGGATGAACCATGCATTAACAATCATGTTATCCTAGATAGTCACAAACTTTTCACATCTAATTCGTTCAGGGGATGATGGTGAGGAGAGTGTAGACCTACTTGTTCCTCATAGTATATTCAATTAATCCGAGTACTTTTGCTTGTTACGGCCTCATCAGGTATCTAGAGAAACTTACCTTAATTACAAGGGGAGTAAATTATTATTATTTAGTATAGAACTTATACCTACAGGTGGGTCAGTCTAAGGAACATTGTTTACTTACATATTTACAAATTGATGCATGTTATGTATAGGATGGAGGTCCATTCGTTGTCAGTAATGTTGAAGGTTTATATAGTAGCAACCTTCAACACTACTGACAAGGAATTGACCTCCATCCTATATATAACATGCATAAATTTGTAAAAATTTAAGTAAACATTGTTCCTTAGACTGACCCACCTTTAGCTGTAAGTTGTATACTAAACAGTATGTACTCCCCTTGTAGATAAGGTAAGTTTCTACATCCCTGATGAGGCCGTAACAGGCGAAAGTACTCGGATTAATTAAATATACGAGGAGCAAGCCGGTCAACACTCCCCACACCGTCAACTCCTGAACCAGTTTCACTGAGCGGCTATTGCAAACACATTATCTAATTCGTGTGAAGTCACCAGAAATACAACTAGAACAATTCTTGTGGAGTGGTTGAAAGTGATTTTCAACAATATTCGGAAGACGGGGAGGCGGGGACTGGCAATCTAGCACATGTTGCTAATAAATTCAAACTTGAACATGGGATATTATAACGCTGTCATGTTTCGCTATCACGATTAAATGGATGAACCATTTTGAAGGCACTTTTTGATCTGCACTAGATCGTGATGAACTAATGAAAAACACATTATCTACTGGAAGAGTATAAATAAACAAACTTTTTCCACTCTACTTACTAAAATGTTAACGGAATAAAAATAGATCGATGACTAATAGTTTGGAATAGTCTACAAGTTTAACTCCAAAGTTTAACTACACCCGAAGTATCAAAGGACTAGTAATATCTGTGAAACATCGGCGAATTTTATTCGGCATGAAAAATTAAGTACCTGTCAGATAATAAAATATTGGCTATTGGGTACCTACCTCATTTTCAATTTTTGGTACATGACAAACTATTGATTCTCAAGTTTTCATTCAATTGCAGTTCTCCGTTTTATGTTATTATCTGGATCTAGTGTGTTTGGTGGATTGAGTAAATTTTAATCAATTTTCATGTTTTTCCTCTGGATGGCAGTGTACCTACACGTTAGTACCTACCGATTTAACCTTCCGGACATCTTCTATTCAACACTGATAGTAGGTGCTATTTTAGGTTATAATATGTTCGTGTTACTCGTTATCTATCCGTTGCACGTCGGTATTTCGTGCTATCGCATGAAGAATTTAACGTTGGCCACCAATGTCGGCCTTGAACTGACCTCACATGAGGTATAGTCCTTTGTTGTCTGGTATCGTCTATATTTCGTGTCTATTTTGTGAAGAATGTGGTACAAAAGTATTTTGAACAATTGCTTTTAGCAAATGTTCATCTAAATCATAGATTTTTCTATAAAATATATGTATATATATGTATATATATATATATATATATATATATATATATATATATATAATTTGTGTGTCTGTGTGTGTGCGTGACATTCCGCATGATAAGTCCCTTAATTTCCATGGTAAACAATTCTTTCGTGTGCAGAAAAATCCGTCCCCACGTAATAATGAGATCCTTACCCAGCCCTATCGCACTGTGCGCATTGGTCAAAATTTACAAATTTTGGTCCAAAAAAATAAAAACAAAAAGGATTTCAGCAACATAAGCGTGCGGGGTGTTGTCAGTAAGGTTTTTTGGGGCGCTGAATCGATTGCAACTAGTCGGAGTCCGATTAGGCGCACCCAGCATATCAAATTTACAAAATTGTAATCCGAAATCCAAAACATTTTGTATTTTTCATCGAGGTATGTGAGGTGCCGTTTACCATGTTTTTCGGTTGCTGAATCGATTGCGAGTAATTTCACCACGTTCAGACTGCATCAAGTGATCAAAATCACAATTTTTGGTTCAGAACGCCCAAAAATGATTTTTCACATAATTTTTCTGCACGGCGTGCCACTCTGGTCTCAGCAAGTGCTCAATCAGGCCGTAATGAATGCCCTGGCAAATGACCATTAATTTAAATTCTCACTTGATTTTCAATTTCCCAAACTGTTTCTGTGAAAATTCGCTCCAAGCTATAAGCTGCATGACTGGAATTTTCCTTTTATTTTAACCACTGTCGAATGTGTGACGTAAGACATACATTTCTTCGAACATTGAGCATTAATTTAATGTATTTATCAGGGTATTTGTAATAATTATGGACCAACCTTGAACGGCTTTAGCCATGTTCCATTCAAATCTTTTCATTGTTAATTTTGCTACCTATATATATATGGGGTGACGGTCTTCAAAGATTACCTCTTCTGCTTTTGTGGTCTTGCACATAAGTTCTAACACTCATGGTGGTACAAGGCGAAGAGGTCATCTATTATTCAGCACTCTCACTTCATTAATCAGCCATCTGCTGTTCAGGCGCATCACCCATCTCACCCATGTACATTATTATTCTGGCCTTCTGTATAATTGACAACGATCGAGTTTGTAACATTTGGAACAGTAACCACTGTTCCAGTGTAATCCATATAGAATATTATAATAATGTATATTATATTTAAATGTTCCGGTAATGGCCGTCATATAAAAACGTAGAATGTCGAGGTTCAGCTGACTGAACAATATCACTCTTGTTTTTGACCTGCCATGAAGTGGTATTGAGATAACAACGTAAGAGATTATAAAGTATTGGAACTATTTTATCCTCTGAATAATCGTTTACTTACAGTTTCCACTAGGTACAGCACATGAAATTCTTCACAAATCATACATTATGTAAACCCCCGCCTGGATAATTATGAATCATTTCAAGCATATTATAAAAAAAATTTTGAGAATTCTTGTTGAGGCTGTCGAAGTGTAGCAGAAGTAATGTGACTTTTGAGTTATGTACCTACCAAAACAATATTCAGAGTTAGGATTCTTTGGCTTACGAGCTCCCTTAAAAGTTGGTTATGAATGAATATGATATGAAACCATACAATTACAAAAGATACCTACACATAACCATTTTACAGCAGTATTATTTTTGTATAGGAAGGGGATGGCATTTTCATGTTTACTTTTCTGTACCTATATAAATAAATAGGAATATCCATAGTTAAATACATCGTATTACCTATTTAGTTTATAATTTGGTTCACTACTGAGCATGTCCTACTTGTTTATGTACCTTCTACTTCTGCTGTACCCACATTTACTTGTTGAACTTGATCCTCCACCTTTCATGAACAACTGCTTCAAACAGTGGCGGTTCTAGCCCTGGGCAGGGTGGGCAGCTGCCCCCCCCCCCCCCAGTTTTGTTTCATAGGGGCTACTAAAAATAAAATATACAAAAATATATTAATAATTTTGGGATTTCGGGATTTTTGATTGAACTTGAGCAACTTCCAATTGGTTTGTGGTTTCTAATGTGAAATTAAATTAATTGTATCTTTCATTATTGTATTGAATTTACTATACTCTTTGTCCCAACTACACTTGTTATTTCAATTTTCATTTGCGTGAGTGTGGGAAATATTAAGTGTAGAGTGAGACTAATCTCGCTAGTCACTGGGCATTTTCTTTTCTCTTCTTTCATATATGTCTATAACACTTATCGGCTTTTGCAAAACCATTTTGATAAAAATCTTGGGTATGGTAGCTTGCCCCCCCAGATTTTAAAGTCTAAAACCGCCACTGGCTTCAAACCAACACAACCAATCAACCATCCACTGGTTGTTTCGAAAATTCTTCAATGGCTCTTCAATCAACCGTTTGGCTAATTTCTGCGCAGTTGTTGAGAGGAGGGATTTCCTTACCGGGCCCATTTTCCCGTTCAGTGTGGGAGGGGTTCAGAAGGTCGCAAGGTTGTGTCCGCGAGTGGGAGAGAACAATTCAACGGCTTCGTGAGAGGTTCTCGGATCAGGCTGTGTGGGCTTCTGAGACTGTTGGATTATAGTGGGTAGATAGTTCATAGGAACATTTCAGTTTTGAAATTAGGGGGTTTTGGATAGGTACCACACTGAGTGACACGCATCTGTATTTTTCTCTCAGTTGCCAAGGCTACGCACCGCACCGTCTGCGTAGTTTCACTCCAAGAAGCTCAGTAACCCTGTCACAACCGTCTCGGAATGTTTGGGCCCAAGAGTCCCAGCACTTCACACGTACGCAAAAATTCACCTGTCCCGCTATGGGTTAATGACATGATTGCTTTCAAAGTCCACCAGGGTAGCTGAAGCCTTCTGATCACTTTTGGGAGTGAAAAAGTTTTGTCCTCCAACATTCCACTCGCAATCGAATTGTACAAAGTCTGTTCAGTGTATATCTATCCGCTGTCAGGCTGTCCGCAAAATTCGCTGATTCCCGAAACATCTATGCCTCAAGACAGGGTTCACACGGTTTCCTAGAAAAGTGTTTCCCAAAACCCCATGTCCAGAAGAGAGAGCTTACTTCCAAATGACCACAGAACTGAAATTTACAGCAAATCTTTTTTATTAGAAGCTACTAGAATATAATAACAACGAATCCATTTTTAATGCAGCAAAGTCAATAAAAAATATTTCGAAACTATGTACACGGAACTTCTAACAAAATGTACCCAATAACGTAACAGGAACTATTAGTCATATTCATTAAATGTTTTCATTTATACACGTTCGACATGAAGGAGGTTAATATTAGACAACAGTTAAAATTATGTATTATTTACTGGAAAGAATTATGTATTATTAAGACTGAAATAATTTATTTTTCTTTACTTTTGGTTTTGTTTTATTTTTAATTTTAGGTTATATTAGGAGTTTTCATTGTATTTTATAATTTTTTTTTCTTCTAAATTTATGGCTAAGCCTGACAGTTTGAATTTATATTGCGATTTCTGTATGTTTGGAAGAGCGGTCCGAAAATGTACAGATTTATAAATAAACTATTCATTCATTCATTCATTCATTCTCTCAAATAGGTATCTTCATTTATTTTAGTTGTTTCTATTGTAAAAAACGCTGCAAATCCCTGCACAACGGTTTATTATTTTGTATAGAATACCCTCCTGTTACAGACCACAGCTCTATGTATAGATAACCCTTCTATATAATATGATATGTACTATTCTATTATATACATATTATGTAGATCGCAGACCCTCCGTAGGTTAGTACCTAACCCCGTACTCGTTACTAGGTACCTACCCAAATCACGAGTTAAATGTTGCTAAAATAATTCTGCCGATGAAAAACAGTACCTAACAAAAAGAAACACACATAATGAAGTTCTGAAAAGAAATTGTTGATGAGGAGTGAAAAAAGTTGCAAAAGTACCTACCAAAAAACTCCAGCCCCTTCTACGTACATAGATGGTATAATGAACCGTTGTGTAATAATTTACCGTTGAGTAATGATTTACCGTAGTAATACCTAATTTACCCATCAATAATACTTCAACGTTTGTTCAAGTTTCACTACCTACCAACAAACTCCAAAAGAGCCATCATTTTTCAAATTAAATAATATCACAGAACAACCAACTCGACTTCATACTCCGCCAATATAATCAGGTGATCCCTACCAATGATTGGCCGTATTCACAAATTCCTATTGTGGGCGCGTCTCTGGTTACGAGATTTGGTTTATTGGTTTGAATTGTATACAATTTCATTCACACTGGAGTCGGTGCAAACTTCGGGGCCTTACTGTGAACGAACGGCTGGATGTACGATGCTCCGGATGGTCTTAAAAAACTCGCAAGTTCAAGAACTATTTAAAACCGTAAAAATATTTACGTAAAAAAATGGTATAGGCGTTTTGAAAATTTCAACCCCTATTTTGAACCCCTTAGAGATGACTGACAGTAACGTCGAGCTTCGAGGACCAACTAGACGCCGAACGGAACCTGTAACCCGAATTTCATCAATTTTTTTTCATGGTAACTAAGAAAAGTGGCCCGTACGGCGTACGGCGGACAGACAGAAATATTGGTTTATTATTTTCAATAATGAACCATTGGAATCGAGCATGAAAAAAAAAATTCTTACCCCCCCTCAAAATTTGATGGTTTACGTTTCAAGATATGTAGAATCCAAAACTGCAATAAAAAACGCTGCAAATCCCTGCACAACGGTTTATTATTTTGTATAGAATACCCTTCTGTTACAGATCACAGCTCTATGTATAGATAACCCGTCTATATAATATGATATGTACTATTCTACACATATTATGTAGATCGCAGACCCTCCGTAGGTTAGTACCTAACCCCGTACTCGTTACTAGGTACCTACCTAAATCACGAGTTAAATGTTGCTAAAATAATTCTGCCGATGACAAACAGTACCTAACAAAAAGAAACACACATAATGAAGTTCTGAAAAGAAATTGTTGATGAGGAGTGAAAAAACGCTGCAAATCCCTGCACAACGGTTTATTATTTGGTATAGAATACCCTTCTGTTACAGATTACAGCTCTATGTATAGATAACCCGTCTATATAATATAATATGTACTATTCTATGCATAATTATGTAGATCGCAGACCCTCCGTAGGTTAGTACCTAACCCCGTACTCGTTACTAGGTACCTACCTAAATCACGAGTTAAATGTTGCTAAAATAATTCTGCCGATGACAAACAGTACCTAACAAAAAGAAACACACATAATGAAGTTCTGAAAAGAAATCGTTGATGAGGAGTGAAAAAAGTTGCAAAAGTACCTACCAACAAACTCCAGCCCCTTCTACGTAGATGGTATAATGAACCGTTGTGTAATAATTTACCGTTGAGTAATGATTTACCGTAGTAATAATTTACCCATCAATAATACTTCAACGTTTGTTCAAGTTTCACTACCTACCAACAAACTCCAAAAGAGCCATCATTTTTCAAATTAAATAATATCACAGAACAACCAACTCGACTTCATACTCCGCCAATATAATCAGGTGGCCCCTAGCAATGATTGGCCGTATTCACAAATTCCTATTGTGGGCGCGTCTCTGGTTACGAGAATTGGTTTGAATTGTATACAATTTCATTCACACTGGAGTCGAAAATGCCTGTCGGTGGAAACTTCGGGGCCTTACTGTGAACGAACGGCTGGACGTACGATCCTCCGGATGGTCTTAAAGAACTCGCAAGTTCAAGAATTATTTAAAACCGTAAAAATATTTACGTAAAAAAATGGTATAGGCGTTTTGAAAATTTCAACCCCTATTTTGAACCCCTTAGAGATGACTCACAGTAACGTCGAGCTTCGAGGACCAACTAGACGCCGAACGGAACCTATAACCCGAATTTCATCGATTTTTTTTCATGGTAACTAAGAAAAGTGGCCCGTACGGCGTACGGCGTACAGTGTACGGCGTACGGCGGACAGACAGAAATATTTTTATTGCAGTTTTGGATTCTACATACCTTGAAACGTAAACCATCAAATTTTGCGGGGGGGTAAGAATTTTTTTTTTCATGCTCGATTCCAATGGTTCATTATTGAAAATAATAAACCAAAAGTTGCAAAAGTACCTACCAACAAACTCCAGCCCCTTCTACGTAGATGGTATAATGAACCGTTGAGTAATAATTTACCGTTGAGTAATGATTTACCGTAGTAATAATTTACCCATCAATAATACTTCAACGTTTGTTCAAGTTTCACTACCTACCAACAAACTCCAATAGAGCCATCATTTTTCAAATTAAATAATATCACAGAACAACCAACTCGACTTCATACTCCGCCAATATAATCAGGTGATCCCTACCAATGATAGGCCGTATTCACAAATTCCTATTGTGGGCGCGTCTCTGGTTACGAGATTTGGTTTGGATTGTATACAATTTCATTCACACTGGAGTCGAAAATGCCTGTCGGTGCAAACTTCGGGGCCTTACTGTGAACGAACGGCTGGACGTACGATGCTCCGGATGGTCTTAAAAAACTCGCAAGTTCAAGAACTATTTAAAACCGTAAAAATATTTACGTAAAAAAATGGTATAGGCGTTTTGAAAATTTCAACCCCTATTTTGAACCCCTTAGAGATGACTCACAGTAACGTCGAGCTTCGAGGACCAACTAGACGCCGAACGGAACCTATAACCCGAATTTCATCAATTTTTTTTCATGGTAACTGAGAAAAGTGGCCCGTACGGCGTACGGCGTACGGCGGACAGACAGAAATATTTTTATTGCAGTTTTGGATTCTACATACCTTGAAACGTAAACCATCAAATTTTGAGGGGGGGGTAAGAATTTTTTTTTTCATGCTCGATTCCAATGGTTCATTATTGAAAATAATAAACCAATATTTCTGTCTGTCCGCCGTACGCCGTACGCCGTACGGGCCACTTTTCTTAGTTACCATGAAAAAAAATTGATGAAATTCGGGTTATAGGTTCCGTTCGGCGTCTAGTTGGTCCTCGAAGCTCGACGTTACTGTGAGTCATCTCTAAGGGGTTCAAAATAGGGGTTGAAATTTTCAAAACGCCTATACCATTTTTTTACGTAAATATTTTTACGGTTTTAAATAGTTCTTGAACTTGCGAGTTTTTTAAGACCATCCGGAGCATCGTACGTCCAGCCGTTCGTTCACAGTAAGGCCCCGAAGTTTGCATCGACAGGCATTTTCGACTCCAGTGTGAATGAAATTGTATACAATTCAAACCAAATCTCGTAACCAGAGACGCGCCCACAATAGGAATTTGTGAATACGGCCAATCATTGGTAGGGATCACCTGATTATATTGGCGGAGTATGAAGTCGAGTTGGTTGTTCTGTGATATTATTTAATTTGAAAAATGATGGCTCTTTTGGAGTTTGTTGGTAGGTAGTGAAACTTGAACAAACGTTGAAGTATTATTGATGGGTAAATTATTACTACGGTAAATCATTACTCAACGGTAAATTATTACACAACGGTAAATTATACCATCTACGTAGAAGGGGCTGGAGTTTGTTGGTAGGTACTTTTGCAACTTTTTTCACTCCACATCAACAATTTCTTTTCAGAACTTCATTATGTGTGTTTCTTTTTGTTAGGTACTGTTTGTCATCGGCAGAATTATTTTAGCAACATTTAACTCGTGATTTAGGTAGGTACCTAGTAACGAGTACGGGGTTAGGTACCAACCTAAGGAGGGTCTGCGATCTACATAATATGTATAGAATAGTACATATCATATTATATAGACGGGTTATCTATACATAGAGCTGTGAACTGTAACAGAAGGGTATTCTATACAAAATAATAAACCGTTGTGCAGGGATTTGCAGCGTTTTTTATTGCAGTTTTGGATTCTACATACCTTGAAACGTAAACCATCAAATTTTGAGGGGGGGGGTAAGAATTTTTTTTTTCATGCTCGATTCCAATGGTTCATTATTGAAAATAATAAACCAATAAAATGAAAATCTGTTTTGGTTTATTATTTTCAATAATGAACCATTGGAATCGAGCATGAAAAAAAATTCTTACCCCACCCCCCCTCAAAATTTGATGGTTTACGTTTCCAGGTATGTAGAATCCAAAATTGCAATAAAAATATTTCTGTCTGTCCGCCGTACGCCGTACGCCGTACGGGCCACTTTTCTTAGTTACCATGAAACAAAATTTATGAAATTCGGGTTACAGGTTCCGTTCGGCGTCTAGTTGGTCCTCGAAGCTCGACGTTACTGTCAGTCATCTCTAAGGGGTTCAAAATAGGGGTTGACATTTTCAGAACGCCGTAGCTCGAAACCTTCCGATAAAAGGAACGTTATTAAACTTTACGTTATTAAATTTGTCTTGAGCTAAACAATTTTTTGAGACCACCCGTGCGTCCAGCCGTTCGTGTGCACCAAAAAGCTTCGTCAACACGATAATGATTCAAACGGTATAAATTCGGCCGGGATATCATCACTAGGGTGCACCTGAGTATAATCAAGGATGGCTGTATGAAGTCGAGTTGTTTGTTCTGCGATATTATTTCATTTGACAAGTGATGGACTATTGGATTTTGTTGGTAGGTACTTCTGAAACTTGAACAAACGTTGAAGTATTATTGATGGGTAAATTATTACACAATGGCAAATTATTGCACACCGGCAAATTATTACCTACACAATGGTAAATTACACAACGGTAAATTATTACACCACGGTAAATTATTACACAACGGTAAATTATTACACAGCGGCTCATCTACCCAGAAGTGGCTGGATTTTGTTGATAGGTACTTTTGCAACTTGAACAACCGTTGAAGTATTATTGACAACCGTTGAAGTATTATTGATGGGTAAATTATTACACAATGGCAAATTATTACACAACGGCAAATTATTACACAACGGTAAATTATTACACCACGGTAAATTATTACAGAATGGTAAATTATTAGACAACGGCTCTTCTACCAAGAAGGGGCTGGATTTTGTTGATAGGTCCTTTGCAACTTGAACAACCGTTGAAGTATTATTGATGGGCAAATTATTACACAGCGGTTCATTGATCTATCTCCGTAGAAGGGGTACCTATACAGGTAAATTATTACACAACGATTTAGGTAGGTACCTAGTAACGAGTACGGGGTTAGGTACTAACTTACGGAGGGTCCGCGATCTACATATATGTGTAGAATAGTATATTTATGTTATATAGAAGGGTTATCTATACGGAGACCTGTGATCTGTAACAGGAGGGTATTCTGTACAAAATAATAAACCGTTGTGCAGGGATTTGCAGCGTTTTTACAGATGGATTTGAATATTCAGTTTGCAGATAAGCATTGCTATCATGCAATGGTTACGAGGAAGCCATGTGCATCACCTTGGCAGACGTTTTCGACTAAACTCATCACGCAATACTGTGTGACCCAAATATTGATAAACAAGATCTATAGAACATGGACAGTAAGTCAGGATTCCGTTGGACATGCATTCGGTGAAGTGAAGAGTCATCGCCCTTGTTGCTACATCATCTGCATCATCTCATCTCACAGCGGACAATAACCCGCCACCTGCGAGCATCGCACGCCGTCCCGCTATGACCCGCGGTGAAAGTAGAACCGCTCCCCACTGCCCCCGTCTCATCGGCGGTTCGGGGGTTGTTTGGTCGCTTCGACTTGCCCAGTTTTCTGAAAAGGAAATCCCAAATGGAATTCCAGACACCCGGTCGCGCTTCCTTATTGCAGACGACTCTGTGGGTGGTTGAGCACCGGTTTCTCGATGACTGGACGGATCCGACTGACGGCTGATATGAAGGCGACCCAACTGGTCCAGTTTTTTTTTTTTTTTTCAAATCTCCAGCCTCATGACCGAAATACAGGAGTTGCGTAACATGTTATGCAGAGTCGGTCAAGTTATTTTGATCAGAATATTGCATCGAAAAGTGTCTGTCTAAGCAAGAAAAGATCCATCTGTGATGGCTAACTAATTGTAACCGTCATATTCCATACTTGACAGTGCAACGGCAATTCCGCACTCTTTGTACAGTTTTTGTGTTTTTACCACCCAACCTAAGTAGAGAAACCATACAGACCTACGTATCACAATTCTGTCGTAGTTGAAAACTTGTTGCCCAATACAAGTTGCCGCGTAAACGCCCATAAAGCTGATAAGGTCTGAAATGGCTCTGAATATTGCAGGCTGGTGGTGTTTGGGTTACTAGAAAATATCAGTTAGCAACAACAGAAGTAACTTGAGACAAACTATATGGACCGAGAATATGAATCACATAACAGAAAACAAAAGAACGTGAAACCGAAACAACTCAACTTGCAGAAGTAACCTCCCCCACCCCCCACAAATGCTAGAGTGTAGTCCCCCCTCCCCACTCGTTGCACTGCTTATGCCCAAAACTCCAGGAGGGATTAAGGCAAAAATTTCTTACCTACCTAATCTTTTTGTTGATGGAGTTTTGCTGGAGACCAAATGGTTTGCATATAATATGCAAGTCCATCTTCTTTCTTCCAGTCCGAATCCTTGACCACTGACAAGGATATAATATTTATTAATCACACAAATATTCGACTCTTTTCCGTTTCGATTAAGGATCGAATCCTAGGATTTGATTTTTAAATATACGTACGTATAGAGGGTGTTAACACATAAGATTGAGAACCTTCTAGGAATCGATTCTATAACTAAATTCAAACAAAAAGCTTCTCTTTGCAACTTTTTTTAAAACCCCTTGTTTTCGTGAGTTTTTTCACGTTTAAGATTTGTTTCGTGTTTTCGAACTTATACCACTAACACTGCCTTACACTCACTCCCTTACATAATACTGTAAAATTAGTAATAAGGACGCCGTTGGAAGCAGCGTTAAATTTTCTATCCGGCTATGGCCCCAGCAATACGGTCACGAAAACAAGGCATTAAACAAAATTGCAAAGAGAATATTTTTGTTTGGAAATTGTTTGTAGAATCGGTTCCTAGAAGGCTCTTAATCTTAAGTGTGAACACCCAGCACAGGTATATAAAATAGTATACGTATTTATACCCTTCTGGACGGAATCGGACCATGACTACAAGATAAGAAAATTGCAAATTTCGCCAAAATGTTGATGATGGTAAATGGATCGATGAGTTCGAAGATTAGTAGTTTTCTAATTTAGAAAATGGGCCAAAGTAGTTTTCAGTAGTTAGGTAGTTATCGACGTACAATGTTCAAAGAGTTTTTGAGGATCAAAAGTTGGTAAAAACCGCTACAAACTCTAGAAACTGATAATAATTCTGAAATATTATGTGTTAACCCTAAGTTACTTCAAAATATGGCTATGCTGCTTGATTGGATTTTTTTTTAAATTTAGTTTTTGAGAGTTTGACGTGGCGAAGATGTTTTTATTCCCCCCCCCCCCCCCTTCATCCTTGTCACAGACCATCCTGGCACCCCAGTTCCAATATGCTCAGTTGACGAACAAAAAGGGAACTAGATATATGAAACCTCATTAAATCACTTTTCGCTTGCCATGCGTAATTTCACTGGTTTTGTTTTATTATTTTCAATACCGAACCTTTGGAATCGAGCTAGTTGCCATGAACGAAAATTAATGATATTTTGGGTCTAGTTGGTCGGCAAAGCTCGGCGTTACTGTCAGTCATCTAAGGGGTGAAAAATAGGGGTTGCAATTTTCAAAACACTCGAAAACTTTCAATAGCAGGGTATGGTTTTTTTAACGTTTTTAAATTTATCTCAAACTAAAGAATTTTTTGAGACCACCCAGAATATTGTACGTCCAGTCGTTCGTTTGCACCGAAAAGCTTCGTCAACATGATCGTGAATGAAGCGGTATAAATCCGGCCCAGATATCGTTGGTAAGGAACGCCAGATCATAAACACGCATGTCTGTATGAAATCGAGCTGGTTGTTCTGGGATATTATTTCATTTGAAGACTGATGGTTATTTTGGATTTTGTTGATAGGTATTATTTTCTAACTTCAACAAACGTTGCATTATGCTTCATGAATAACAAGGAATAATGATAGAATTATTGAATCCACTGCATAGTTATTAAACTTTAGTTCCCCGACCGGCTCCCGTACTTAGGGATTTCCTGTGGGAGGTAAAATAATATAAAATAGGTAATATAAAGTAATATAAAAATAGTTAAATAATAGACCGTTGTGTAATAATTAGCAGCTTTTTTGTGAGTTTGTTGCAGATTATGTGGATTAGTCTTACCGGATTTTTTAATTTACATTTTTTACGGCATTATCGTTCTCGCATCATCACTGTCCCTTCCATATTGTTAAGGTCTTCAATTTGGATTCCATGTCTATTTCACCGTCGTTGTCATTTTTTGATACATTCGATCGTGAAAAGTCGAATCTGACCCACGTCTGAGCCCTCTGCAAGTCCAAATCGGTCGCAGCATTTACCTCTCGCCCGTGGGCTTGAACGATAATTACGCTGTAGCTTGAAATGACCGTATCTGGAAAAACTTGATTGAGTAGCAGGTATGGAGACGGAACGAATTATTCCTCGTTGGGCTCCACGCTATCACTCAGATCAATGCTAACGATCTGTAATCACTAATAATTTGTCTACGTATCGTTCCCGTCTAAGTGAAGGTGTTCCCTACTTTTACAGAACTGTCATTTTCTTGTCTGAAACTCCTATCTAAATGTATGAGGGATGTATTAAGAATTCACCTTATCTACTGCTGAAATACTTTAATCCCTCTCATGTCTCCAGCCACACTTTCCACACCTGTCTACAAAACCACAAGGTAGACAGAATTTTCAATATATTTTGTTAACTTCGCACTAATACTTTCATAATAAACCAATATACCTACTTGTTTTACCAACCTCAGAGAAGAGTAGATAACTCATATTATTAGTCCACTCAGAAATGTTTGGAGAACTCACCAATCACTGGAATTTGAGGTTTATAGCATGACGAATTCCGGCCAATACTTTCGGAACAATTCCGATGATGAATCAAATTCATTGCTCTTCTCTGCACCTATATTGTACATAATTTTGTATTATGTCTTATATACCTGAATCACTATTAAAGTCATTTTGTCTTTTTGGAAAACAAAGGCGAAATAATTGAGCCAGAGGCACTTATTCTACTATTGAAGATCCATTTTTCAATTATGCAAATTTTATACGAATTTTGGGTTTTCAAAGGATATCAGATTGAAGATTTGACAGAAATCCGTATTAAAGAAATCTCAAATTCTGAATTTCGTCACCTCGCATTTTTGGATTTTTACGTTAGGTAACTTTAGCCACTTGGGATTGGCGACTTTTAGTAAAAAGCAAAACCCAGCATGCAAATTCCAGCCCTCTATGTAAAGTTTGTCGATCCGAATCCAAATTTCAGTATTTTGCTACCTATATCCGGCCTTCAAGAAAACATGGGTAAGAGGGTCGGAGCTATTCCTTGGTACCCAGGCTAATGATTATTCATCTTCCTTGATTTGGAACTCCACACTGTGACGATGGTTCAGGTATAATAATTGCGGTATTTGGAAAATACAGAATAGGTAATCTGGGATTCCTGGTGCTATTAGCGGGTCTGTGCAGTCAACCAGTGCATGCGTGGTATTAAAACTCAAGAATCAAGATTGAAATATGAACCTTGGTTATTGGTACACCTCACTGCAAAGGTGTAAAATCAGTTTAATAAAGAGGGTGAAATGAAATACCTACTCATCTGGAATAAATGCGTGCTTGACTACTATTACAACTCAAACTACCGAGAATTTTAGTTTCCGTACACATGAACGTTTATGTGCCTAATTTTGGAGCCAGTTAAACTGATACCCCTTCAATTTGCTTTTGTTTTTGTCGTCAATTACTCCTTCTCCGTTTGAACTTCCTTCTGCGTTTCAACTAGGTATATTATCTCTTTCAATATCATAAAACCTTCCTAATCACTTGAAATGGTTTGTGTTCCATTCACCAAATCTAGGTAGATCCCTGTGTAGAAATGTAGGTAGATTCCGTTGACTATTTTAATCACGATTGGGGGTTTCAGTAACCGCTTAATCGTGACTAGCAACATATTTGTTAACGCAGCAACCACGGATAAAAACCTCTGCCAATTCGAATAGGCAGTATGGTTTCCTCATTTGAATCACATGAACGTATAAGATAGGTGGGTAGGTTCATTCAGTGGACAGGTGGAGTATCCATGCATCGGTTAATGATTAAACGACTCAGGTCACATGGACCAACAGAATTAGTTGGGTATGGGACTATATATGTGACCTCGCACCAGCCCTCCAAAGTTCAGCTCTTTCGACCACTATTTCGGGTAATTGTGGGCGTCACAAGGAATTGACCATAGACAGACAGACAGACACCAACCAAAAATGTTCCTTGATGTCTGAAACGCAAAATGGTAGTGGAAATTTTTATTTTGGAGGACATATTCACCTTCCGGTAGTGAGGAAGCAAAATAATTGCGAGTATTATCAGTCGAATTCGGTCGAATGACGTCGTTAAACAGGGTTCGACAATGCTATAATATTCTCTTTGTACATGACTTTCAGTGATACATTCCACAATAGGTACACAGCTAACGTTAGTATGAAGAAAATGTAGTGCATATAAGCTTTCGGGAAGCATGGGTAGACCTGAATCACCTTAATTAAGAATTAACTAATCTCAAGAATTAACGAAACAAGGAGTCAATGAGCAAATAGATCTCATCTAGTGAAGTTGCCCAAGCAGTGATCAGGTTTGAACTTTGACATCACTAAACGAGATGAAGATAAATTAGGTAATATCTCGTAAGAACAGCCATAATACAATATCAAACCCTTCAGAAACTCAAAATCAAAACAATTCATTATATATATATTAAAGTGAAAAATAACTTTTCCAGACACCACCATTAAAGTATGTTCAATCAGACTGATGGCACTGGACGACAAACTGACGCAACAAATTGGGGAGTATCATAGACAGCTGATATTGAAGCGTCTGTAATTATGATGGTTTCATATTATGGTATTCATCCTGATCAACCCAGACGGTTGTTCACGGGTGCCTTATGAAGTTCCTGTTTCAAATACACTACCTGATCGTTTTATGATTTTCCATTTTGCAGGAGAGCTACTCCTGCTCTATAGAAAAATAAATTCCATTAACCTCTCTCCAAATGAGTTGGGTCCCAGAAAAATATACATAGTATATACTTATAAAAAAATATATATAAATACATGCAGGTACTTATGAAGATAATATACAAGGTGTCCCAACTTAAGTCCGCAGGTATTGTATAAATATTATTATTGTATAAATATATTATTATATTTAAATAATATGCAATATTATAGGTATAATGTTATAATATAATATTATAATATAATATTATATTATTATAATATAATAATAATATTATTATTATTATTACAGTATTATATTTGCACTTGGGGTCCTCACGAAAACCTGTTTCCAGATTATTTTTGGAATAGGCTGTAGCAGCTGGTGAACCGCCCCGGCTAGATCGCATCTCTTTCAGGTGATGTGGGTCACTCCGATTAGCTAAATGAGTGCGTTTGACCAATTACCTGACTGGAGCGGAGGAGAGGTGAATGTGACGCAATCTCGAGGGATTCCACTTACTTTCACTCATAATCACGATCCTCTCGCCCCGTGTTAGAACCCATTCAACACCCAACGTATGCTCTACTTGATCCGACTCTTGATCATGTTCCATCTCCACGGCTCCTGAGCAACGTTGATTCGAGCCTCCGCAGAATTCATTGAATTAATTACGGACTTTTACCGCGTCCATTCCTCATAATGATAAATCACCTAATATAATACAATTATATTAGTAATTACTCTAGACTCTAGACGAACCAAAAGCCAAGTTTAGAAGTAATTCGAAGGAACTCCCTGATGACTAACGCAATTGATAATTTGCTTCGGAATTTTGCTGCTTATCTTTCCTCCACGTTCGCTCCAAGACTGAATATATTATGGTAAAAGCTAAACTCTATCTTATTAAGCCTCTCTGCAGTAGGATCGAACATTTAGTAGGTAGTTTCATTTTCCTGTTGTTGGTTTTATATTATACAACTCACCTACACCCATGGGCAGTTTGAATGGAGGTGTTAACTTGAATAATGTCGAGCTAGATTTCAGGAAGAATGTTTTTTATCTATACTTAGTCAGATCCATCAATGGTCAAACCAAGTTTCCTTCGTACCTGTAACAGTAAAGATGACAGAAAACCTTGCGATTTTGGACTGATTTTCTCACACTGAAGGCTGAGTCTCAGTGCTAGATTCCTCAACCACGAATAATCACGTACGATCGTGCGTAACCCCATGAACAATGACTAAAACTTGAATTTCAAGAGAACTTTCCTTTTAAATAGTAGCCAACAAACACTAGTAAACCCTTTGACTAGAGTTAATAATCGGGTAAAAGAGTCTGATCTTTGACAGGCCAGCACAAGGGTAGGTAACCTTCAATCACGTAATGATGAACGCACAGTGATTATCATCACGTAAAGTCACTTGTTTCGTAAGTGCTCCTCGTATTTCCAAATTACAAGTGGCGTGATCATTCCGGTTTACATTTTAATAAGTAGAAAGGTGATAATTTGAAATCAACTGTTGAATCAGACTGAAAGTAACCGCTTGTGAAAGCGAAGTTGGTAGTAATGGGAAGGCTATAAGGTTCGTTCCCCATACCATTGTTTTAATTTTTGGTTTATTATTTTCAATAATGAACCATTGGAATCGAGCATGAAAAACAAAAATGCTTACCCCCCCCCCCCCCCTCAAAATTTGATGGTTTACGTTTCAAGGTATGTAGAATCCAAAACTGCAATAAAAATATTTCTGTCTGTCCGCCGTATTCGGGTTATAGGTTCCGTTCGGGGTCTAATTCCTCCTCGAAGCTCGACGTTACTGTCAGTCATCTCTAAGGGGTTCAAAATAGGGGTTGAAATTTTCAGAACGCCGTAGCTCGAAAACTTCCGATAGAAGGGTATGGTTTTTTTTTACGTTATTAAATTTGTCTTGAGCTAAACAATTTTTTGAGACCACCCGGAGCATTGTACGTCCAGCCGTTCGTGAGCACCAAGAAGCTTCGTCAACACGATCGTGAATCAAACGGTATAAATCCGGCCCGGATATCATAACTAGGGAGCACCTGATTATAATCAAGGATGGCTGTATGAAGTCGAGTCGGTTGTTCTGCGATATTATTTCATTTGACAAGTGATGGACTATTGGATTTTGTTATTGGTAGGTACTTCTGAAACTTGAACAAACGTTGAAGTAGGTATTATTGATGGGTAAATTATAACACAGTGGCAAATTATTACACACCGGCAAATTATTACACAACGATAAGTTATTACACAACGGTAAGTTATTACACAACGGTAAATTATTACACAACGGCTCATCTACCCAGAAGGGGCTGGATTTTGTTGATAGGTACTTTTGCAACTTGAACAACCGTTGAAGTATTATTGATGGGTAAATTATTACACAATGGCAAATTATTACACAACGGCAAATTATTACACAACGATAAATTATTACACCACGGTAAATTATTACACAACGGTAAATTTTTATACGACGGCTCATCTACCAAGAAGGTGCTGGATTTTGTTGATAGGTACTTTTGCAACTTGAACAACCGTTGAAGTATTATTGATGGGCAAATTATTACACAACGGTTCATTATACTATCTCCGTAGAAGGGGAACCTATACAGGTAAATTATTACACAACGGTTTAGGTAGGTACCTAGTAACGAGTACGGGGTTAGGTACTAACGTACGGAGGGTCCGCGATCTACATAATATTTGTAGAATAGTACATATGTTATATAGAAGGGTTTTATCTATACGGAGACCTGTGATCTGTAACAGGAGGGTATTCTGTACAAAATAATAAACCGTTGTGCAGGGATTTGCAGCGTTTTTCTATTCTTACATTTGAATCCAGAAGGTTATTTCGGATACTTATTTTCGGTTGGTAGTTCTTGACTGACGATCAGGTAGGACTTGCGGTGTTGCGTACCTAGCAATATATGGTCTATAGAGTAATCCATGGATTACATGGCTTGGTCTTGGTATAATTTTTAATAGGTATTATTCTTTTCTAGGATAGTTCGAACGAGAAGATTTTCAATCCGAGCCATTTAGAAAATTAAGAAGCGACATTCCTTATTAACAAGGTTTGAACAATGCTCTAAATATACTGAACACTATAACCACTATAGAGAACACTATTGGAGGAGACTATTGGACTAGATTAAAGGAGTATGGTTTGTTTGGTCCGTTATGGTACTTAAGGTCCATTGTACGGGTTATGTCGGTTCAACGTCGAACCATTGGGTTGCGAGTTATGTGGGTTCGACACTTTTCATGTTTTCGCGAGCGCATTATCTACTACTGTACCGAATGCGGCAAAATTCATATGGGACCAACGAGGACCTTACCAGAACTCATATAATTTGAGCCAATTTGAACCATGGGGTCATGAGTTATGGCGGTTTGCAGAAATGCGTAACACATACGTACTCAACGACCTGAAGGAGCTGACATTCCTCTTTTTTCGGTGGATTCGTGTTCAGCGTTGTCGAAAATAGGGTAATCCACGTTTTCCCCCTCAAAATAATGTAAATTGTCTACAAAGTGTAGAAATTAAAACATAGGGCTCGGCCAATAATGACGGGCCGAGCCTAAAAATCTTCTATCTATTAGTAGTAGCTAGTACTAACTCGTACTAGTAGTAGCAATCCACGAACTTCATAGTTCAACGAACCACTTCCCAATGCATCTCTACATCTGCTCACAAAGCAGAAAAGGTTATTGAAGGAAAACACGTTTGCACATGCCATTGGGGACCTACCTTCAGTTACGTAATTCATTCTTATAGGTATGGGTTTTGATGAGGCTGCGTTTCCCTTTACTGCAGTTTTTCTCAATTTTACAGTGGCACGATGAGTAAAATGTGAGGTCATAGTCAACATGAGCTATCTCCTCGTATTCAAATGTCGAGTTTTGTTACCGTTCAACCCTAAATGGATACTGTGTAATTCATTCACTGAGTAATTCGATTCCAAAAATTGCCTGGAAACCAGTGAACCATAAAAAATTCTAGTTTCAAGGTATCGAGTGAGATGATTAGTTCCCACGTTTGTGAGATGTGGGCCAACCTTTATTCTCTTAAACATCACCAGATTTCAAAATAGCGTGTATGACAGTTCATCAACAGCTTACGTACCTAACACATAAGTAATAAAGGCATGAATATCATCATTCTCACCTACTAATATTCTTTCTACCCACCTAAAGACGTTGGATTACCCCAATTACAAGAAAAATAACAGTAAAATTTAGGATTTCGACACATGCTAGTTCCCCATTTCAAAAAATTATAATGTACATGCAGCTAAACAAATACCTAACGAATTATTTCAAGTGATTTGATGTAGGAACTTTCAAGTATTGATCTTGAATCAGAAATGATAGATTGTTCTTGAACTCAAACCATAGGAATTTATCCTTCTACCTCAATAAAAATATTTATATAGGTACTTACCAACGAAAAGAGGTAGCGTGTGGGCCCTGTTATAATCTGAATCCTTAGAATGTAAGTACATAAAGGTGGATAGGTGATTTAAAAACCAATAAATAAGACTCCTAAGAATTTCACTCAGTCGAAATTCAATACTGAATGATCTGCAGTACGAGTATTTTATTATCTCCCAAACTGTAATAATTAGTGCCGTAGAGCAGAGATTGTAGCAAATCATTGACGAGAAGTACAGTAATACTTTGAACCATTGAATAATATTGATTTTGAACATACCAGTGTGTCAGAATCAGGCGCGGATCCAAGGGGGGGGGGGGGGGGGGTCACAGGGGTCATGACCCCCCCCCCCCCCCAGAATCAGCCTGCATTTCAAAAAGCAGAGCTGAACGAATTGTTCACAAACCCGAAAACAAAAAAACCAAACGAAAACGAACCCAGTTTTTGTGAAATTAAAAACCAGAAACAAACCAAACGACCAAAGTCAACTTACCAATGTTAACTAAAAACATTGGAAACAAAATATAAAAATAAATACGATTAAACTTTTTATAGAATACCTACTGATCTTTTTTCTGTATTTGGTTTGTAGCAACACTTGTGATTTGTTTACATTTGTATAACTTCCAACTGGGACGATCATTTATAACACAAAATCTAATTTTCTATTTTGTTTCGCAAATCTATTGATTATCGCATCGATGTCCAATTCGATGTCACAATCAAGTCACAGACAAGTCACATTTTGGAGCCCGGGGAGCATTTCCCTCTGAGAAGAGCGTTTTACAAAATGCTTGTTTCTGGCGTTTGCCAATTTTGGACTAATTCGGTTCTTCTTTCTTGGAACCCCTCAAATAAAAGTGATGAATATTTACGAGAAATTCTATAAACAAAACACTATTGCAATTTGAATTTTAAATTAAAAATTGATTTGGCCACATGGTCTTCTCAATTTTGCTTCATATACAACTGTGTAAATATTTACCATAAAACATCCGTCAAATTGAAATTCCAATGGCCTCGCCACTAATTACTGTAATTTCTAATTACACAAACGGTAGACAGTGTTAAAAAAACTGAAAACAAAAAAGAACTATAAAAAATCTAAAAAGATTCGATCAAATGTCAAAAGTAGTCGAATATAATCGTACACTTGGTCCTACCAATGTTACTTTATATACAATTATGTCAATAAATTTACCTTGGTGTATCCGTCAAATTACACCTTGTTTATTTCTTCTTATTTTTGTTAATTATTATCTTGTTTTTGTTTCGTTCTCGTTTTCTTTCCAGCCAAATTCAGTAAAAACGATACTGAATTCACTGAGATCAACAATAGATTGTTGTGGTTTCAATGTTTTGATTTGCAAACTCTGAAGTTAGCTACGCTGCCATAAAATGCGCCAATTTGTTTGAAAACACATTAGGACACTTTTTTAGAAGAAAATTTAAAATAAATACATTTATCAGTTAAATAATATTAATAGATATTGAAAAATATTTTTTACATAAACAATGTAAGTAGACAAATTGGACGAGTTTAGGCATAAGGTTGAAAATTCGGTTTGTATTGTTCGTTTGGTTATTTTGTTATTTTTTGTTATTTTTTATATTGTTCTACCCTGTGACCCCCTCCGGAAAAAAATTCTGGATCCGCCCCTGGTCAGAATCCCGGTAAACTGCGGTTGACCGACTTCAAAAAGGAGGAAGGTCTCTCACGAGGAAGAAACATTTTTTTATGCCAAAATCGTAGTTTCTAATCATAGGTAATTAGCTATATCAAAGGATGATCGTAATTACTGGGTTATCATTGTGATTTTATATTGTTTACGACTTACGAGAAAGTTATTTCTAACATCAGAAACATTTACATACACATTTACATTTTTACTACTAACTTATCAAAGCGACAATGTGCATCAGCCTCTGATGGGGTTTCTACCTACCTACTTTCGACGAGCTTCCCTCATCTTGAATGTCTGGAAATACCGAAGTCCGCATCTCGATGTTCATTTCTCCCAGAATTGCCTACCACAGTCTGATTTATCGCCATAACTTTGTTTCTTGCCTTCAACTATTTTGTCATTTCAGTAATTACGGACGTTTCAGTTAATAAGGGTAAACTTTAAAAGGTGTGTTTTACATGCACATCAGAATCCTGTTACTTCTATAATATCCTCGTGTTCTTTCATATTGGGTTACTAATTTTGATAACTAATGATTGTTAATTTTCTTGGGTCAAATAAAATGAGAAAATTACCGTAATCTGTGCAACAGATTTTGCACTTTTCATTCCAAGTTTAATTTTGAAATACTAGTTGGGCAGGTACTGAACCATCTTTTGCCAGGTTCTCTCAAGTTTCTTCTCATCACTGGAGTTGTAGGTTCAGTTTCAACATTTCAGAGATGGAACTTGGCAAAAGGTTCTGGTTAGTTTGTTGAGAAGGAGGAACGGTACTCCTCCTCTGAGCAGGAACAAGCTTTTAGCGTCAGTGGGCACATCAGTCGTATTTTCGCCAGTAGTACCTATTAATACCTACTCGTAGAAACCTCTCGAAGAACGCTTCGCGGGTGGCTGCTAACTAAGAAGCTTTTACGACCTGGGTTTTAATGGGCGGGAAGAACAAAAACTAATTAAAGAAATAATATACGAAACTTTAATAAGAGCGACTTCACAGAACGATGGTGATGAGAGCAATGAAACAAGAGTAGGAGAGAGGACGAGAGCAGTCTCCTAACCAGTCCCTCTGGACCTCATGTTAAGCGAACTGGTTAACAACTTAGGTAGGCAGGCACATCCCACCTAATATTCATATGTCACACCCCCTTCGATTGATCTTTTGTAGTGTTTTAGTTTATATGGAGCATGGAACACAGTTCCTTGTCTCACACGGATAAATACATGGATCATACAAGGAAAATATATAGATCATGGTTACCAATCAGAGAAGTGGAAGAAGATGTGACGTGGGGACAAACTTATGCGTAAACAAAGATCACAGCGATTACTCCAAATTTGAGATCTGGATTACAGCCACATAATGTATACCTATTCACTCGATATTGAGAGTTAATAGAGAGGACACGTATTCAAGGAAAGAATCTGCATGCTATGTACTATTCCTATAAACAATAAAAGCAAATTACAGTGAGTTGAGAACTTTGTCTCGGAAATTTTAAGTGAACTTCTCTTTGCCTAGTGCTTTAGTGAATATATCCGCATTATTTTCATTTGTACTTACATTTTCGTTTTGTGTTTTCACATGTTTTGATCGCGGAAATGGCACCCAAGTTATCAATTTTCAAAAGCGGAACTTCACTTGCACCAAATTCAGATACTATGCCACTTAAGTTCATAAGCTCTTGGGCTGCTGCTCCTCCTGCGACGTGCTCCGCCTCCATGGTAGATAAGGCCACACAGTCCTGCTTTCTGGAGCACCACGAGATGGGATTCCCATCAAGGTAGGCGATGAATCCACTGATAGATCTTCGTGTCTGACGGTCGCCACCCCAGTCTGCATCCGAGAATGCTTGGAGTCCTGGTGTAGTTGATGAAGATTTGGTGAACCGGAGACCCAGTGTTTTGGTGTGACTGAGGTATCTCACGATCCTTTTTGCGGCCTTCCAAGTAGATTCAGTGGGTTTATCGAGATATCTATTTAGATACGACACCGCGTATGCTATGTCCGGGCGTGTTGTTACAGAAACATACATCAGGGAGCATACCAAGTGTCGGTATGGTATTGGTGTAGAGACTTTTCGGCACGTTTTCATGCAAAATTCATCTAGGATTCGTTCAATGATTTGGGGTTGTTTGACGGTGATTTCGTCACCTGTTCGTTCGATTTTCATGCCGATGAATGATGACGCCCCTTCAAGTGTTTTCACTTGAAATTCACGTTCCAGCGCTGAGACAACGTCGTTTATTTCGTCCACATTTCCGGTAATTATCACATCATCTACAAATAAGACTAGGTATACTTCATTTTTTATCTATAAGTAGAAATCGTACTTAGATCTTCTGAAGTTTAGAGATATCATCATCTCATTAAAGCGATCATTTCAGCATTTCGATGCCTTTCTAAGACCATATAATGCTCTCTCAAGTTTTTGTGTCTCTGACTTGCTGTTGACTCCGAGTGGTGTGTAGATGTATAGATCGTGGTCGAGAAAACCATTTAGAAAAGCTGTTGGGACGTCGATTTGTTTCAGAGGCCAGTCTTTTTTCACTGCAACGGAGAGTACTGTTCTTACAGTCTGCATAAGACATACTGGTGCATATGAGAATTCACCCCCTTCCTCTGTAGGTTCTTGAAAGCCTCTAGCTACTAGGCGAGCTATCTTCGTCCCATCTGATTTGAGAGTGAATACCCATCGTGTCTCTATGGGTATTATGTCATCAGGGGGTTGCTCAGGTTGCCAGGTTCCCAAGCGTTTGCGCGAGTCCAGTTCACGTTGCATGGCAAGGCTCCACTCGGGTGACTTAGTTCTTTGCTTCCTCAAAGTTTCGAGGTAGTTCCGCGCTCGACGTAAGCATACAGTATGCTTGATAAACATCGTAATCTCCGAGATGTTTTGGTGGTCTCACGTTTCTTCCGGAACGAGTGGTAGTTTGTTGCTGAGGTTTTGGAGAGCTTTGAGTTGAATCAGGCGATGTTGTCGGGCTCTTCATAGGACTAGTGTATAGCGTCGATGACTGACTAGTTGATGGCGATGAGGGTGGCGTTTTCACTGGACTAGGAGAAGGAGTTGATGTTCCTGCTGGAGACCGGTTCATTTCTGGTACACCTCCAAATTGGTAATACTCGACATTTTCTTGAGTTTTGGTATGATTTGTTTTTGAGAGGTATTCGAATATGTTTTCATCGAAAATTACATCTCGTGATTGGACGTCTCTCTTCTCGTCAGGTAGCCAGATTCTGTAGCCACCCCTTTCGTTGCTCTAGCATCGAGTTTCATTCCTTTTGATAGGCGTGTAACCCAGGCACGACATTCAAAAATACTGAGTTTAGAAATGTCATTACGTCCATTCCATATCAGAGCTGATGTTTCGCCTTTCTTGAGTGTAGTAGTTGGTGACCTGTTCAACTCATAAACGGAGCTCCTGGTGGCTTCTCCCCACAGAAATTTCGGGGGTCTATTAGCTTTGTTCTCACCATATTTTGGAGCGTTCTATTCATGCGTTCTGCTTTCCCACAACTCTGAGGGCTATAAGGCATAGAATATTGAATATCTATCCCCTTGTTTTTGGCGAAGGCTTTGAATCGATTGGAACTAAATTCTCCACCGTTGTCCAGTCTAAATTTTTGAACTTTGGTGTCGTACTATTGTCCGCTGCCTCATCTTTGGACTTCAGGAGTTTCACGACAAGGAAATTACTGTAGTCATCTAGTATCACCTGAAAGTATTTATGTCCAAGGTTTGTTTTTGGAGTTGCAGGGCCTGCTATGTCGGAGTATATCAGTTCTCCGCCTTCCTTCTTAGGAAAAGGCTGTCGGGTAGCTTTACCCTCGACACATGGTGAGCAGGTTCCCTCCAGAGTAGGCAGTCCGAGGTGCTGAAGCCCTTGATTACCTAGGTGACCAAGTCGGCGGTGCCAGATGGCATCATCTTCTATCATGGTAGCATGGCACTGCTGTGGCGTAAATGTGACGTCAAGGGAGTATAAACCGTTCACATCTTTACACCTGAGGGTGTGCAGACAGCTGCAAATTAGCATTTCACCCTTTTCCATAATCCTTTTGACGTCGGAGTGCCTGCTGATAGAAGATTATGATGAAGGTTGGGAACTAACAATCCTTCAATCGTGATAGGTTTTCCTTGACAGTAACAGTTGAGCGTGCCTTTCTTCTCTGCGGTCATGTATTCACCATTTGTTATTATGAATCATGACTTTACGATCAAGGAGGACGATGTCTGTTTTTTGTGGTTCTAGATCAGACTTGAGGAGGTTGGAAGTTGCACCAGAATCGATAAGGAATGATTCATGGTTGTCACTTACCCTGATTTGAGAGATTTCTAAGGCAATGAATGCAGCTGGCTTGACTTTCCGTTCATTATTTTTAGCTTCTGATTGATACGATTTTTGAAGATCATTATTGTTATTCTGGTTGCTACTATGATGTTGGTTGTGTCCTTTACCACGACCGCCTCCTGGTCCCCATCGTCCTCGTCCCCGACGTCTTCTATTACCATAATTTCCCCTTTGACTTTGGTTGTTGCTATGCTGCTGGCTAGAATATGTTGCTTTCAAAGAAAGTTCCGCAGTAACTGCGAGATTTCGGTTTTTGATTTTGCTTTCTTCATCAAGTAGCTTTGCTTTGACAAAATCGAGTATTACTGTGGCTTGTGTATCGAGAGCTGTGATTACTTATCATATTCAGGGGAGAGTGACAAAAGAAGCAAACAAATACGATCTGATTCTTCCAATGATGTGCCGTACTCCTGTAACTCCCGAACCACTGAATCGAACTGTAATATGTGGTCATCGAGTGCTTCACCTCTATCAAGTTTCAAGGTGAATAGCTTGCGCCACAGTGAGCAATCATTCCCTTTGCTGTGGTGCATTCTTTTATTATGTTAATGGGATACCCCTTGTATAATAATTGCTCGAGCTTTGGCGTCTTTTTCAGCAACATCTATCGCTCCATCTGCTGATTTCGTCGTGGTAAGGCCGGATTCGATTCCTTCCTTGGCCATCAGTGCAGATATCCGAAATTTCCAATTTGTGAAATTAGAACTAGTTAACAATGGGAAATGAACAAGAGGATTATTGCTGTTCATTTTTCCGGAAAATAGCAACACTTGGGATTGGTAACGGTAACCAAATGGGAACACGTCGTTGGGGAGAGTTAGAGAGGTGAATTTATCGAAGTTCATCCAAAATTCGCGCACACTGAATTTAAAACCGATCGCGTAAACTGAGCCCAAAACCTTTTACGACCTGGGTTTTAATGGGCGGAAAGAACAAAAACTAATTAAAGAAATAATATACGAAACTTCAATAAGAGCGACTTCACAGAACGATGGTGATGAGAACAATGAAACAAGAGTAGGAGGGGACGAGAGCAGTCTCCTAACCAGTCCCTCTAGACCTCATGTTAAGCAAACTGGTTAACAACTTAGGTAGGCACATCCCACCTAATATTCAAATGTCAGAAGCGTGTTAATTCAGATTGGTTGGAAAGGCGGTAATCGGGATCACCTCACTGCCTCTGGGTCCGTCACCCACAAATTACCGCTATTTTTCCAAGGCTACATTCGCTAATCTCAGTAACCTACCTTCGGGATTCGCGGGCATGGCTAATATTTTGCGATTTCGTAGATACTGAAAGTCAAGGTCAAGTTCGGATGACGATTCCCACGGAGGCAGTTCCCCATTTCTATTTTCCCTGGGTACCACGTAGACCAAACTACTTACATACAGTCTAAGAATACGAGTAAATATTATATTGTCAAATAGGTGCTCGTATATGGAGGCCGATATCACGGAAAATTTTAATCGCGATTTTCGATGGTTTCAAGCCATCCACATCAGTGCTAAATCATGATCAGCGAAGCACTAATAAAGAATAGCATAGGATTTATTCAGCAAAATAGAGTATTAGTACAAGCAAGTTATTAGAAAAATACCTAACAACTTAAATTCGCAACTAATGAATAGTCTACAAATGACACAAGAAATATCTTCATAATATTTACTTATTAAGAAGATTAAAATGAAGAAAAAGTTATGGTTCTGATTTCGCCCACTTTGAGAATAAGTTCTTACGGAAGTTGTGCCCTCTGGTGGAGTCTAGCCATCGGAAAAATGAAAATAACCTATCAAAAGATTCTTTTAAAAAATCACCATTTGAAAGGAATTAAACTGAACCAAACTACGATATCGATGTAGTTTGGTTCAGTAGTTCGGTACAGTTAGACAGTAGATACCGCAGCTTCAGTAGATTCAGCTTGGTTATAATTTTAATTTAGCTTTGTATTCTTGGAAATAAGATTTTATCATCACTTCATTCTTGAACAAATTGAAACATCACATTGAGCAGTGTATCAAGGCTAACACTGATTTTGGACTCTTTCCAATTTTTATTTTCAAGATCAACTGTGTTATCTAGATCTATCTAAATAACTCTGAAAGCCTCGGTGGTTGTAATGCCACAGTACTCAGTGACCCAATTCAAGACTGCTGGGGCTGTGGACTGTGTACGATGTGAAAAATGTTTAAAAAAAAACAAAAAAAACTGAGGGTGAGGAAGGGGACGATAAAAGTTAAATACAAATAGTGGTCAACTAATTGCTACCTAATAAACTAGAAATTCCAAGATTTTTGGGTATTTTATCTTAAAAGGTCAAGCTGTTGAAATTTTCTCATCTAAAACTGTTTGAAAATGAATGATTATCAGATTGTCATGCCGTTTCTATTTGAAATTTTCTCCTTTATTATTTGTTTGATGTATTCTGTATGTGAGGAGTTGTCAACCCCCATTTCGGAGTTTGTGTACAATATCCGCCTATATCTAAGGACACCACCAACCATAATTTG
The DNA here is from genome assembly GCA_954871275.1 of Leptopterna dolabrata. Taxonomy (NCBI): domain Eukaryota; kingdom Metazoa; phylum Arthropoda; class Insecta; order Hemiptera; family Miridae; genus Leptopterna; species Leptopterna dolabrata. Next base: position 56,166,184 of record OX940975.1, read on the forward strand.
CTCTAAACTCATTTTATATCCTCATAGCCACCCTATCATGACATGGCCCCTCTGATCCCTTATGGCCCTTCATACTCTGGATCATCAGTGGCCCTTCCAGAAAGTTCTCCTGACCACAAATGTTCCTGTTTCCAGCACTGCCACCGCCGTTTCTAGGACTGCAGTTTCTAATGGTTTGCCATTTACTTGTGTTACAGGTCAGCACCTCGTCCTCCTTCCTCCGGACCCGGAGAAAGGTGAATCTGTCTTCGCTTTCGATAACCCTGGTTTCAAAGGTAAGGAACCTTTCAGACTTTCACCATTTGTAAAGAATATCTCCCCAACACATGAAACTTGTGTGCGTTCCCAATACCAGCGCAGTCACCCCAAGACCGACCCAACCCTCATTAGCGCACATGAGGAATTTATTCGCGTTTTGGTTAACAATTTCGCGGGACTCAGCCGGTTTCTGTTTTTCCTTGCTAATCAAAAGTGACGTAAGGACGAAACGAGTTTTTGAGAAAACACAGTATTAACCTCAATCCACGGACTGGCTAATACGCTCTCATAATACTGAACATTCAAACTGACAATCAGAGTAGTGGGGTATTGTATGCGCATGGGTCATAAAAGCGGTTTACAATTGTTGTTTGATGTAACTACATTCTGTTCTGAGAACTTTGACACCAACTGCACTGTCCTGTGATAGGTAATTAGTTTTTCTTCTGTGATTTTTCAAAGTTTGAACCAATTCTGACGTCTCAGTGGGCAGAGGTGCCCACCCAGGCGAGGGGGGTGCAGTGACGTCAGAATTGGAGTGAAACTTATCGTAGGACGGTGCGGTTGGTGTCACAGTTGTCAGGAGAGAATCTGATTTAATTTTTTTAAATTCATTTTAAAAAAATTAAATAAATACGTGCGCATACCCCATTTGCATTATAAATATCGAATTTCACTCACTATCCCATTAGAAAAGTTATGGTTTGCTCATGCATAATTTCATTAGCCACCACATTTTCCCTATATCACCTTTAAAATGTGCGTACTACTTGTGAGGAATTACATGTATCACGGGGGACACTCACTGGACGGTATGTAGGCATAGTGCAGGGCACCCTGTACATTTCAAAAGCAGAATCTATGTATCAAAAACGCTGCAAATACTTGCACAACGGTCCTCCCACTTTTGCGTAGATCACTGAGTGCCTGTAATTACGTAGTCGTACACACTGACACCACAAAAACAGAAACATAAATACTTATATGCTTTTCCCCTTTACAAAAAACTAAAATAATTATTCAACAAAAAATTATTAAACAAATTATAATTTTTGCAGTGGACACCTACCTACTTACCCACGCACGCGTACATACAGACTTTGTTGTGTATGTATGTACAGCAGATTCGTAGTATAAGCTCTCCAGCATTCGACAATTATTACAGCTACATAAATATTCATTTTTCCACCGCCCCAATCTCCTAGCTGTAACGCGCCATTACGCGGCCCCAAACACTCCCCATTTGGTTTATTGTCGTCAAAACGTGTGGAACCTTTGGAATCGAGCAAACAAAAACGATTTGTAATACCCCAAACCTAACCCCTACCCCCAAAATTTTGATGGCTTCCGTTTCAAGGTGCGTAGAATCCGAAAATGGAATAAAACATTCCTGCCTGTAACCTTCCCGCCGTACTTTGCTCTTTTCTTAGTTACCTGGACCCAAAATCAATTAAATTTGGTTTGTTGTCTCATTTGGGGTCTACTTGGTCTGCGAAGCCTTGCGTTACTGTCAGCCATCTCTAAGGGGTGAAAAATAGGTTTTCAAGTTTCAAAACGCCCAAGCTCGAAACTTTCATGTCGTTCTCATGTCGTTTTTAAATTGTCTCCGAACTTGAAAATTATATAAAACAATATTATGGACCATATTATAAAACGCTGCTAATTAATAAGCAACGGTTTAATATTTTCCGGTTGAGATAGGTACCTACCCTTGATTTCTGTCGTTAGTACCTACCCCCGTGAATTTTTACCTACTCCCTTACTTGTTTTTCTAGTTACAAAAGTACCTATCAAAAAATTCCAAAATAATGATCATTGTTCAAATGAAAAAAAAAAAATAATAATAATATCACGGAACAGCCAACTCGATTTCATGCAGCCATGCGTGATTATAATCAGTTTGTTGTTCCCTATCAATGATATCTGGGCTGGAAGTATACCGTTTCATTCACGATCATGTTGGCGAAGCTTTTCGGTTCAAACTTCAGGGCCTTTACTCTGAACGAACGGCTGGACGTACACCGGGTGGTGTCACAAAACCCTCAAGTTCAGAATCAATTTAGAAACGTTAAATAACCATACCCTTCTATTGAAAGTTTTCGAGGTAGGTACGGCGTTCTGAAAAGTTCAACCTCTGTTTTTCACCCCTTGGAAATGACTGACAGTTACGCCGAGCTTCGCGGACCAACTAGACCCCAAATGGAACCTACGAACCAAATTTCTTTGATTTTGTTCATGGCAACTAAAGAAAGTGCGAATTATGACGGACAGACTTTTTTTCATTCCGTTTTCGGATTCTATGTAAGTACTTGAAACCATCAAAAACAAATTTGAGGGGAGTTTTTCATGCTCGATTCCAATGGTTCATTAATGAAATTGTTACTTAAATCGAAATCCAGATTAACTGGATTTCTGTTTATCGATTTCCTCCGAGTCCAGATTTCAGAATATTGTTTTTTTTTTTTAAAGCAGTTGATGTATGTATACGTTGTTCAAAAATTCGCTTATTAGCTCATGCTCCGCATGACCGGAACTGTTTATCTTCCAACTTTTGTTGCCATTAAATCGAACAGAAATGTTTTAGAAGAGTTTAGGTCGAACAGGTTTAGAAGAGTTTTTAATATTCCTGCCACATCCTACTTTTTTTGCGCGATGGTAATCGCAGATAATTTCGTCAAAACATTTCGCAACTTTGAGACGCTATATCATCTTTTTCTTGAGCTATATAAGAATGGTCGCTTCATCTTCCCTGATATCTTCAATATTATTCTACATGCCAATGGAAACGTTTCCCGAATTGTAGGATTTCCTAAGAAATATTTTCTTTAGGTTCCATAAACAGACCTTGACTAACTTCATTTCAGTAAATCAACAGTCATTTTTTGTGATATGCATTCTCTTGTTTTTCTCAAGTACCAAAATATGCCGTATGACGCATACATTTTCATACTTCAGCAAAATATCTAGCGTTCGATAGCGTTCTTAATCGTACCTACTTTAATGTTAAAGAAAATTCGCGATTGCAGTTCCTTCATAGTAGGTACATGTAGGTTAGCTAGTCATCCATTTGAAGAGCTATCACTTTTCAAACTTGGTAGGAAAATGGTAGAAAATGTTTAATAATGTACCTAAACAGTAGGTTTTGATGACTATTACATGCATAAGTTACTGCATTTGGCCCATTCGACGGGAACTTTTTAAAAATAAACCCAAGAAAAATGTGTGTCTATCTAAGAAATGTTCGAGTTTGGTTTTAAATGAATTAAAAAAATAAAAATTACGAAGAAGAAACTCCACTTTATTTTTCATATAAATTTGAAATCAAAAACACAATGAGGGAGAGCGTTTTCAGCGAGCGCCACAACCAACTAGTTAAAAATAATAAACTAAAGTAGGTAGGTATCTATCCCAAAAAAACCATCTTTCTTCAGATTAAATAATCATGGAACGTCCAACTCGATTGCATTAAGCCATGCATAATTATAATCAGCTGTTCCCTATCAATCATGTTATACCTGGAGTTATGTATACCTCATAATTCACGATTCACGCTCTTCTTGATGTTTTTTCGTTTCAAAATTCAGGTGTTAACGAACGGCTGGTTGTACACTGCTCCGGATGGTCTCATTCCGTCGGTAAAAGTGAAAGATTTAACAGTTTAAGAAAAATACGACCCTCATTCTAAACGTTTTCGAGGTAGGTATTGAAAACGTCATCCCCTGTTTTTGACCCCTTAAAGGTGACTGACAGTATCGCCGAGCTTTTGTTCTCAACTATACCACAAATGGGACCCGCTTGATGAATTTCATTAATTTCGGTCCGTACTTCAGGAGAAATGCGACGGACGGATTTATTTCATTCGATTTTTGGATTCTACGTAGAAACGCAAAGCATCAAATTTTGATTTTGATTTTCGAGAGGTAAGAAAACGTATGCCAAGTTGGGTAGGCAGTACAGTAGCAGTTAGTAAATCATTTATTGACAAATGCACATAAAATAAACACTAAATGTAGAGCAACAAGTCAACAACAATAAATTAATATAACTGCCGTAGTAGAGAATGATAACGGTTCCATATCAATTTCAAAATTCACAGATCATCCGGTAGTTTCGTTTAAATTTCTTGTAACTTAACCATAAAACGTGAAGGAGAATGATGGAATTCTTGGCTTATAATTGAAAATTCTAGAGGTTTAGAGCGCCTGTGAGTGGAGGTTAATCGTCATTGAAGACCTCGAAGTAGTTGAAGAAAAATGAATGTAGGTGTATACCTACTGTCCAGATCACCTCATTCGAATAACATAACCCCTAGTTGGTTTCTCTTGGTAGAGGCTTTCGCAAGTCCATACAAGAGGAATTTGCCTTCGGGAGGTATCAGTATGAGGAGAGAATGAAAGAACAAGTAGAGAAGTGGAAAAAGAACGGAGTTGTTTAATTAGACAGTCACGACTCCACAATAGATGATACCAAGGATGAAGAATGGCGGACGGCACAACTCTTGAATGCCCGAGCGCAAGGATCCTTCTGATCGCTATCGCGTCTGGTCTCTAGCCTCACCCCGGTCGGTGACATTTCCAATTAATTGTGATCTTCGAGCAATATCACGGGAATCAGAGAGAGTATTTGAATATTTCTCTTTTGGGATGTAAACCGTTAGGTAGAGATAACAATTGGAAGATGGTTAAACGGACAAATGATACGCGAGTTCCTCTGACAAATGATAAGGGACATAATTCACAAAGATCGATTAGAGTCCCTGAAATATTTTCTTGATATAGATCGTAATTTTAACCGCTGTCATTTATTTCATAGTATAAATTACATGCTAGTAAAGGAATGGCCTGGGGAGGGATCATTGCCTCATGATAGGAACCAATCCCTTCATCTCCTCCAGCATCAAACCCTTTTTAGTGGTTCGTACCTACGAGGTTGATATTCGTGTACGCATTACGCCTTCAAATATCATTCAAAACTACACATGGAATAGAATCATCATTGAACATAAACAGCTCAATTTCTTACTTTCCACACTGTCAAGTAACTGAATTCAGTATGCTTCTCTTGGGACAAATATAAGAGGATAAGTTGGCAGTATAGACTTTTTGAGGAAAAAGAAAAATATATGTGGTGGTTTGATGGAAGAGGTAATGGCAAGGTTTGGATGGGTGAGTGAGTGGTGAGTTAGAGCTAGCGTTTAAAAGGTTAACACCTATGGCAAAGCCAGGAAGGTTAACACCACTAAAAACGCTAGAGGAGGTTGCCCAGTGGTTGCCACCTTGTTCGGTTAACTCCAGACCGGTTCCACCAGTCTGAGATCTTTTCGGAAGAAAGGTAAGGAGGACAGCGCCTATACTCGATGTTTCACCTCGTTTCGAAAATCCGTAATCGTATAATTAAAGGCGTTTCAAGTTAATTAACTCAGGTTACCTTTTACGTCACTCGTAGCTATCAGTTCTATCATTACCTACCTAACTTTAAAAATCCAATCAATTGAGCCATTTACTTGAAGAAATAGCATTGTGACAACACTTCAAGAGGCTACGTGCACAATTTATTTTATTTTTTCAAATGAAAGAGAGAAAATCCATCCTGAGAATTTTGACACCAACCGCACTGTCTTATGATAAGTAGATCTTTTTCTATGATTTTTCAACGTTTCGACCAATTCAAAGGTCATTGCACCCCTATCGTCTGGGCCTCCCCTCTCCCGTGTTCAGTGTGCAAAAAAGTTCTGGCCGTACGCTGTACTTCGTTTTGGTTTATTATTCTCTGAATAATACACCTGTGTTCGTTTCAGAATTTTTTTTTTGAACGCTCAAAATTTTTTGATTTATTATTTTCAATAATGAACCATTGGAATCGAGCATGAAAAAAAAGCTGCGAATCCCTGCACAACGGTTTATTATTTTGTACAGAATACCCTACTGTTACAGATCACAGCTGTCTGTATAGATAACCCGTCTATATAACATAATATGTACTACTCTATACATATTATGTGAGTCGCAGACCCTCCTTAGGTTAGTAACTAACCCCGTACTCGTTACTAGGTACCTACCTAAATCACGAGTTAAATGTTGCTAAAATAATACAGCCGGTGACAAACAGTAACTAAAACGGCAAAAAGAAACGCAAATAATGAAGTTCTAAAGGAAAACTGTTGATGTGGAGTGAAATAGGTGCCCCTCTGCGTAGATCACTGCTTTCTGTGGTCAATACCTATAATGAACCGTTGTGTAATAACTTGCCCATCAATAATACTTCAACGGTTGGTCAAGTTGCAAAATTACCGATCAACAAAATCCAGCCAACAAATCGGTAGATGAACCGTTGTGTAATAATTTGTCGTTGTGTAATAATTTGCCGTTATGTGATAATTTACCGTTGTGTAATAATTTGCCGTTGTGTAATAATTTACCATTGTAATAATTTACCCATCAATAATACTTCAACGTTTGTTCAAGTTTCACAAGTACCTACCAACAAAATCCAATAGTCCATCACATTAAATAATATCACAATTAAATAATATCACAGAACAACCAACTCGACTTCATACAGCCATCCTTGATTATAATCAGGTGCTCCCTAGTGATGATATCCCGCCCGGATTTACACGGCGGTACGGCGGACAGACAGAAATTTTTTTTGCAGTTTTGGATTCTACATACCTCGAAACGTAAACCATCAAATTTTGAGGGGGGGTTAGAGTTTTTTTTTCATACTCGATTCCAATGGTTCAGTATTGAAAATAATAAACCAAAATTTCTGTCTATCCGCCGTAAGCCGTACTGGCCACTTTTCTTAGTTACCATGAACAAAAATTGATGAAATTCGGGTTAGAGGTTCCGTTCGTGGTCTAGTTGGTCCTCGAAGCTCGACGTTACTGTCAGTCATCTGGGGTTCAAAATAGGGGTGAAATTATCAGAACGCCGCAGCTCGAAAACTTTCGATAGAAGGGTATGGGTTTTTTACGTTAATTAATTTGTCTTGAGCTAAATAATTTTTTGAGACCACCCGGAGCATTGTACGTCCAGCCGTTCGTGTGCACCAAGAAGCTTCGTCAACACGATCGTGAATCAAACGGTATAAATCCGGCCCGGATATCATCGCTAGGGAGAACCTGATTATAATCAAGGATGGCTGTATGAAGTCGAGTTGGTTGTTCTGCGATATTATTTCATTTGACAAGTGATGGATCTATTGGATTTTGTTGGTAGGTACTTCCGAAACTTGAACAAACTTTGAAGTAGGTATTATTGATGGGTAAATTATTACACAACGGTAAATTATTACACAACGGTTCATTTACCAAGAAGGGGTTGGATTTTGTTGATCGGTACTTTTGCAACTTGACCAACCGTTGAAGTATTATTGATGGGCAAGTTATTACACAACTTTTCATTATACTTGACCACGAGGGTAGGTATTGACCACAGAAAACAGTGGTCTACGCTGAAGGGGCATCTATTTCACTCCATATCAACAATTTCTTCTTGCCATTTTAGTTACTGTTTGTCATCGGCTGTATTATTTTAGCAACATTTAACTCGTGATTTAGGTAGGTACCTAGTAACGATTACGTGGTTAGGCACTAACGTACGGAGGTTCTGTGTTCTACATTATACGTATAACTAGTACATATTATATAGACGGGTTATCTATACAGAGAGCTGTGATCTGTAACAGAAGGGTATTCTGTACAAAATAATGAACCGTTGTGCAGGGATTTGCAGCGTATTCTTTTAACTTTCAAGATGTTTAGATCCCAAAAATGCTATACGCCATCCTCCGTACCATCGACATCTACCTTAATTTTCGGTCTAAAAAAAATCGTTGTTTCGCAAGCAGGCTCTATTTGGGCCCTAGTTGTGTCCGTGTTCGGCAGCCCGATCGGAAAATACCCGTGAGTGTTATGAGTTATATTCAAGTTTAAAACCGTCAAATTGATTAATATTTGAGTTCCAAACCGTCAAATTAGCTTTTTGATTCTTTTCACTGAGGTCCCTATCGTGCCGTATTCAATCGAGAATAACGAACCCAAGTGGCAAGGACTTTGCAGCGTTTTTTCCTTAGTTAAAGTTCCATGAACAAAAATCAATGGGATTTGGATTGTATGCCGCAATTGGGGTCTTGTCGGTCCGTGAAGCTCGGCGTTACTGCCAGCCACCTCTAAGGGGTGGAAAATAGGGGTTGAAATTTTCAGAACGCCCTAGCTCTAGAACTTTCTGCTTTGGGTATGAGTTTTCTACGTTTTTAAATTGAGTTCGAAGTATAGAATTTTTGGACACCACCTGGAGCTTTGTAAATCCAGCCATTCGTGCCACAGTAAGGCCCTGAATTTTGCACCGAGAAGATTCGTCAGCATAATAGTGAATGAAACTGTATACATCCAGCCCAGATATTATTGCTAGGGAACACCTGTTTATAATAACGCGTGGTTGCATAAAATCGGTTGGCCATTATTTCATTAGAAGAAATATGATTATAAAATAGCATGAATAACAAATATAGAATCCACCGCATATTTATGAAACTAGATTCTCTGGCCAGCACCACTACTCGATTTAGGGCTGCCCTGGGGGAAACACAGGGTAGGTGTTGACCACAGAAAACAGCGATCTACACAGGTAAATAATAAACCGTTGTGTAATAATTTGCAGCGTTTTTGCGAGTGTAAAAGTGATTATATTTCATTCATTTGGAGATGTAAATTTAAATCTTTACCTTCCTACTGCGAACCTGAAATGTTATTACCTTGAATGTTTTTGTCTTTTTCAGAGGGGCCAACGATTCTTACTCCATCGGAGAAGATTAATGGAAATAATAAAGTGAGTACATCTACTCGATTTATTCTATTCGAATTTGTTAGTTATTATGTTTTTACGAGTGCAAAACATTGTCTACTTCATTTGGAGATGTTGTTACTCACTTGAAAAAAGTCATACCTATTGATATGATAAGTTATACCTTATATCCACACACAATCCCCCTCCATTCAAGCTGACCACCTTTACCTAATGCGTGTTGAATGATTGACAGAAGTCAGTGGGACTCGAATATTAGGGGAAAACATTCATGATTAAATATAATGCTGTGATGGTACTCGAAAGGGTTGCTAGTGGAATGGAGGTACATGTATTCAGACACTTCATGAAATGATTTAGTTGTTCACTCATAACTGGATGTAGACATGCAAACTCAATGAGAGATTTGACGACATATCTGATAAAGTACTAATTTACATGGCAGTGAGATGGATGAATGGTGTTGTATAATGAGTATGTAATATGCATATGTATGATAATGTTGTATATTGAGCATGTATAGTTATATAAAAAGCATTGTTATACCGCATCCTTCAATTTTTGGCGGATTCATTACATTTCTATGAAGCAAAAAAACGCGTCCTCGTTACCATCACGACATCATGCAGTAAAGAGTAGGTATTGAACCTTTTCCCAAAGATATTCGCTGTTTAAACCACTAATTTACTGTGTGCTCATGAAGTAAAACGGAAGAAGAAAATAGACGTAGAGGTAATACGAGTAATAGTACTTAGTAGGCCTTTATATGCGGATATTGAATGAAGGGCTATAAGCGTTTCTTATGGGACCGTTACCGTGAATCAACGATGACTTTTACTGATGGAAATAGTAGTCAATCTAAAAACCAGGTGTTCATGAAAAATGTTCAATAATGATGGCATTAAAGGTAATTTTTATGGATTCGGAACTCCTTAACATTTCGTAATTTTATTCACGATTAGGAGCATTCCATCAATAATCATAAATAACTTTCTTTCGTGAAGCTAGTTTTTTGCGATCGTTGCTTCTGTCTTTGTGTGAATTCATATCTAAAATTTGTCGCTCATAGGGTTATTCAGAGTTATTGCTGCCACACGCAGTTAACATTTTCGAAAACATACTTATGAAACTAAAAACATCTCATGACTCTACAGTCTAATTCACCCTACGAAGCATTATACCCGTACTTACAAAGATTCTTTTGATCAGAGGCAATTCAACAATTTCTTCTGACACTTATTCGGAACATATTCAAAAGAACCTTATATTGTTTAGATTCGATCATGCGTGATCAGATTATACTCTACCGGATCAGCAGGTGATAGTTATTATTCTTATTAGGTACTGACTCGATCCCGTCGATTTGCTTGTTTTGCTGCAGGGTCCATAGGTTTGTATGTATTTAGGGACGACTTTTCAAGTTGAAGTTCAAGTTGAGGAAAAATTGTACACAATACCTAATCATAATTACTGACTGTAAACAACGAACTTTCGGAACCGGATCTATAAAGGTAGGGAACATTCTACAAGTCAGACTCAGGCAGTAGATCAAAATGATAATCCACCGTGCCTATTTCAGGAAAACGTCAGGAAAAGGAAATGGTTAGATAGAATCAAGGAATGTTATTAAATAACATTTTACAAACCGAAAAGTGTGAAGAGAAAAAGTATTATTTGAATTTGATGTGTACATTTAACCATCAGAAACATCTGCTACATGGTGGGCAATATAGCTTTTTCACACCTACCTAACTTAGACAATCTCAGTTAAACTAGCAGCGAAAAGCTGAGTTTATAGGATTTCAAGTTTAGGAATGCACAGCGGCTATTTTTCAGACTACTGTGGAATTCATTGGGAACTATTACTGATGTCTGAAATGTAAAATGCAAGAGGAATTTAATTTTGGTGGACATATAATTTTTTCGGTTCGTTCAATGAATACAGTCTGAAGAAGCAAAATTAGGTTCCTAGGTAGGGAAAGAAGCATAGATTTTTGCCACGGCGATGAAAGTGCAAAGAAGCGCTAATAAATCGGGACAGTTTAAATTTAAATGGGTTTGTTTTTCATCAACGAATGACCTCCGATACTAACAGTTTTAATTTTCGCAAGTGACCCTTATTACCCTACAGTTTTAATTGTTCTGCTTAGTGATGCAAAAGATTCTGTAATGATTGGATGTTTCTATCTTACAACTATTATTATTTTCTGTAAAGATGAGCCTTTTGTCTAAACCTTTACTAAACGTCACACCCTTGAAATGCTCATCAGTACAAAAACACAACTGACGGGAGAACAGTTTCAATTAGGTAAGTTGGGTGGATAAAAAAAAAAATAAAAAAATAAAAAAATCCATCAATATCGGGCAGTAAGGTTCGTCTGCATATGTGAAAAAGTTCCCACGAAAAACTTGCACACGTTACACTTACAGGTACCTACTTCGTGACCAAATGTTTTTGGTGGTTAGGAACCACCAATCATTTTCAATTTATAACCGAGTTCCGGATCATCCATGAATGGCAATAGAGCCAACAATTTTTCTCGGTACTAAACAGTACGTTCCTACCTACATCATCGACCTCGATTTAACCCTTATGTAGAAGGGGTTTGAGCTATGGCATTTTTGGGAATTCAACCCCTTTTTCCATTTTTTCCTGTTAACCTAGAGTTATGAAAAGTGTTCGAGATTTTTTTTGTTTACCCTACGCCAACTGACTTTGCGCAGCCCAGTACAAAGAATAAACTTTCGACCAGTGGTTCTCATCTGTCGTAAAAGCCTGTCTCAAGTCCTCGCGTTGAGGACAGTCAAATAGATTATCCTATGCCATAGGCGAGGTTGAGTGGCATATGGAACAGCACCCACACTCGGATCCGTTGAATGTTGCATAATCGTGGCCAGTAATAGACCTGAAACTTGCCACCGATAAGCTTCGTGGCAGATTTGCAGGGACATGATCCTTTTCCTCCATAAGGCCGGCCCATCTCCTTCCTTCAGCTGCCACCGATGCACTCCCTGCAGTCGCTCGCTCAGTGGGTCATTTAAGCATCATTTGGCTGCTTAATAACCAGTTTGAGTTTCAGGCGTCACCATCTGATGTGAGGCTTCTTGGGCTAGTGCACCAGCACGCTCCTGTCCCCAGACACCGCATTGCAACGCTATTCAAGATCATGCACGGCTCAGCTGAAGCCCAGACCACCGATTTTCGAAGTTCTGTGTTAATTTTTGAAAGTGCACAGTGGTATCCACGCCGGCGACGGCAGACAGAATGTCCTACCTTCAAATTTTGAGGAATGCTGCAATATAATTTCTTCCCAAAATTCGCTGTTGAAAATAATGAACCAAAATTACCGAGGTGTGTTGGAGTGTATACTTGCATTTTTTTTAAGGAAATAATATTATTGTAGCTCCTGAATTCATAACGTTATATCACAAGATGTCATGGATTGCCCCGGCCAATCCATGCCAGATGTGGCAAATCTCAGAGTAACTTTTTTATTCTCATTTGGTTTATTATTTTAAATAATGAACCTTTGGAACCCCCTCAAAATCAAATCGAATCGATCGGTCTATTATTTCTTTTATCGATCGGTTTATTATTTACCTGTATAGATCACTGTTTTCTGTGTTCAATGCCTACCCCCCCCCCCCCCGGAAAGCTCTAAATCAAGTAATGGATTCGGCCCGGGAATTACAGTTTCATAAAAATGCGCGGGATTCAATAGTTCAATCATTAATTATTTGTTGTTATTCATAAAGAATAACTTTTGTTCAAGTTAGTTACAAAACTGCCTATCAACCAAATCCAAAACAGTCATCATTCTTCAAATGAAATAGTATCGCGGAACAACTAACTCGATTTCGTACAGCCATCCGTGTGATTGTAATCAGGTGCTCCTAGCATTGATATCTGGGCTGGATTTATACCGTTTCATTCACGATCATGTTGACCAAGCTTTTTTGTGGAAACGAACTGTTGGCTGTACAATGCTCCGGGTGGTCTCAAAAAATTCTTTGGTCAGAGATCAATTTAAAAACGTTAAAAAAACCATATCCTTCTATTGAACGTTTTCGAGCTACGGCGGTCAGGGAATTTCAACCCCCTACTTTTCTCGCTTTAGAGATGACTGACTGTAACGCCGAGCTTCGCAGACAAACTAGACCCCAAATGGGACCTAAAAACAAAATTTCGTCAATTTTGGTTCAAGTAGGTAGAGAAAAAATTTTCCCCACAAATGTGTCCGTACGCCGTACTTCGCACTTTCCTCAGTTACCGTCAACCAAAATTAATGAAATTTGGTTTGTATACCCTATTTGGGGTCTAGTTGATCCGCGAAGCTCGGCGTTACTGTCAGTCTTCTCTAAGGGGTGACTAGTAGGGGGTTGACATTTTCAGAACGCCGTAGCTCCAAAACGTTCAATAGAAGGGTACAGTTTTTTTTAACGTTTTTTAATTGATCTTGAACTAAAGAATTTTTTGAGACCACCCGGAGCATGGTTGGTACCTACGTCCTGCCATTCGTTTGCATGGAAAAGTGTCGTCAACATGATAGTGAATGAAACTGTATGAATCCGGCCCAGATATCACGGCAAGAGAACACCTGATGGTAATCACGCACGGCTGTATGAAATTGAGTTGTTTGTTCTGTGATATTGTTTCATTTGAAGAATGATGGCTCTTTTGGATTTTTTTGATAGGGACTTTTGTAACTTGTACAAACGTTAAGCTTCATGAATAACAACAAATAATATTAATGATTGAATTATTGAATCCTCGCGTTTTGAGGAAGCTGTAATTGCCCTGCCGGCTCCAGTACTCGATTAAGTGCTTTCCTGGAGAAGCACGAGGGTACCTAGGTACTGACCGCAGAAAACAGTGATTTACGCAGAAGGGGAATCTACACAGGTAAATAATAAAACGTTGTTTAATAATTTGTAGTTTTTTTCCATACCTAATAATTTTTTGGGTTTCTATTAATTTCTTACGGTAGGTATTGGATCGGTATTCCAGTGGTTCCAAATTCATTTCTGTATACTTAAAACTACCTAGTCTATTCAAAATTGTTTTGAAACCATTCCACGTTGGGCTTTTCTTCCATTTGCCCTACATAATTATATCTTGCGTACGTGCCCCCTCAGGAAGTTCAGAATTTGTTCTGATCATTTCGCTGAAGTGCACTCATTGCCTCGCCGCCCTCGTATATGGGTTGTGACGAGGGGCGTTCGGTTTCGAACCGATGGACCACAGTCGCTGTCCCAATTCCGACCATTAATATTGACAAGTCAGAGCGTACTTCGCGCTGGGCCACCTTTTCACCCGACGTCTATGCCATGTAGCTTCCGGTAATTTTGAAATATTACAAGAAATAAGTTGATTGCTGTCAGTACAGTAACTGGTCCCCATACTGTCTTGTGAAGAGGTTCTACGGATGACTGTGACCTAAAATAAATTCAAACAAAATAATTGATAGGTAGTTTTTATCATAGAAAAATTATTTGAACTAGAAATAAGATAGCCCTTTCCAGTTCTTTCAAACATTATTTCTAATGTCGGGAATAACCAACGTAGTACTTCCAACGATTAAATTCCCTAACTCCTCATTAAATATGTCGAATGAATAGGAACTTATTATATTGCTTTTCTTCTTAGGTTTTTTATAAAATCATGGACCACTAAATATTATAATAATTTGAACATCGTGAATTGTAATCCGAATAAGCTTGAATATAAATTGGTTATTAACAACCCAATCTATAATCTAAATTGGGTACCTACCGATACATCAACCTTTATTTAGAGCTTCAAGGATTACCTTACAGACCATTCGGGGGAAACCGAGGTTAAAATTTGACGTAGCACACTCATACTCGTATAATACAGGTAGTCACTGTCAGGGTCCTACCGGCGTCGTCTTTGAGGTGGTCAGAAATTAAATCTGTATTATGATACATGTATTCGTTCACTGAAAGTGCGAATGTGGCCTTGAAAGTGCTGAATCCAAAACATCGGTCGCTTCCGAGAGGTCGAGCATAAAAACTCATAGGTAGGTTACTGTATGTTTAGGAATTGGTGCACTTTTTGTCCGACGCTATTCAAATGGATCAAATGGCTATTGTGATGAAATATCTTGAACAGCGACTGCAATAAAAATCACCTGAAGAAAAACAAATAATTAGAGACACGTCATTTCTAGTAAGGAATGTGCCGAGGATAAACGGTAAGCTTCTTATAGCAAGATCGGTCTTTTGCAACCACTATAGATATCGCTGAATATCTAATGATTTCAAATAACAATAACACCGCGGCAAATAGATTTATATTATCATGTAAAATAGCCTGTTCCTGTACGTCTACTTGAAACAAATAGTGTAGTTATATATAATAATAATAATAATAATAATAATAATAATAATATTTATTGGCAAAAAAATCAAACATAAATACCTTCATGTACTGCACCAAAGCCCACCGACAAAAAAGTTCAAAATGAACTTGAGATAGCCGGTGGAGTTGTTACAAAAATAAGCAACTAATGTTTATCAACAGCGCCATTATACAAAAAGAAAGCGAGTAAAGTATACAGATACATCAACATTAATATCCCTTGCAGTCTCTTCATGATTTGAAAATTCCAACAATATGTTCCTTAAGCAAGTCAGGGTTTGGAAAATCCTTTAAATTGAGTTTATTATTAAACATAAAATTAATAGCTTTATTGTATGGATTTCTCTTAAAAAATTCAGTCCTACAAACAGAGAGTTTCAAATTAGATTCGCTGCATGTTCTACTGTGGCTAATACTACAAAAATTCTCCTTTTTTACTCCTGTTTTGTGAACATGTAGGCACCAGTTAAGCATCAGAATTTGTTTGACATCAAGTACATCAAATTCCTTATATAGTGCAGCCGTCGAATACCTGGGATGCTTATTCAAAATTACTTTTAAGATCGTATTTTGGACCACTTGTACCCTACTAATTAGGGTCTTGTTAGCACTTCCCCAAGCAACACATCCATATTTGATTAGGGAGTAAGCCAGTCCACAATATATTGGCTTTAATTGGGATTTAGACAAAAAATATCTGAGTTCCTTAAAGATATAAAAAAGTTTCCGTAGTTTACCTATAAGTGCAGATATGTGGCAATCAAATTTGAGTTGGTGGTCCAAAATAACTCCCAGATACTTAACTTTTGTCGTTTGAGTAAGAGGGGTACACAAACAAGGGGTAGCGCTAAGAAAACATTCATACTGATGAAAAAAAATGCTATCTGTCCACACAACTCCTCTGCTTGACAGAGAAAAACGAACCACCGACGTTTTATTGATATTTAAACATAATGCACTACAATCTAACCAATGCTTAATCATGCACAGAGTCCTGTTGACCTTAGCCACAAGGGCCTCATAATTGATATCCCAGAAAACAATAGCCGTATCATCGGCAAAACCGAAAAAATGTATGTGCGAAAGTAATGGCATCGCACGTTCCGATTAATTTTCATATCTTGGGAATTGTTATTCAGTTCCCAAGTCAAATCAGTCGAATTGAACTGAAACATGGTATCTTATTTCATGGAGGGATGAAATTGAAAGAAGTTTTTGGTCCGTAGGTAGCTTTAAATATTCCCCTGTTTTGGCCCTTCCTAAACACGAATCTAATGATGAAACTTTTAGGTTTGAGATGTTTCAATCAGTATTGAGTTTGTATGTGTACGCTATTTATAACCTAAAAACCTAAAAATCCCCAAAACAACTTCTAAATTCTTTATGGAACTGTTCGATAGTTAAGTATGGACTTACTTCAAAAATTCGACCGCACGGTCATGCTGCATGATAGGAACTTTTTTAATTTATCGTTATTCTTTGTCGAAATCGTTGGGAATTGACTTTTTTTATGTAAAAATATTTTTCCTAAGATACTCAAGCCTGGATCAAGCCATTTATAATCAGATAGTAATTAACATTGAGCTAATTATTAGGGGGAACAACCAAACTTAATAACGTACATGATTCTTTCTTCCCTTCAGTGGTTGTGACTTTGTTTGATTACCTACCGAGAAAATAATAATAAATTTTCTCCAAAATATCAATTTCAACTCACATTTCGTGTTTCAAAATTCCATATACCGATCTGATATAATAAATTTATACATAATATGTATTATGTACATAATACATATCTGTACATAATATTATGTACATAATATTATTATGTAAGCTGTTTGTCATTCGGCATCGTGTTACACGTATTTTACCTAATTCATTTCTATAAAATGCTGAGGTAGCAGATGGTATTGCCTTACGAATTTTATTTTAGCTGTATAGTATCCAACTTCAATGTTTAAGAAACGATTTGCACAAGTTCGTTGACATTTCCTTCACAGCAATTAGGCGTAAAAAGTTGATTGCCGATTTGTCTATGGAACTGTGGCCTGCCCCACCTACAAGCCCCTTAATATCGACTATCTTGGTAAATTTTATAAGAAACTTATTTTTCTTTCAGTTGAAATGGCCCCAGTGGAACATAATACCTCACGGCAGTCCATCAAAAACGAAGGCAATGGACGATTCATTCATCACAGTAAGTTTTATCAACAAGTCGTTTACAATACGGTTTATACGGGTGTTTACATTATGGTCCAATTGAAATTCAAGGATTTCAGAATCAAATTCAAGATTTCCAAAACATTCAAAATTTTCCGGAACAAATTCAAGATTTTGCAAAATAAATTCAAGGATTTTTAAATCAAATTTAGTGTTTTACGTTCAATTTAATTTGAAACCCCTTGAATTTGAAATGGAAACCATAAATCTGATTTTGAAAACCTTGAATGTGATCTGGACTTCTCGCATCACCTTGGCTTCGTTTTACAAAACCTTGGATTGGCTTGGAAAACTAAATTGAAAAACTTATTATTGAAAATTTGACATTAAACATCCATTAATGAACAACTGCGTTTGACGCTTTGCACACGAAACTTTAAATTTTTTAAATAACAAGAACTCGTGAACATTTCTGTAACTGACCGATTTATATTTTTATTTTTAATAGCAAAATAATACAGGCAAAAAAAGGCAAAAGGTCTTGTTGAACAATGAAAACCGAATCCCTGAAAAATTCCTCCAAAAGCTAGCACCAGATGGCAGATGCTGCCCAGCGGCCAAAGCATCTTCTTTTAAACAGAAACCGACGTGGGGTTGGGTACATCTAGGCGAATAGCAGTGACTCCCTAGTTAACTACAGCTTCGGTGAAGCCCGAACATCCTCCCCCACCGTGAGGAATCTCTCAACAATCTTCTTCTTCCTCATCAGGTACCGGTGGACATAGTTTTCTTACTAGCCTTTGTATGATTCCTTGTTGAGTCTTGACCTTCGCGACTCCAGGAATACCGTCAGTTCAGGGTTGAAGCGAAACAATCTTCCCCATAGGCCATTTCATGGGAGGCTGGTTGTCATCCATAATGAGAACTATGTCTCCTACTTTTGCTTTAGGTACGTTGCGATTCTGCCACTTACATCAAACAGATATTCTTTTTTCCATCGAGACCAGAATTGTTGTAGTAGGTACTGCGCCTTTTGCCACCTTCCTCGAATTGAAGATCGCTCGGTAATGCTGCTATCAATAGGAGGAGCAACTAGTGGACGAAAGGCTAGAAAATGGCCAGGTGTTAGAACTGAAAAGTCATTCGGTGAAGTTGAAATCGCGCTAAGTGGGGTAGAGTTGAGGACCGCTGAAACTTGAGCAACAACGGATCGAAAAACGTCCATGTCCAATATTTCATTCCTCAACATTCTTCGTAGTAACTGCTTAGTGGAGCGTACAGCAGCATCCCATAATCCGCCAAAGTGGGGTGCGTGTGGTGGTATGAAGTACCATTCTACTGAGGATCGAGCTGTTTCGGAAATTATTGTATTCTGGTGGTGTGGGGAGGTGATCAGATTCTTAAGCCTAGTTAGCTCGTTGGCTGCACCCAAAAAGTTTCTGCCATTGTCACTTCAAACAATGGATGGGAGTCCTCGAATAGCTACAAAGGATTGGAAGGCTAGCAGAAAGGCTAGATCAGCTATAAAGGGAGCTGAGGCAGTGCCATAGGTTACTTTCTTTAACCTGAAGTCTCGAACTGGAGATTTGAGGTCAAATCTCCAAACAATTCTCAATAGATCACGGTCTAAAACGGGATGTTCAATTTGCCGAAACATCTGCTTAATGTCAGCTATAAAAACATAACGATCCTGCCTAAATCGAGTAACCACATCTCCGATATCTAACTGAAGCCGTGGGCCAGGGAGTAAGATGTCATTGAGGGAAAGACCATAGGGGGAAGCCTGAGAGGCGGTGAACACTACTCTTATTTTAGTAGGAGGGTCATCCGCTCTGCAAACTGAATGATGGGGCAAATAGTAAGTTACTTGATTAGGGGATGGAGGAGGAACTGGTTCCATATGTCCGGATTCTAAATAGTCCTTCATAAAAGCAGCATAAACCTTGCGTTGATCAGGATTCTTGCGGTGACGACTTTCCAATTGAAACAGGCGACGCATAGCTATCTGCCGTGTTGGTCCCAGTAAGGATGGATTTTTGAGAATGGAAGACCCACTGAGAACCTTCCATCAGATAATCGAGAACAATTCTTTCTAAAATATTCTTCGGCTAATAAATAGTTCATCTGGAGTATATGGGAGAGCATCTGTGACAGATTCTAATCGGAACATTCTTTCTAGAAGTGATGCATATCCTGGTTCGTGATTCACAACATTTTTCACTGAGGTACTGGAACAGCCTTGCATGGGGACAACTTTCGATTATAATGACACAATTATACTGGGTTGTAGTAAGGAAGAGGACAAGTGAACCTGAGCATAGAATAAGGTAGCTTTCAAGGTAATAGTACTGGCTGAATTAGTACATTTGGATAGTAACATGGGCTTCTGAGAGACCTTCACAGTTGGAACATAGCGGAAACCAGGACCTGTAGTTCGTTGTTCTCTAGGAGACCGCCCACTTGGTGAAGACGGGCTGGATGTCAAAGAAGGGAGAGGGCTGGCTAATAAGGGTGTAGTCCTAAGTTCATTTGGGTCTGTACTTTAGATCGATGAAGAAAGCTTGAGCTCAGAGCATTGGTGGGATCCACGTTCATCATATTGTGTGTGTTACTGACGATGGTTTGATCACCGAAACCGGTATAACTGTGTTTTTTGCGTTTTTCGTGTATTAGTGGAAATAGACTATTTTTCAATAACTCCGTTTTTCTTTGAAATTGGTTTCCACGATTTCGTCGCGAGTGATTTAGTTCGTAGCTAATTTCAATTACAGCAGTTGGAATAACATAAGAATTTGATGGGGTCGATAGTACAGATTTGGTTCCTTGCAACATAGGGACGGGGGAGTGAGCACCGTGACAGCCCAAATTTCAATAGCAGTTTTGTTGAGAAGATTTCGAACCAATGTACCGATAGGAAGCGCGAGACTGGTCAGAATTACATTCATCAGTTGCAGAGAAGTTCGACCATTTGGAGTGATGGGGAGCGCGGTTCGACTCTTGAAGTGACATCCCCTTGAGGAGAGAGGATCTACTTGCGACAGAAGTTTGACGGCGATTGGGAGACGGAGATGATGAGTGACGGCGGCCAGATGGAGAAGGGGATCGAGACTGAAATGGCAATCCGAGGTGACGGGATTTCTGATTAATTGAATTTTGGGAGACTCAGGTTCAAACATTTCGTGCAGCAGCCAATGATGTCTGTCAGAACAGAATTTACAAACACGGTCAGACTTACAATGATCGGATGTTTTGGGGAGAGACAATTTGAACACAAAATTTTCTCATTAACAAACGTCAGTCTACCTGGCATTGGCAAATTCAATTTGGTCATTTGGTCAAAATTAACTTCATATTTAGTCTCCTCACTCTAAAAAAACACGGAAAAGTGTACCTCACAAGCCCAAGTTTACAGTCTTTAAAAATACCTAATTTTGCACAAATGTTTCACCCATAACACCCTTGGTTGTTTTTCGATCGAGCTGCCGAGATAGGGGACACAACGAGGGCCCAACCGAAGCCTGTGTGCGAAAGAACGACGATTTTAGAGGTAAATTAAAGACAGAAACTTCGTTAGAACCTCAATTCTTCGCTCGTTGGTCAAAATCGACTTCATATTCGGTCTCCTAGCCCTAAAAAACATGGAAAACTATACCTCACGAGCTCATCTTACTGAAACACCATAAACCCTATTTTTACACCCATTTTTCGCTCATAACACCCTTGGGTATATTCCGGTCGGGTGCAAAGTTTCGGGACCTAACTATGGCCCAAGTAGAGCCGGTGGGCTACAGAACGAATGGCTTAGACCGAAAATAAATATAGATATGGATGACATGGCGGACGGACATTGCATTTTGTTTATTACTCTGTGAATAATACACCTATGTATTCGCTCAGCAAAGAGTTTTTCTAACACCCCCCTCAAAATGTTTTCTTTTACGTTTCAGAGTGCGTAGATTCCAAAAATGCTATGTCCGTCCGCGGTATAATCCATATCTACTTTATTTGCGGTCAAAATCTTATGCACATAGAATCCATTTGGGCCCCAGTTGTCTCGAAACTTTGTTACTCGATCAGAATATACCCAAGGGTGATATGGGTGAGGCATGGGTGTAAAAATAGGGGTTTTGGTGTTTTAGTAATAAGAGCTTATGAGGTATCGTTTTCCATGCTTTTTAGAACGAGGAGACCGAATATGAAGTTGATTTTGATCCAAGAGTTGAAAATTGAGGTTCTAACGAAGTTTCAGCCTTACATTTACGTTAAATTTTGGTCTAAAATCTTCGATCTTCCGCACACAGTTTGGGGGTCCCCGTTTGTGACATTTGGGTCCTAGTTGTGATCCCAAGCTCGGCAGCCCGATCGGAAAACACCCAGCGGGTTACGGGTGGTGGGGCGGGGATGGGTGTAAAAATATGGGTTTCGAGGGGTTTTTTTGTTGAGGTATTAGTGAACACGAGGCTGTGAGGTATCTTTTTTTTAAGGGCGAGAAGACCGAATGTGAAGTTGATTTTGAACAAAGAGTGAAGATGTTGTAACGAGAGTTCAGCTCCCAAAATCATTTTTTTATGAGTCAAAAACATGGGAAATTGTGTGAAATCACCATACATTTGTATAATAACACCAGAAGTAGTATCAGCTGGTGAATCAAGACGATTAAATGGCACTGTCAATGATCAAAGATAATTTATTTTAAAAAGTAGTAGCATAATAATTCGTGTTTTTTGGGGCAAAAATTGGTGGAAACCATCAAAAATGGCTATTTCAATTATTGCCCATGAAAGAAACAATAAATTAATGAACAGCCAACATTTCTGTAGGTATGACCAGCAGAATAGTAAGCCCATGTGACAAGGGCTTTGCAGCGTAAAGGGCTTCACAAACTTTTTGCTGAAGGAATACGTAGGTGTATTGTCCACAGAATAATAAACCAAAAGGAAAACAACTTTTTGTTCGTTTTGAAAAGATTTAGCGTTTTATACTCGGGGGGGAGGGGAGAGCATTAATGGGTTGAATAAGCGACTTTTTAGAGGTTTTCAGCGATATTTTCTTTGATTCGGTATTTTCATACCTATCATCAATTGATCAATACCTATTAATGACAGGGGTTCTAACCACCATTTCTATATTAATACTTCTTCTTTCCGAAATAACTGAGGGGAATCTTGTGGCACACCATGTACCTATTGTGATAAGAGGAGAAAATCGTCCTAATGATTTACGAATTGTGCTCACCATTTTATTCATCCGATACCTCATCTTCAGTACATAAACATGAGCTGATGGTTTATTATTCAGCTAGCATAAAAATTCAATTCACCCTACTTCCTTCCGTATTATTCAGATTGTAAAACTACATTCGGTATCTTTGTTCGAAATCGTTTCAGGGGGTTCTATTATTCTCATTTCCAAACTTCGACTTATTCAGTTTTGTATTTTTCAAAACTGGAAAATTACGGGGAACTTTTTACTATACAAACGTCACTGTTCCAACTGGTTCTTGTATCATTTCACATGTAATGAAACTAACTTCCTAGTAATAATTTTTTCTAACGGATGCCCTAATTTTAAATAAACTAATCGGAAACCAAGATGTAAATCAAATATTAGAAATTCGTATCTAATGACCAGTGACCATTACAATAAAATCACGGACGTGAAGTTTTCGATTTCATTTTAACATGTATCATGTTTTACCGCTGGGTTTTGTGTTCGAAAATTAAGCAAAATTAAGCACGAGCCGTCATGAAGTAGGTACTCATTTTCTTCGCTCCTAAACCTAATTCACACTCCGAAGCTGTAATTTAGTTTGTAGACTCCTTACGACTTTTACCTGACGATGCATAGGCCTAGGTTCAGCTGAGAGGCTCCTAAGCTAATTTCTACGCTATTTACACTCCGAAGCTGTAATTTAGTTTGTAGACTCCTTACGACTTTTACCTGACGATGCATAGCCCCCGGATCAGCTGAGAGGCTCCTAAGCTAATTTCTACGCTATTTACACTCCGAAGCTTTAATTTAGTTTGTAGACTCCTTACGACTTTTACCTGACGATGCATAGCCCCAGGATCAGCTGAGAGGCTTCTAAAGCTAATTTCAACACTATTTACTCTCCGAAGCAGTAATTTAGTTTGTAGACTCCTTAGGACTTCTACCTGACGGTGCACAGCCCCCGGATCAGCTGAGAGGCTCCTAAAACTAATTTCTACGCTATTTACACTCCGAAGCTTTAATTTAGTTTGTAGACTCCTTACGACTTTTACCTGACGATGCATAGCCCCAGGATCAGCTGAGAGGCTTCTAAAGCTAATTTCAACACTATTTACTCTCCAAAGCAGTAATTCAGTTTGAAGACTCTTTAGAACTTTTGCCTGACGATGCACATCGGCCCCGGATCAGCTGAGAGGCTCCTAAAGCTAATTTCTACGCTATTTACTTGATTTACAATCTGATTACCATTATTGAAGAAAGAATATATACGAAATACACAGGGTTTCCCGTCGAAATCAACTACATCGACGCCCAGGTTCTTAAACTAATTATTTATTTAATATAAGAAAAATCATGCCGTGTATCATTTCTCTCCTAATAGGCCTAGAATGCTGAAATTTGGTATTGAGCCTCTATAGGCCTGCTGTGTACTGTGTACTGAACTGAGGAGAAGGTAAATCAGTAGATTTTCCTGGTTCGCAAGCAGGGTTTCGTCGTAATTTCTTTCCTTAAGCACAGTGTGAAGTACCCATGACTCTGTTTTATATATTTTTTCAATGAAAGGCAAGTGAAGTCACGCTGGGCAAGGGTGTCCCTCCCGGGGGGAGGGGTGCAATGACGTTACTTACTGCCGAAACTTTGAAAGCTCATAGAAAAAGAACTATTTATCGTTGGAGAGTGCGGTTGGTCTCAAAATTCTTAGAAGGCATTTAAAAACGCTGCGAAGTCCTTGTCCCATGGGTTTACTATTCCACTAGGCACACCTACCTACAGAAATATTGGCTGTTCGTTTATTGTTTCTTTCATGTGCAATAACTGACGTAGCTATGTGATGGTTTCTACCAATTTTGGCGCTAAAAAACTCGAATTAGGCTCCTGATTATTGATAGTGAAATTTAGTTGTCTTGATTCACCTGTTAATACTACTTTTAGTGCTATTATACAAATTTATGGTAATTTCAGACATTTCCCAGGTTTTTGACTCATGAAATATGAACTTTGGGAGCTGAAACTTCGTTAGAATCTCGATTTTCCACTCATTTGTCAAATCAACTTCATATTTGGTTTCCTCGCCCTAAAAAACATGAAAACATGGAAATTCGGCTTGTGAGGTACCCTTTTCCATGCGCAAATATTTCCACCCATAACACTCCTGGGTGTATTCCGATGGGGCTGCCGAGCTTCGAAGCGCAAGCACAGCAAGGTCCCAAATGGAGCCTGTCTGCGGAAGAACGACGATTTTAGACCAAAATTTAAGGTAAATTTAAGGCTGAAACTTTGTTAGACCTCAATTCTTCGCTCTTCGGTCAAAATCGACTTCACATTCGGTCTCCTCGCCCTAAAAAAGTGGGAACCGGTACCTCACAAGCTCATGTTACTAAAAAACCAAAAACCCTATTTTTACACCCATTTTTCACCCACAACACCCTTGTATATATGTACTGGGCTACAAAGTTTCGGGACACAACTAGAGCCCAAGTAGAGCCGTTCTGCGAAAGGAAGAATTTTTTAGACCGAAAATAAAGGTAGATACGGATGATACGGCGTACGGACATGGAAGTTTTGGAATCTTCAAACGTAAAAGAAAACATTTTGAGGGGGCTGTTTGAGAAATTTTTTGCTGAGCGAATACATAGGTGTATTATTCACAGAATAATAAACCAAAATAGGAAAGCAATATAAACTGAAGTCATGGGTCCTGAACCCTTGTCTAGGCCTGACGAAGGGTTCATCAATTTTATCACTACAGTATCAAGAGGGACTAGAAATTCTGCGTTTTCTGCCTCCTGAGCCAAAGTCGATAGATTCGTAGGTACCAACTGAGGTGGTACCTAATTTATTTTTATTTTTTTATTTTTTAAGAATTCGGCCCCTGCACTGACGATTGTGCCTTTGAGGAGTCACGATTTCACCGGGCTGGGCTTCAACATCTGTGGCAACATGAGGGACGGCATTTTCGTTAAGGACGTCCTACACCGTGGGCCTGCATCAGAAAGTGGAATGATCACCGCAGGTATCGATGATTTATTCTTTAATACGATACAATCTATAAATAAAGCATAGCATCAAATATACTCGCAACTATTGCACAGGGGACAGACTGGAAGCGATCAAGATCAGTCTTCGACACGTTGTGCTGGAAGACGCTCTGACGATACTCAGCTATGCATCGCCCTACGAGGTCGAATTGACTCTGGAGCCGAGGAAGAAGGAAGGTGGTTCTCCCAACATTCACCCTCCACCTCCTCCTCACATCTTGGGGCACCCGCAGTTCGTCAAGAGCCACTCGATTTCTGACCTCCATAAGGTAATTGCAGTCTTGAGTATGTACAGGTATTTACCTAATAAAGTTTGTAGTTCTTTCGTTTCGAGAGGTGTCAGAGGCAAGGTGGACCTCAAGAGTCAGTAGGTAGGTACCTACCTACTGGATTTATCGGGTAAAGCCATTGAAGGATGTGTACGACATGCAGAAATCGACCTGCAGGCTCCACTCAGCAGAAGTCCAAGACAGTCCGATGAGTCGAATGTGTGCGGTATGCTGACGTTTCACCTACAGTCAGGAGAGTCCGGAGGATTTAGGCGGCTTCCTCGTGTATCTTTCAAACCATGGCTTGGACTCAGCGCTTTTTAGCGATCACTTTGATTACTATTCTATCTTGACCCAACGTGTAAAATTCTGTAAGTACGTAGGTACTTACCGAACCTAGTTAAACGATTAGCCAAGCTCTGGTTGGAGAGAGAAACAGAATGTTGCAATTAGCATGAGCCCATTTAACACATGAATTCCGATAAAAAGTCATATTAGTTTGAGGCTGGTTTAGTTATGAGAAGTCAGTGCCTAATGAAAATGCAGTTCCTAATAATAAATATACCAAGAAGGTATTGACTGAAAGAAAAATAAGTGCCTCCTCCATCCTAATCCTTCTTCATGAGCCTCAATTTGACACGAATTGCACAAATCAGAAGTTGAACTTAGAAGCGAAATGTCAAATGAGCGTTTAATAGGTAAGCTCTTAAAATTTATAGGTAGACACCTATTTTGTCGGTATTTACTGTGTACCTACCTAAACAAGACCTGGTTAGACCCAACAAACTGGTTTTAAATGCTCTTTGAATCCTGAGACAAATAATTCTGCTTCAAACCGTACCTACAATATCGCTCATCATAATTTTATCAACACATATTGTGAGAACGATTTGCAACTCTTGATTGTTGAAAATTTCGATTATTCTCCAACAGCTCAACAAGTTTTACGAACCTAAACGACCCGAAAGCGCTTCTTCTCCTCACAAAGAACTCAACGGCAGTTTTGACAGGAGGAGCAAAAACCCGAGCCCTGACACGATCAAATTGACCTCGCTCGACAGAAAAACAAGAAAACCAGTTGGCTCTGTTGAATTATCTTCGCCGTCGACTTTGGAGATGCGAGTGAGGCCCACGCAGGTACTTGCAACCAGAAAATATTGTGATGATCTAACAGGATAAGCGCTCTTACGCTCCTGACACTGGTCTCATAGTGTACTGATCAGTATTCAATGTTGCTTCCAGTTCGAGCAATTTAAGTGCACTATCCATCTCAAGCTATTTACATCATTATAAGAAGTTTCAAATTTTTCTATCTTGATAAAAAATTAATACATTTTACGACAGCAAAAATGAAAAAGACATGGATAGTGGGTATTAGTTATTAGTGGTTATTTGTTATTAAGTCTGGTGTCGTGACCTGATGTAATGACGATCTGTATTCTGAATGAATACAAAATAATTAAGAGAAAAATCTCTTTATGAATCATTGAACATGCTCGGCGTTTTTGCACTCTCATTTTTGTCATGGCTTGGCTCTTCATTTTCTGTCAATGCCTTGACGTATTGAAGAAACTGTTCATCATCAAGACCGCTGCTCGTGGCCCAAATTCCGGAATGAGCTAAGTATTAACATTGCTTTATACAGTCTTAGAAACTGATCATAGTGATCATACACTCACGTTCCACCTGTGACAATAGCACTGCCATTATGAACCATTAACTCCTAACAATGCATGATACCGCCAGTACAACGTGAGTGAATTTCGAGCCCAATGTACGATGGAATTATGTAAAGTTATGAAATGCACTCTGAACTTCTGTATAACCTCGCCAGTGAAACTTGAGGAAATTTCAAGGATGCAGGTTTGTTTTCGCAAGGGTAAGCTATTTTTCTCCGATGTGTACATGTTATTCCAAATCGAAAATAAGAGAAATTACTTACTGCTGCCCACTACAGTACCATAATCGTGCTTACAACAGCAGCGACCAACTGTAATATTGTAATTGCCTTCCCATATTTGGTTCATTAAACGGCAATCATTCCGAGTTTGAGAAATTTCCAAGAGGGAAAACTCAGTTGTTGGTAGACAGCAATAAAGATCAAGATAGGTATTGAAGGACCTAATCACTCTCTGCCTAGAATCTCCCTCCTATGCTATTTGTGGAATATTTCAGCAATTTTGGTGATTTGCAGTAATTTCCGACGATTTTTAGCGAGTTTCGACTGACTAAACTCGCTACTACTCAAGTACCTATTTGTCCCACTTTTTGTATCCCAAAATTGCTCGTCTTCTAACTCTACTTTCTTTTCTGATTACAAACTTGTTCAAGGAAGGTCATTTATAGAGCTATAACCTATAATACCTGTAACCCTTGGAAGTATATACCAATATTATAGGTCATTTGTTCAGCAGACATTTATAGACAGCTTATCATTACAATCCTAGTCTTCACTTTCTCACCGTATTAAATTCAAACCACAACGGAGGTCGGTGTTAGGTACCATTGAGGGCATTGAGTTATCAGGAGGCGAAACCCAATCAAAAAACGCTGCGAAGTCCCTGTCACATGGGTTTATTATTCTGTTCGACACACCTACAGAAACGTGAGCTGTTTATTTATTTCAGGTGCAATAGTTGAAATAGCCATTTTTGATGGTTTCCACCAATTTTGGCCCCCAAAAACACGAATTAGGTTCCTATTTTTGACAAATTATCTTGTCATTGATAGTGCCGTTTAATTGTCTTGATTCACCTGTTAATACTACTTCTGGTGTTACTATATACATTTATGGTGATTTCAGATGATTGCCCAGGTTTTTGATTCATAAAAAAAGAATTTTGAGAGCTGAACCTTCGTTACAACCTCAATTCTTCACTCTTCGGTCAAAATCAACTTCATATTGTTCGGTCTTGTCGCCTTAAAAAACATGGAAATCGATACCTCACAAGCTCTTGTTCACTAAAACCTAAAAAACCTCTATTTGTACACCCATTTTCCCCCCCATAACACCCCTGGGTGTATTCCGATAGGGCTGCCCGAGCTTCGGATCACAACTAGGACCCAGATGTATCCCCAAATGGCGACCCAAACTGTGTACGGAAGAACGACGACGATTTTGGACCAATATTTAACGTAAATTTAAGGGTAAAACTTCGTTAGAACCTCAATTTTCCACTCTGGTCAAAATCGATTTCATATTCGGTCTCCTCGTCCTAAAAAAAAAAACATGTAAAACCATACCTCACAAGCTCGTGTTACTAAAACACCAAAAAACCCTATTTTTCACCCATAACACCCTTGGATGTATTCCGATCGGGCTGCGAAGTTTCGGGACACAACTAGGGGCCCCATGGAGCCTGTGTGCGAAAGAACAAATTTTATAGACCGAAAGTAAAGTAGATCTGGATGCTACGGCTTACGGGCATTGCATTTTTGGAATCTACGCACCAAAACCAAAATAAATCAAAACCAATGTGCCTCAAGGAACTTAGTTGATTCAGTATACCAGGGCTAACAAGCGCACCTGTCATTGACAAATTAAGATTCACAAATTATCTGTGGTATTACCGTTGTACATCTCGTGCACAATCTCAGAACTGGTAGAGTATCATAGGAAAGTAGGTGGGTAGGCAAAACGTTTCAAAACCGATCAAGATCTAATCGGCCTTCGTTTCTCGGTCTTAGGTACTGGAACCGGAAAGACATCAGAACTCGAGGAACAGCCAATTGGAGTACAACAGCTTCAACACCTCAGAGACGTCAGCGTTCACCGAAATCAATCTGGGAATCGACGAGGTTGACAAGAGCTCACCGAAAGAACCCAAATCCCCGCAAACTAACGTCAAGTCTGTTCTAGTCAAAGGTATATAATTATTATTCTGAATGGTCAAACTGCTAAATTATACACAATAAATCGAATGCTAAGCAACGTTAATTTGATTACTTAAATGTCTTTACTTTTTATCGCCCTCTTTTAGGCATAAAGAACTTGAAGGAGAAGCTTCACAATTCTCTCCTTCTCGATGACAAAGAAGAATCAAAAGGCAGTAGCCGGAACAGCACGTTGGAGAAAAAGACTGGCAAAACTCCGTCGCCTAAGACTGATGACGGTTTCAGGGCGATAGATCTGCAAGTTCCAGAAGAAGTGGAGCGAGCTGGAGAAGTAGTTCGGGAAAAGAGGTAGGTTTAAGTGTTCTGTCGTAGGTTTTTTCCATCTATCTGTTCCTAAGAACTTGAATCACTCGCGATGAAATCGTTGGCTGAAGTCAATTATTGAAATTCTGATTTTCACTGAGCCTAAGTATGACTCTCAACAATCCTGCAGGAATTCAGACTCGAGGAACCATCTTCTTCAAATCAGTCCAATTACTGACTTCCGGATGACATGGACCTCATAGCTGGTAATGAGAAAGACTTTAGAAGGTCTTTTCCTTTAAGAGAAAGTGCGGATGCAATGGAACTGACAATAAATGAAGAAAATACCAAATATTTATCCACCACAAGTAAGAAGGACTCTCATATCTAGAGATGAATGGCTGCCATTTTATTATCAACGAATTTTTCTATATCTTGGCTTTCTCATATCCGCAAATGGAGACATTGTCCCAGAGACCAAGGCCAGACTAGCAGCAGCTAACTGCAGGGGATTGATCAAGCATATCCAATCCAATCTCCTCTCTCGCTAGGTGAAATGGGAACTGTATAGGACACTCATCCACACAGTTCTGATGTATGGGTCAGAGACATGAACATTGAGGAGACAAGGAGCGGATCTACTCAAGATCTTTGAAAGGAGAATCCTCAGAAAGGTATTTGGAGCGTTTGTGATGGCTGAGTCTGGCGCAGAAGGAAAAACGAAGAGCTGTAAAACGTATATATAATGATATAGACGTTGTGAGGGTTATACAGTTTGGACACCTTAGATGGGAAGGGCATCTAATCCGAATTAATAATGGAAATCCTGTCAGAAAAGTTTTCATAGAAATGCTGGATGGGAATAGATCCAGAGGGAGCCTGTGACTGCGGTGGGCTGATGAGGTGGAGGAGGCATGGGTGGGTTGCCGAATGGAAAACATTAGCCAGAAACAGAGAGGATCGAGCGGGCTAGGGCCCATCCAGGGCTGTAACGCCAACAAAGAAGAAGAAGAAGAAGTTCGGTATGCAAGGCGATAAACAATTAATAGTAATATCTGCAAAATCAAAACCCCAGTAGGCCTTTCTGGTTCTAACTTGTGAATCTGTGTCTGCAACATGTCTAACACTAGAAGTCCTTTTTTCCATGTTCCTTTTTGGATTAATCTATCTTACTTGCAAATGGCCGAAATGGTGTAGGTACTCTTGCGGGCGCAACAGGTTTCAAGTCATGCAATAATGTTGTTTGGAATCAGTATTTTGTCATGTATGGCTCTTATGAATAATTATGTACAACAAATAAAATAAAATAAATACCTAATTTAAGAATGTGTTGAAGCAGGCCTTCAAAATCAAATGAAAGGTGATTTAGCCAGTTGAAAATCGTCAAGAACTTTATAAGATCTAATGTGACAGACGAACGGCTAAATGGCCTTTTACTTACTGCTTAAATGCAAGAGGCAATGGAGACTACCCACGTGTTCAGTTTATTGGTTTATTATTTCCAATAATGAACCATTGGAATCGAGCAAGAAAAAAAAATTCTTACCCTCCCTCAAAATTGGATGGTTTACGTTTCAAGGTATCTAGAATCCAAAACTGCAATAAAAATATTTCTGTCTGTCCGCCGGACGCCGCGCGGTCCACTTTTCTTAGTTACCATGAAAAAAAATTGATGAAATTCGGGTTATAGGTTCCGTTCGGGGTCTAGTTGGTCCTCGAAGCTCGTCGTTACTGTCGAGTTGTTTGTTCTGCGATATTATTTCATTTGACAAGTGATGGACTATTGGATTTTGTTGGTAGGTACTTCTGAAACTTGAACAACCGTTGAAGTATTATTGATGGGTAAATTATTAAACAATGGCAAATTATACACAACGGTGAATTATTACACAACGGTAAATTATGACACCACGGTAAATTATTACACAACGGTAAATTATTACACAACGGCTCATCTACCCAGAAGGGGCTGGATTTTGTTGATAGGTACTTTTGCAACTTGAACAACCGTTGAAGTATTATTGATGGGTAAATTATTACACAATGGCAAATTATTACACAACGGCTCATCTACCCAGAAGGGGCTGGATTTTGTTGATAGGTACCTACTTTTGCAACTTGAACAACCGTTGAAGTATTAGGTATTGATGGGTAAATTATTACACAATGGCAAATTATTACACAACTGCACATTATTACACAACGGTAAATCATTACACAACGGTAAATTATTACACCACAGTAAATTATTACACAATGGTAAATTATTACACAACGGCTCATCTACGAAGAAGGGGCTGGATTTTGTTGATAGGTACTTTTGCAACTTGAACAACCGTTGAAGTTTTATTGATGGGCAAATTATTACACAACGGTTCATTATTCTATCTCCGTAGAAGGCGAACCTATACAGGTAAATTATTACACAACGGTTTAGGTAGGTACCTAGTAACGAGTACGGGTTTAGGTACTAACCTACGGAGGGTCCGCGATCTACATAATATGTTAGAATAGTACATATGCTATATAGAAGGGTTATCTATATGGAGACCTGTGATCTGTAACAGGAGGGTATTCTGTACAAAATAATAAACCGTTGTGCAGGGATTTGCAGCGTTTTTTTCTAAATGACAGTAAAATCCATCCTCGGAATAGTTGTGACACCAGCCACACTTCAACTTGATTCTACACCTAAATTGGTCGAGTATGTGTAATTGATAAACAATCAGATAGTAGGCACCCATGATTTAAAAAAAACTAAAATGATATTTTTTTAAACAGGAAATCCTTGTTGGAAGAACAAATAATAAACGACCCAGCGCCAGAAACGAGCGATTCTGAAGATCCAGTCGCTGCTAAGAGGAACAAGAGGAAAGCCCCGCGCCCACCTCCAACTGATCTGGATATGGAGGACCTTCCAGAGAGCCAGCAAGACCTCCGCTTGAGTCTACAGGTAGGTACCTAAGATGGCATTACGAAGTTGTAGTTGAATGATGTTCTGATCGGAACTCACAAAATTATTGACAAGAAAATTACAAGCACGAGTCCACGACCAAAAGTGATTTTTATTGACCTATCATCATACCTATGTAATATATAAGATGTAATGTATAAATGAGCACATGTATGCAATCAGACAGAAATAATTATAACTACTGGACGTAACAAATAATTTAGGGAGGTCGGTGCCTACTAGTGTTGAGAAAAATGAGTTAATCTAAGAGGCAGTACCTATCAGTAATATGATAGGTACTCTAAAAATGTCTCAATCAGTTGTCCTTCCATGTTGTCCATAAACTTGTAAAGGCCTAATCTCACAAACAAAATGTAAAAAGTTCACTTCATTGTGGCGTCACCCCAACCTAAACCAATCGAAATTAAGAATGCTGTTTCTGTGAGAGTGGGCATTGAAGGTTTTGTCAGCCCAGTTTTTGTCCTTGAATGAACATGGTAGCGTACCGTTAACTCCATTCGTAATGGTCACCTGCTGTGAACGTTCAGGCATGGACACCTACTACAAACAACTTAGTTTTTATCAACAACACGATAACTTTTAGATTGTGTCATAAACCCTTGAAACGTCACTTTGGTTCAAAAGTGCTGGATTTCGTGGCAAATGAATATTCAATATCAAGTTTTGAGGTCTGTGTTTGTATACTTCAGCCTGGGCTGTATACCACAGACCCCCAGAGGAAGAAAGAGGCAACAAGTCGATGGAGTTTGAGGATCTGTGTTTGTAGGCCTTGAGATAGCACCTGAGGAAGAATTCACTAGGAGTTGAATACAGAGGTTGAGCAGGCCACAAGGCATCATACGGTGAAATGACAGTCACATGTGATGGGTATCCACATTGACATCCTTGGGGGCTATCTCAAGACCTGCTGACACAGAACCTGAAGCTCGGCAGCTTGGATGAGAGCCTCTAGCCAGAAAATCCATCCCATACAAACCAGCCGACGTCTAACAACGAGTGATGTACAGTTAGGAAGGTACCAGGAGCGTTGCGTCCATAAGGCCACATGGGCCACTGCCCCGTCACCCAAAAACACTTAGAGTAAAAAAGACCAACCACTCAGGGAAATTCAGTTGGCATCTGAATTTCCCTCGGTACACTGTACCCTCTTAGCATTTTTCACAAGTTGAACAGCCACACACCAGAGTTCTCTAGCTATGGATATTCAATATTCTAGTAGAGCATCCATGGTGGTTCCTTAATGTTAGCTCCACAGACCAAGCATGGTATCGGAATAAAGCAACAGTGCTGCTATCGAAATCAAAACCTAGGCTCTTGAAACTGGAATGTAGGTTCTGGATCCTGGGACCTAGTGTCGCCATGGCAGCCGAGAAAAGTGGCCCATCCACGCATGCTCAGTCGAGTTATAATGTTGTTTGCCACACCTACTTTGGGCTCCGGCCCCATAATCTGATTTCAACCCCAGAATTGTTCATTTCACAATCAATTAGATCCCTTTGATTCAATTTGATCTCCATACGAGATGTTTCTTCTTCTGATTTGTTTTTTGTTGTCTTTGAATCAAATGTCCGACATCGGCTTATGTCTGACATCTACAGATGAAAACTAAGCTGGGAAGCTGAGAACTTCACTCCACTGAATCACATTCGCTTTCTCTAGCCAGTCAAACACATGAATTCGGTGGCTAATTTTCAGTAGAAATTGTCGACGTTGTCGTAGGACGATAGAGTGTTGATTAAAAGTTGTTGCCTTGGAATATTTTGTAGACATATTCTGTTGGTTTTGTGTTTTCAGACCCACCGTTTTCAGACCCCACGCACCGCTACTGGTACCTACCTACCGATAAAGACTTCAGAGTCCCTTTGACAATGGGGTCGTAATTCTACCGATGCCGATGTCCTGTTTAAACCTCATAATGTATTTGAGAGGATCAGTAATTAATTAATTACCTATACATTGTTTAGCTGTCCCACTTCCACATTTCATGTAGATTGATCGTGTCATAGTCACAGGCAATAGGTAAAATCTCAAAATGAGCAGTTAATGCTCTCCAGGTGGTTTGCCGTCATTGTTACTCCATATTCAGCTTTCCAGTAATTTCATTTTGATTTCAAAAGTTTGATGTTCGGAAGTTTTGATATCAAAATTTTGATGTTCAAAAATTGCATTTGACTTCAAAACCTGCTGCGGTTTCCGGTGGTTGTAGTTTTGACTTATAGTTGTTAAAACGTCGTCCCACTAGGTACTTTCCGAAGACATTAAGCTGCAAATTTGCTTCCTAAAAACAATATATTGCGAGTAGCAATCTACCTAGTTTGCACCCAGCCACTCCTTCGTAGAGGTGTTCGGTTGCAACTCAATGCTCAGGTACCTAGCTACCCCCATGTATAAACACAGAGAGTTGTCAAACATTAGGTAGTTATGCCTTTATTTGACCGTCATTCATGGAATTGGTCCCTTGGAATATAGAGGCACTGGATTCCAAGATCGACTAGTGGGAAGGAGTATGAGTCATCATTCTAGAAGGTTCTAAGCTGAAATGGAACAAATAGAAGTAAGTGTGATTCTGGGGATATAGTGATATTTGCTCAAAATGATATGCGAAATTATACCGTCATTCAAGGAGACCCACTACTCTTAGTCGCCAGTTAGTCATTTTGGTAAATAATATTAGAGAGTTTTTGCAACACACTCGTGACGAAACGAAACGGAAAACGACACCGAAACGGAAATGGCGGATAGGGCGACCGAAGTCAGATGCTAACCTTTTTCGGTTCAGTTTTCGTTCAGCTTTGGCGTCTACCGGCTGGTGGAGTCACGCTAACGTTATGTCAACCTCTCTTTCATCCATTTTACTCCATGGTTAATACAAATCTATGTCCACACACGTCGTCAAGTCTGCCAAGACGCCAAGAAGCAGCTGTGAATACGACGCTCAACATTTTTATTTTCCAAGGAAAACCGAAGAAGGTAGGTAGCGTTATACAGATGTAAGGTTAAATTACGTTTCGTCATATCAACACGACGAAAGCTGACACCGCGAGATCCCGGTATTTTTCGTCGTCACGGTTCGTCAAACTTTTCGGTGTCTTAAGTGCGCATGCGCAGCACTGCTTTCGTTTCGTTCGTTTCGTCGTGAGTGTGTTGCAAAAACTCTCTATTTACTCATCTGGTCGTAGAATGCAATATTAATGTTGATTTCAAGAACGGGGTCGGCCTGGATACCGACGCCTTGCTTCGGTGTGTTGCGTGTTGCATGCTTCGCGCCCTGAATCTATGGCTGGGATTTCTATGGCTAATTTCACACTGGTACAAGAGCTCTATTGTTTTGAGCATTAGCTTGAACTTTCATTGGAACTAATGTACAGATTTCTATGGCTAATTTCACATTGGTTGACACTAAGAGCTCTATTGTTTTGAGCATTAGCTTGAACTTTCATTGGAACTAATGTGGACCTGCCTACTGAATCTTGGTTAAAATCGACGATGGTCACTTGACTGCATAGCTAGGTGTAATGTTCAGCCCTTATGGCTACCTACTATCAAACCAGTCGAAGAATGAGGTGGCTGCTCATCGGAATGAATTATAATTGAACAAAACCTAACGAATTACAAGGTTGTTATTAATCTACAAAATCATGGATCGACCTAGAGTCATGCATTTTTAATGGAGACACAATAATTGATAAGTATCAGGAGAGTGCTAAAATGAATTGCTTTGGACATGTGTTACCACGACAACCCATCTTTGAGTGGCACATTTATGATTCTTACGGAGATTGATAAATATGTACAAAATCACGTAATATACTAAGGCGAAATTCTATGTAGTTTTCAGGAAGCAGAGAAAGTCTCAAAAGCGAGGACAGCGCAGCGAGTGGCCACAACAGCGGCACTACGATAGAACTCAACTCCAGTCACATCACAGTGCACCAAGCACCGGAGAGTGAAAGCCGCAAAGCATCATCCTTAGGTAAATAAGTCACTCTCAACATCCTCCATAGTCTACAGAGAACATTCTTATATTATACTTGCTAAACACTTAGTTTTTATCAATAAATTATTTAACTAGCTTTTCAATCAAATTTGCTAGAAATTGAATGGAAACTCGCGATTTCTAGGAGACTTGTCCAGGTACGAGTCTGAGAACGTTATTGTACTTGAACGTGCTGTATCACTGGATCTGGGGGACGGAGCTCCCGGAACCAAAAAGAGGAAGGCTCCGCAGCCACCCCAAGAAGATGGACTGACGCCTTTCAAAGAAGCGAGGTGCGTTAAGTACTCGAGACTTCGTATAATAACACCGTAGGAATATTAATTATATGGGAAGGTCCTGCTAATGAGCTACGGTGGTCACCCGCTTAACTTCCTAAGAAAAACATTAAATTTCAAGAACAAACTTGAGAAAAGAAGCAAAATAAAAAATAATAAATAAAATGAAAAGTTGTGTCTCGCTGTTGGTATTGCTATAATAACTGTAATGAAAATCCAAGCTGGAAATCACTAACAAAACCCCCAAAAAACTGATCGATTTCAATAGTCAGTTTTGTTAAAATTTCAAAATTTCTAATTTTTCAAAATTCAGATTTTGGATTCAATTTTCTGTGCGAAAAAACCAAGGGGGGGGACCATTTAAAGTGCTCTCTAAATTACTCTCTAGGAAATTAAGGGACGAGACCAGTGCATACCAGCACACTCCTGAGGACACGGACTGGACAAACTGTTACGTCCTGACTGCAAACATCAGCGTCCCGGTCCTGGGCGTTTCTCCCTCTATCTTGCTATCACAGGAAGTTCCCTAGAAGTTCCGTGTTAGTCAGTGAATAGG
This sequence comes from Leptopterna dolabrata, assembly GCA_954871275.1. Taxonomy (NCBI): domain Eukaryota; kingdom Metazoa; phylum Arthropoda; class Insecta; order Hemiptera; family Miridae; genus Leptopterna; species Leptopterna dolabrata. The sequence goes on from OX940975.1 coordinate 56,204,248, forward strand.
TAGAACACGGATGGGGTGGTATCCATTCCTACCCCAGGCCAAAGTCCTGTCTGCGTCCTCAGCAGTCTGTGGCTACTATTAGCTGGATAACCCTGTTTACCAACTGTCTGCTGTACTTATGTTATTAGTATCTCTGGTCTCTATATGCAAATTGGGCAATTTTTGTTTCCTTTTTTTGGCTAAATTCACCACATAATGAGGTGTTTATGTCGAAAAGCATAGACAGAAAAACCGTGTGAAATTTTAATTTCTGAGTTCCCACTAGAAATTAGGTACTTATCAAGTAAATTGCCGAGTAGTTCAACTCAAATCCCACTTAAAGCGCTAGTGCAAGAACCGCAGTGGGTGGATGGATGGAACCACAAATTTATAAATGAATTTAAAAAACGCTGCAAATCCCTGCACAACGGTTTATTATTTTGTACAGAATACCCTCCTGGTTACAGATCACAGGTCTCCGTATAGATAACCCTTCTATATAACATATTGAGGTACTATTCTACACCCTCCGTAGGTTAGTAGGTACCTAACCCCTTACTCGTTACTAGGTACCTACCTAAACCGTTGTGTAATAATTTACCTGTATAGGTTACCCTTCTACCGAGATAGAATAATGAACCGTTGTGTAATAATTTGCCCATCAATAATACTTCAACGGTTGTTCAAGTTGCAAAAGTGCCGATCAACAAAATCCAGCCCCTTCTTGGTAGATGAGCCGTTGTGTAATAATTTACCGTTGTGTAATAATTTACCGTTGTGTAACAATTTACCGTGGTGTAATAATTTACCGTTGTGTAATAATTCACCGTTGTGTAATAATTTGCCATTGTTTAATAATTTACCCCTCAATAATACTTCAACGTTTGTTCAAGTTTCAGAAGTACCTACCAACAAAATCCAATAGTCCGTCACTTGTCAAATGAAATAATATCACAGAACAAACAACTCGACTTCATACAGCCATCCTTGATTATAATCAGATGATCCGTAGTTATGATATCCGGGCCGGATTTATACCGTTTGATTCACGATCGTGTTGACGAAGCTTTTTGGTGCTCACGAACAGCTGGACGTACGATGCTCCGGGTGGTCTCAAAAAATTGTTTAGCTCAACACAAATTTAATAACGTTAAAAAAACCATACCCTTCTATCGGAAGTTTTCGAGCTACGGCGTTCTGAAAATTTCAACCCCTATTTTGAACCCCTTAGAGATGACTGACAGTAACGCCGAGCTTCGAGGACCAACTAGACCCCGAACGGAACCTATAACCCGAATTTCATTAATTTTGTTTCATGGTAACTAAGAAAAGTGGCCCGTACGGCGTACGGCGGACAGACAGAAATATTTTTATTGCAGTTTTGGATTCTGCATACCTTGAAACGTAAACCATCAAATTTTGGGGGGGGGGGGGGTAAGAATTTTTTTTCTTGCTCGATTCCAATGGTTCATTATTGAAAATAATAAACCAAAACACGTCCTCAAAATCAAACTGAGGGAAAGGTCTCGGCAAAGTGTCTTGAAGTTTGCCATGAAGGTTTGCCATTTCTAATGCTGGGTTGTTGGCAGCATTGAGAACTTTCACAGAGGCCTCACTCCACCTCCTTGGGCCAACAGCCAATCAGATGTCAATACACCTGATAAGTACATCATTTCTTGCCGCATTTTTAGTTTTAATCACCCCCATTAAAAAAATAACGCTTGTTTTGAAAGCGAGCTTCAAACTACATTTTTTTCCAAGAATTCTGAATATATTTATTTTAATATTTTTTTTTTTCCAACGAATAATGTTGACGAAAATCCCTCATTCTAAGGTTTGGTGAGGTTCTAATGAAGATTTTTATAGAGAAGAATTTCAGAAACCCTCTTTTGGTTTATTATTCTGTGAATAATACACATACAGGATGCGGCAAAGCCGATTGACGAGTTTCAAAGGGCTATAAAAAAAATGGTAGAAGTTAGAGAAAAACGGTTTCATTTATTCGAATCAGTAGGAAATATAGTTTTTGTTCTCAAGTTTTGAAAACGATACCGCTAAGATGGCGGCCGTCAGCAGCAATACACTGACGTAGTCGATTTCGGAAGTTTTTGACCGCTTTTCGGCATATAGCGAGCAGTATGGCCCGGATTTCTTCGGTTATTTGCTGCTTTGTTGTGGCAGGGTGTGTGGACGATGTTTAAAGACCTTCGTAGCCCCAAAGAAAGAAGTCACAGATGCTCAAATCAAGTGAGCGCGCTGGCCAGCCCACGTCCCCTCTCAGTGAGACCAGTCGCCCCGGAAACATCTGTTATTTTCGTAAAACGTACGAACGGCAAAGCCCCGATGCATTCCGGTCCAAATCATGGTGGCGACTAAAAACTGCAGACTCTAAGGAACACAAGAGCCCTTCCGCACCAACCTGCCCCCACAACAGTCCGAGCTCTGACCCTTCGAAACTCATCAGTCGGCTCTGCCACACCCTGTACACATTCGCTCAGCAAAAAAAATTTATAAAACCCCCTCAAAATTTTTTCTTTTACGTTTCAAGGTGCGTAGAATCCAAAAATACCGCCGTGTCGTGCGTATCTGCTTTATTTTTTGTCTACAAAATTCGTTCATTCGCAAACAGGCTCCATTGGTGCCCTAGTTGTATCCCAAAGCTTTGCAGCCCGATCGGAATATACCCAAGGGTGTTATGGGAGAAAAACGCTGCAAAGTCCTTGTCACATGGGTTTATTATTCTACTGGACATACTTACAGAAATGTTGGCTGTTCATTTATTGTTTATTTCTTGTGAAATAATTGAAATACTCGTAGCTATTTCTGATGGTTTCCACCATTTTTGGCCCCTAAAACACGAATTAGGTACGCTCCTTTTCTGGTTTTTTATTTTTTTATTTATCTTTGATCATTTGTAACGCTATTTAATCGTCTTTATCCACGTGTTGACACTTTTCCAGTGTTATTATACAAATTGATGATGATTTCAGACGATTTCCCAGGTTTTTGACTCATAAAAAAATAAATTTTGTGAGCTGAACATTTGGTAGAACCTCGATTTTCCACTCTTTGGTCAAAATCGAATTCATATTCGGTCTTCTCGTCCCCAAAAACATGGAAAACGATACCTCAAAAGCTCATGTTACTAACATGTTACTAAAACACAAAAAGTACCTATTTTTGTGCACATTTTCACTCATAACATCCCTGGGTATATTCCGATCGGGCTGAAAAGTTTCGGGACACAACTAGGGCCCAAGTGGGGCATGTGTGCGAAAGAACGAATTTTTTAGACCGAAAATGAAGCCGGTACACGTGATACGGCGGACGGCGTACAGCGTACGGTGGACGGCGGACGGACATTGCATTTTTGGAATCTAGGTATGCACCTTGAAACGTAAAAGAAAAAATTTTGAGGGGGTTGTTATACAAATTTTTTGCTGAGCGATTACATAGGTGTATTATTCACAGAATAATAAACCAAAATGGGGGTAAAAACGGGGTTTTCTGGTGTTGTAGTAACATGAGTTTGTGAGGTATCGTTTTCCATATTTTTTAAGACGAGGAGACCGAATATGAAGTCGATTTTGACCAGTGAATGGAAAATTGAGGTTCTAACGAAGTTTCAGCCCTAAATTTACATTAAATTTTCGTCTAAGATCGTCGTTCTTCTGCACACTGTTTGGGTTCCCATTTGAGAACACATTTGGGTCCTAGTCTCCTAGTTATGCTCTGAGACTCGGCAGCCCGATCGGAATACACCCAGGGGTGTTAAGAGGGAAAAATAGGTGTACAAATTGGGTTTTTCGGGTCCTTTATTAAAGTTTTAGAACATGAGTTGTGAGTTATCGTTTTCCATGTTTTTTAGGGCGAGAAGACCGAATATGAAGTTGACTGATCAAAGAGTGAAGAACTGAGGTTGTAACAAAGGTTCAGCTCGCAAAATTCATTTTTTATGAGTCAAAAACCTGGGAAATTGTCTGAAATCACCATAATTTTGTATAATAACACTGGAAATAGTGCCAACAGGTGAATCAAGACCATTAAAATGGCACTATCAGTGATCAAAGATATATTGTTTTTAAAAAAACATACGAGTCTAATTCGTGTTTTTGGGGGCTAAATGGTGGAAACCATCAAAAATAGGTAGGTATTTCAATTATTGCTCATGAAATAAACAATAAATGAACAGCCAACATTTCTGTATGTATGTTCAATAGAATGTGACAAGGACTTCGCAGCGTTTTGGTTTATTATTCTGTGAATAATACACCTATGTAATCGCTCAGCAAAAAATTTTTATAACACCCCCTCAAAATTTTTTCTTTTACGTTTCAAGGTGCATAGATTCCAAAAATGCAATGTCTGTCCGCCGTCCACCATACGCCGTACTCCGGCCGCCGTACGCCGTATCACGTGTACAGGCTTCATTTTCGGTCTAAAAAAGTCGTTCCTTCGCACACATGCTCCATTTGGGCCCTAGTTGTGTCCCGAAACTTTTCAGCCCGATCAGAATACACACAGGGGTGTGATGAGTGAAAATGTGTATAAAAATAGGTACTTTTTGCGTTTTAGCAACATGTTAGTAAAATGAGCTTTTGAGGTACCGATCGTTTTCCATGTTTTTGGGGACGAGAAGACCGAATAGGTATAAAGTCTATTTTGACCAAAGAGTGGAAAATTGAGTTCTACCAAATGTTCAGCTCCCAAAATTGATTTTTTATAAGTGAAAAACCTGGGAAATCGTCTGAAATCACCATCAGTTTAAATAATAACCCTGGAAAAAGTGTCAACACGTGGATCAAGACGATTAAATGGCACTACCAATGATCAAACATAGTTTTTTTAAAAAAAGGAGCGAACCTAATTTGTGTTTTACGGGCCAAAATTAATGGAAACCATCAGAAATAGCTATTTCGATTGTTACGCATGAAAGAAACAATAAATGAACAACTAACATTTCTGTAGGTAAGTCCAGTAGAATAATAAACCCATGTGACAAGGACTTTGCAGCGTTTTGTACCATAACAGACATTTTTGTTACATAGCTGATGGTTGTCGGAAATTGTTTCAAGAGATCTGGATCCGGTATAGTGTAAGTGCCTAGTTGGATCATAAACAACAAATAGCAATTAGATACCCGAAAACATAGACATCAAGCACTAAAATTGTTCTATTGTGAATCTCATTGAATCCATAAAAAGAGAGAACAAGCTCATAAAAACTGTTTAGTCCTTCTCAGAGACAATCTTCATAATTGGAAAAGCTCTTAACCTACAAAAAATGTATAATTCGAGTTTCGAGTACTAAAATACCTTAGTAATTTCCTTCCTCTTTCCGCGTTATTACTTGAATAAAATGAATATTGAAGCAGAAGTGACATAATTCGGAAAATTTCAACACAATCGTTTATTGCATTGTCTCAGTCACCGAATATACGTGTTCACACTCATAAAATGAGACTAACTGGTAGGTAGTGACTGTTGAGCACTGTCTCATGTAAAAAAAGAAAAAGTTCGTCCCGCAAATGGCTCGTGGCAATTTTTTTTAACACTCATCAATCCTTATTTTGGATTATGTTGAAACCCCCATGTGGATGAAATAATCAACTGACGCCCGAACTGGAAAAATCTAAATTACTTGTGGTGATAGAGGGAGGTGGGGGCTAATATTGGAAGGAAGTAGCCCAGACGATAGTTTGTAAACATTAATGTGGTAAAGTTGGGGAGGTAGGTAGGTACCTGTTGCTTACTTGGTGGTAATTCCCTTACTACCTATGTCAATAACATAATAACTATTACTTAATCAGCATCATCACTGAATGCTGGTCAACACTTGGATAGACAGCAGGTTGGTATCTCCTACTATCTCCAAAATGTTGCAAGTGTTGGTTTTTTTGGGTGAATAATACACCTATGTATTCGCTCAGCAAAAATGTTTATAAAACCCCCTCACAAAATTTTTTGTTTTACGTTTCAAGGTGCGTAGATTCCAAAAATGCAATGTCCGTCCGTCCTACTTCATTTTCGGTCTAAAAAAATTCTTTCTTTCGCACACATGCTCCATTTGCGCCCTAGTTGTGTCCTGAAACTTTGCTGGCCGATCGGAACTCACTCAGGGGTGTTATGGGTGAAAATTTTGTGAAAAAGTAGGGTGTTTTGGTGTTTTAGTAACATGAGCTTGTGAGGTATCGTTTTCCATATTTTTTAGGACGAGGAGACCCAATACGAATTCGTCTCTGACCAAACAGTGGAAAATTCGGGTTCTAACGAAGTTTCAGCCTTAAATTTTTGTCTAAAATCTTCGTTCTTCCTCACACAGTTTGGGTCCAAATTTTGGAACATATTTGGGCCCTAGCTGTTCTCCGAAGCTCGGCCGCCCGGTTGGACTACAACGAGGGGCGTTATGGGAGAAAAATGGGTGTACAAATAGGGTTTTTCGAGTTTTTTTTTTTTTTTGAGGTTTTAGTGAACATGAGCTTGTGAGGTATAATTTTCAATGTTTTTTAGGACGAGATGACCGAAAATGAAGTTGATTTTGACCAAAGAGTGAAGAATTGAGATTGTAACGAAGGTTCCGCTCCAAAAATCTTGACCCTTATGGGTCAAAAACCGTGCCTGTCTGAAATCGCCATAAATTTGTGGAACTAAAAGTAGTATCAACAGGTCAATCAACAGTTAAATGGCACTATCAATTATCAAAGATAATTTGTAAAAAAAATAGGAGCCTAATTCGTGTTTTGGGGAAACAATAAATGAACAGCCATTTCTGTAGGTAAGTCCAATAGAACAATAAAACCATGTGACAAGGACTTTGCAGCTTTTTTTTTTGTTTTTTTTTACCAAAATGCAAATACTTATTTTAGGATAGAAACTTCGGGAACAGGAACTCTGAAGAAGTCCTCCGTGTGGGGCACGCTGGAAGACGTTATTCAGAACGGAGGTAGCGAGTCGGAGACGGACTTGGGGATTTCAGGTTGTTCGACACCCGAAAACTCTCCAGATAAGGACGATGAAATGGTCACTTCCACGCCCTTCAAGTACAGCCCATCTATTCTGAGCGAGAATGGGATTAGTAATATTGAAGTAAGTTTTACGTTTGCAACAGTTGTATAATATGCTGTTGGATAATATCCCGTCTTCCTATTTTTATACTGAGAACGGAAACGGTACGGAAACCCTATGAGACGGGAAGACGTCTTGCATTTGATCAACTTGATTTGAAGGTTGTGATGTTAGGTGATATCTCGTGGTGAGCTTGGCAGTTTCATTTAAAATAATTTACAATCTAATGGTGTATGGGGAAATGAAAAAGTTATGCATAATGGTCTGTCATAAGTCCTCGAGACGTGGTGTCTATTGAAAGTTACAAAACCAAAGGTGGGGACAAGCCAGACGAATGGAAAATTTACCTACCTGTTTATTAACTAACTAAAATTATGCATGAAGGACTTGACTAACTCAAACCGATATATAGGGATGATGTATATAGCATGACTCTATGTACTGTGGAAAAACATTATTTTCTATTTCTTGAAGAATGGCTGAGATAAAGTGGGGACCAGAAAATGCCACTTTTCGCAGATCCACCCATACCTACCAACTTAATTATTCAAATTTTATGAAAGTTGTGGTGATGGAATAACTAGGTAATAAAGTGCTCCTTAACTCTTAATTTTTTTGCTTCCCCTCTTCAGGTTCCCTTTTGAACCCCTCTAATAAGGAAAACTCTTTACAAAGGAAAAATCAGTTGGTCCCAATCGGTTCGGATTATAGAGAACACTGTAGATGATTCAAGTTTAGTTATTCGTACGTTTTATAGTTGTGAATTTTTGCAGATAACTAATTCTGAATGGGAGAGATCAGATTTCATAACAGCAATCAATGGAGACGACACACCTCCAGACCTCCCAACATCCCCAATGCCACAGATCTCATCGTTCATCACTGAGATTCAAGTGAGTTGTCCAAAAAGATCCGGCACCACGGAAGTCATCCACCTCGACTCCACCGAAGGGCTCCTGGACCACATGGCGTCCTCCATGAATGTGGAAGAGATGGAAGAAACCGTAACGCTGGGGCCGGTCCCGCAAGCCAGAGCAGGCAAGCGGAGCAGCACTCCAGTCACACCATCCCCACCGACGAAATCGCCTGCCAGCGAACGGCAGATCAAACCTTTGTCACCATCTTTGAAAGGAAACGTGACGGTTACCAGTATCAAAGGGCAGTCGCGAATACCTGTGAGAGCAGGGCCGAGGAGTCCTGGATCCACTCTCAGCCCCACATCGAAAAGAAGCAGCTCAGCTCAACGAAACGGGCATAGTTCTCCTTAAAACGCCCAGAGCATGCTGTACGCACATGCAGTGCCATTTCGCCTTATTCCGAAGTTCTGTTTAAAGCCCTAATAATCTGCTGGCTAGTAAACTGTATTCGTATATAAATACACACTGGATGTGTTGAGAGAAAAGATTCTTGTAAATATTTTGTAAAAATAAATTTTTATTTAGTTGAGCTGAGAAGTCAGCAAGACTTTGTACATTATTTGCAACAATATTGAAGGCCAGCAAAAAAACTGTTTTTTGAGAAAATTTACCATCTTCAGTTTGAATTTCTCAGTATCTCCATCGTATCTTCATGTTTCAAAATTTGAACAAAATGAATTAAATCGCTACATAGGTATCTGCTTTCGTGGAAAATATCACGTGTAAACCTTGATTTCTACTGGGGGGGAAAACTAATTTAAAAAAAATTAATGCCATGTTGTTTCGAACCTTTCTCTAACTATTGTTTTGAGATTGAAGTACTTAGCTCTTCTTCAAGTGTCCTGCCCTCGAAGGACGTTGGCGATCAGTAGCAAGACTTGCCCCTTATCTGTAACGGCTCTAAAAAGCGAGGGCGTACTCCTGACGCAGATTCCTGAGCCAGGATGTTCTCTGTTCTACTTAGGTATGTAGGTACTCAATTAAGAGTAGATATCGAAAAACTATTGGAAGAATATGTAAATATCATGTGGCCTTGAACCTTCCACAATTTTCAAGACATTTTTTGGTAGGTATTGTTTACCCACCTACCTATAAATTATAACCAAATAATAAATTAATGAGCTAAATAATGAATTAATGAGCTTAATAAATTAATTAACGAGATCTTCACTTCTGAAAACAACAAATAGGGGACATAGGTCACAGTAAACATGAACGACATTTGAGACTAATCCAGATTTATAAATAATGAATACACATTCAAGTGCAGATAGGGATATCAATTTCAAACCAACAGGCCGACCATTAGGAACATCACTCAAAATTCAAGTGCCAAAGAAAAATGCTGGTTATTCATCATAGATCTAGTTTGTTATGTAATACCGATATTAAATGTTGATCGTTATGGGTGCCAATCTATATAAGACTAAGTAACTGAATAACATAAGTACGAGTATATTGATCATATTGTATTGTACGAAAAGAACAATTAGGTACCGAAAATATATTGAATATTCATTCGTTCACGAATGGGTATTCTATCCATTTTTTTCCTATCTACACAGAGACCCTGTAGAAAGGGAGTTTATTAGAAAACCCCACTTGCCCCACTTGCTCCAAAATATGGCTATGCTCAGCACAGCCTTATCCTTTAAAACAAAAATACATGTAAAACAGAAATGCTATACTACCCAAAAACTGATACATTATTTTATATATGATCAACCAATAAAGAACCAAGATATGAATCTTGTTAGTCGAGTGATATCGATAATATAACACAACACTAGGAAGGTTCTGACTGTGTACCTACCTATTTTTTTAAATTACAGATAAATGAAATTCAGTATGGTAGCATTGATTCTCAAGATTGTATGTAAATATTTGTTGCCTACTAACGTATTTAATGGTAAATGGAACATTGGTTGAACGTGAAAAAGTTAGGTACGTGAAGTATATTATTTTTGTATAGAATTTTGTCAGAATAATATAGCCAATTTTAAAACTGACTGTTTCCTCCCTTTCCTTTCACTACTGTGTGGTAGTACGTACTTAATGACTAGTACCCACCTGCATGGTGTCACTGGTCTACAAAACAAAATCGTCCGGTTTGCTGCAGGGTTCACTTTGCGTTTTCTTGGGTTTTGGTTTATTATTTTCAATATAATATACCTAATGAGCCATCGGAATCGAGTACGGAAAAAAATTAACCCCCTTAGAAATTTTATGGTTTTTGTTCCAAGGTACGTAGAATTTGAAAACGGAATATAAAAATGTCTGTCCGTACGCCGTATTCCGCACTTTTCTAAGTTACCATGAACCAAAATTAACGAAATCCTGTTTGTAGGTCCCACTTGGTCTCGGCGTTACTGTCAGTCACCTCGTAAGGGGTGAAAAATAAGGGTTGACATTTTCAAAACGCCATAGCTCAGAAACGTTCAACAGAAGCATTTTTATTGTTAACCTGACCCTTCAGGTTTTTGCGATGGGACCCCCCGCCGAAAAGCGACAGGAAAAAGTGAGACCAAATAGTGAGACAAAAGTAGCGCGAATTTTATAAACCGAACGTTGCTAAGGAAATTCACTCTACAAAGCTGTAATTTGGTATGTAGGCTCCTTAGGACTTTAACTTGACGCTGCCCAGGCCCCGGATCAGCTGAGTTGCTCCTACAGCTAATTTCTATGCTATTCACTGTATGAAGCTGTAATTTGGTAGGTAGCGTCCTTTAGGAATTACACTTTAAGCAGCGTAGGGCCGTGATCAGCTGAGTGGCTCCTAAAGCTAATTTCTATGCTATTCACTCTACGAGCTGTAATTTGGTATGTGGGTTCCTTAGGACTTTAACTTGACGCTGCCCAGGCCTCGGATCAGCTGAGTGGCTCCTGAAGCTAATTTATATGCTATTCACTCTACGAAGCTGTAATTTGGTATGTGGGCTCCTTAGGACTTTAATTTGACACTGCCCAGGCCCCGGATCAGCTGAGTGGCTCCTAAAGCTAATTTCTATGCTATTCACTCTACGAAGCTGTAATTTGGTATGTGGGTTCCTTAGGACTTTAACTTGACGCTGCCCAGGCCTCGGATCAGCTGAGTGGCTCCTGAAGCTAATTTATATGCTATTCACTCTACGAAGCTGTAATTTGGTATGTGGGCTCCTTAGGACTTTAATTTGACACTGCCCAGGCCCCGGATCAGCTGAGTGGCTCCTAAAGCTAATTTCTATGCTATTCACTCTACGAAGCTGTAATTTGGTATGTGGGCTCCTTAGGACTTTAACTTGATGCTGCCCTGGCCCCGGATCAGCTGAGTGGCTTCTAAAGCTAATTTATATGCTATTCACTCTTATATGCTATGCACTCTTTGGTGCATCCTCGATAGCCTTAGCCTTACTAGAGTTCTCCGCAACTTCTGGACTACTTATTTTAGTAGTCCACTAAAATAAGTTATGTAGTTCTTCGAATCGATATTGTCAATATGACGAGTGAAGATCATATCAATAAAACAGGTTAATCTATTTTTTATCCATTAAAAAATTATTTGCACATGGATACACCGGTAAGAAACAGCCGATCTTATATAATACAGCGAGGGGGACAAAAACCTGAAGGGTCAGGTACACCACATTTTAGCCGTCAGGCTTTAAGCGGAAGTCCATGAGTTCTTTATTTAAAAAGGGGTCGTGTGCATGAACCATGAAAGTAAAATCATCTGCATATGATAGCACAGAAATTGTAGGATCTTGTGGGACATCATGTATTTTTTTAATGTAAAGATTGAATAAAAATGGGCTGAGAATACTGCCTTGGCCTAGTCCATGGGATGCTTGAACGGTTGCAATATAACAGGGTGATACTCCAGAGTGCATGAGAATACTGAGGAGCTTGGAAATTATTACGTCATTGAAGGCACCCTGAATGTCCTGGAAGCAACACAGAGTTCACTTAATTGTCTTGAGCGTTTAGGACTTTTGAGTTGGAGATCTGCAAGGCAGTCAAGTGTTCAGTGTTTTTTTCCAGAAGCCCTGTTAGACCGGTGACAGCAGCTTCTGTGTTTCAGTGAATGTTTCCAGCATTTTATTGATCATACTGTTCAGGACCTTTACTGGGCATAGAATGAGAGATAGTGGACGTTGGGCTTTTTTTATATCTGCTACCTTGACGTTACATCCATCAACAAGTTCCTACAGCAGTACAATAAGGCTTCCCATCTGACGACTGGCAAGCCACTTTCTCTACTATTCCTTGGTCAAACCACCCATACTTGCATCGATTGCGCTAAACCAAGTACGGTGGATACAGTGGAATCTAAAGCTGCCCTGAAACCCCGGAAAGAATGCAGGAACTTCAACATCAAGGAACCTGTGATGATGTGGTCTTACTCTCCCTCTATACCACCCTGGGTCAAGGGTCGGATCATGAGGAGGCTGGGGGATCTCCATTATGAAGTTCAATGCGGTGAAGCAACTCACAAGAGACATGTAGATCAACTCAAGTCAGTTGCAGAGAGGGATGGCGAAGTTGGCCTAAATCAAGAGCTCGACTCACCAGCAGCTCTCCTCAAAATGGTGAGCTTTTCTGAGCAGCCATAATTTTTGACGACTTACCATCTTCTGCCAGCCACTTCCTGTCCCCTGTCTCTACCTTTTGCTGGTTTTTCCTCTCCAGAGGGGGTGCTCCTCCCAGCAACCTCCACCTCCTACTGCCACACCAATACGAAGGTCCGACCAAAAAAGAAACCCTCCTAGAAGGTTCACCCATAGGGCTGGCTATCCATAGTGCCCTTCCATGTTACCAGATCTTAAACGCTGCATGTGTTATTAATTTAGTAAATTGTTTAGAGTTGAGTCCTTGTTCCCATTTGAGCTGGGAGAATTGTTACATCCTCCACACAGCTTGTGGACAGACCCTAATCTCTATAATCAATAAATTATCAGTCCAATTCAAAATGGCAATTCAATTTCCTGCGAATAATCTCTTTCCCTTCTAGTTTAAATAACTACTCACTATCGGAACCTAATAGCGACAAATTTGAGTTTCTAGAAAGGACATTCGTTCCACAGCACCATGCTCATCAAGCGCATTACCTAAACTGATTCCAGGCTTGAGTAGGTACTTATTATGAACTTTTTTCCCCTCTGATACCTAACCTTACTCTTTGAGTAGGTTAGTATTTGAGAGTACTTACCTATTTATAATTATCCCAGGAGAACTTTTTAGTTGAACGCTTCGACACCTTTTATTGAGTTTAATAGGCTTCAGAGGATTTCTATGAGTTAACTGCTGATTGGGTAAGCACCTGCAAGCTTCATCAAAGCTAGTAGGTATCGGTGCTTGCCCGAGAACTGACGAACTTTCATGTTCCTTCCAACCCAAACGGGGATAATGGTCGGCTCCTATGAACATACGAAGCATAGTGATGGGCGCTGAATAACGGAACTGCTTAGAATAACCGGTTATCGACCAAGAACCGGTTATTGCGATAACAGGTTACGAGAAAACCTACGTTATTGGAATAACTACTTCGCTTCTCCTAGCAAGGGAGGTGGTTGCCTTCACTATCCGCACAGGTAACTGTCTCACCTACTGTGTACCTGTCTACCTGCCGCCAATAACACTTTACCTCGCAACCGGTTACCAACTTCCTGAGAGTTATCCATCAGCTTAGGACCTTTCGCTTTCCTTTGACGTGAGATGGTATTGTACGCTATAGGACACAGCATACCTACCTATAGCGTAACAGTTTCCTACCTATTTTAGGATGGTATCCTTCAGCTTAGTGCCCTTAAAAAAATTAAGGGTTATTCCTCATTCCCTCAGTTCAAATTATCCAGTAATAACGTTAAAAATGCTGAAGGGGATCCCAGGGAGGACAGACGGATTTTTTTTTGAGATTAGGAAATTCTAATATTTGTATTCCTCAACAATATTTATTTCTATTACATTTATGTATGGTCAGCATTTGTATGTAGGTAAGCCCCATTAGTGTGACAGATTCACAAAATGAAGCAATAGGTAGGTATCATACAACGAACTTTTCGTCATCCCTCTCATGTGAACAATATTCATGTTTGTCTCTCTACCCCATCCCTAAACTGGTAACCGGTTATTAGATTAACCGGTTACTTACTGACCGATAACTGTTAGCGAATGTTATCAGAAAATAACGCTTTACCCCACCACTAGAAGCATAATATTATGTAGATAGTATAACTATAACATATATGTAGATAGCTCTAAAATAGTTGGAGCCTTTTAGTGGTGTATGTATTCAACATAGCTCTAAAATACCTGCAGCCTTGGAATGTTGAAGGTAAGTATTTTCAAGTCATTGGTTGTACTTATACACCACTTTCCCTACTCCCGATTTCAGCTTTAATGTCCTACTATCTGTCGATACGTCGATAGTCCATTTCATCATGGAAGAAGAGAGAAGGAAACTTCACTCCACGTAAAATGGCGTGCTAAGAAGCTTTCAGAGCAACCTAACGGAGGCGAGTGGAACTATCCACAGTGCATGCCTGCATCAATAGAGCGCGGTGTGCCTGACATCCCCCCCACCCCCTCTCCAGACAACCTGACCTATTTTTGTCATTTGATAACAAAATTATATTTTTTGAAGCTATTTTAATGTTCTATTTACCATGGCGTGTTATGTTTTTGTTTTGCTTTACCTAACACTGCTTGATTTCGTAACTTCTTCTATTCATAGGAGTTGATGTAGACAAAAATTCGTGAAATGAAAAAAAAAATTACCAAGTAGTTACCCAACAAATAGTAGGTAAATAACGAAAATGAGTAGGTAGGCACCCAATTGAATTAATACAGGTTATTAAAATTGATAGTTTATTAATACAGTTGAAATACTTATTAAATTTGTTACGTACACTCAAAAAAGGGGTTAGATATTTGCACCACTTGACACAACACTTTCCTGGAGGCAAGCAGTGGAAAACTACGTCACAGAACTATCTAGGTACTTACTACATTAAGAATGATGAAGACGATAAAAATTATAAAACAGAACGACGCGAAATGAGAAGTAATAGTAAATAATACTAGGCAAGGCACAAGATCACATATCAGAATGGTGGATCGCGGAGAAAAACAAGAACGAGAAAAAGCCGTTGAAACGTGGATACTGCGTGGAAGGGAAGGTGAGGGGCGGAGCGTGGAGGTCTTGTGATGCACTAGCAGCGCTCGTGATGATTAGTAGTACTACAAGGCTACAAGCTTACGCTCGCCTCCACTAGGGACCGGGTTCGTCGAGGCGAAGAAAAGGCTGCACCCCATTTTACATGGAGTGACTTTTCCTTCTCTCTTCTTCCATGATTTCATTTAACTATCAAAGGTTGAGCTTGATAACAATTTCTTATAGCCTAACGCCTAGTGAGGTAGTGAGTCTCCTGTTATGTGCAGCATGGAAGAAGTAGAGACTCTCTACTTCTTCCATGTGTGCAGTGTGGCCAGACGCTTGGTGGGTGGATTCGCCGCCAGAGCGTGCGTAGGTAGCCCAAAAGGAGCGAGCCGACCTCTCGATTAGCCCAATGGCGCGGGAACGGGAATATTTAAAAAAATAGTTCAATCTGGCGACTTTTTCGTGCTTTAATTGTAGTTTGTGAGAGGAAATATGAGTAACATAGACTGTTAATAGCACAAAAACAAACTTATTTTTATCTCAATGTTATGGCACATTGTTTCTTTAGATAAGAGCAATTAAAAACCTAAAAACGTTACATTTTACACTTTGAAGCATAAGTCAAACTAATAACATCAGATCAATTAATAACAAAAGGTCGGTGTTGATATCGAAACATTCAAAAATCAAAACGTATCGTATGACGGTCATCTCTGCATACATACCATGGAGGAAGTCGAAAAGGATGTCTACTACGTGTGATAAGTGGATACTATAACCGTTAGCACTTAGCAGCGTTATCGAAGAAGTGGAACGTTTCCATTATCAACAGAACTACCTACCATGGAAAAACTAGAATACAGTTCTTCCATGACGAGTGACAGTGACGACACCCATAGAACTCGAAACGCACTACCAACCTAAATATCGTGAGAAATGGAGACGAAACGATCGTTTTCGCGAAAATAGCCCAAATTTCGCGGGTTGAAACGGTGTAGCCCAATTGGCGAAAAGTCGCAAAGGGCGATTTTTTGTCGCCATCTGACCCTAAAATATAGCCCAATCGGCGAAACATAGCCTATGTGGTAAAGAAAAAAGAACACCGACAAATGGCGGCAAGAAAAGTGATAAATGGACGCCAAAACAATCAAGGGGGAGCCCTCTTAAGGAGGGTATGGGTATGCAACCATTCTGCGCATGTGGGAGTGGAGGTAGCCGTGACGTCAGCCTCGACGCTGGATCCCCTTCATACTCCACAAATGGCCTTCAGACTACGGAGTTGCTCTCTATTTCCTATTATTTTTGTTGTTTTTCTTTTCTAAACCTTACTATTTTACTCTTTTCTGTTTTTTAATTTTCGTTTTAAATTCTTGAACAGTTGTTGAGTAGGAGAGTGACAAAATGCCGTTTTATGCAGTTTTTGGGTGCTCTAACCACGAAACGAAGGTGAAAGTGTCGAAGGTTCGAAACTGGTATCGTTTTAAAAATTTCTAGCTGCCAAACCTTTCCGTAGCAAATGGGTAAATTTCCATGGGAACAAAGATTAAGGTCCTGTTAATCTTACTTGCTACGATCTGCAGTGAACATTTTAGTCAGGAGGATTGGTGTGATAACCTGAAAAATGTATGCCCAAAGTATTACGCAAAACAGTAGATAGTTTGAGTTAACCCTCAAAGCACAGGTAAGGCATACAAAGTGCGCCAGTAAGAAGATAGCAAGCCTGTACTAACATGAATCAAGGTGCAGAGGTCCTATGCCTAGATTTGTCCTTGAAGCTGTCAGTTCAGTACTGCATCTTCTCAAAACTCGGAACTCGTGATTTGATGCATTCCTTACGCCAACCTGTGCATAATGAGAGGTCGTGAGGTGATCCCACCTGATCGTTATGTGGCTGTTTTGGCTGAGTTGAGTGATGCTGAAGACGAGTTTAGTGCATCGGACATCGATGAAGACCATCCTATTCAGTGACCACGATACAGGCTCAGAGACTGACAGGGAGGATAATCCAGCTCAGGAGGAGGGTAGTGGCTCAAATTAGGGCCCATATGAACCATCAGGTGAGGAAGAATTTGTCATAAAACGAATCTATAAGACAAAACAGTTGAAGGGGAAAAAAGTAAAAGAACTCAGATAAGAATACAAAGGGAAAAAAACACCTGTTCGAAGTAGGTTCGCTTGAACGTCTAAAAAAACCTAATGAAAAAAATGCTTCTTTCCAGCAAGAACTGTGACGACGTGAAAGAAAAAAAAAAAAATTATAAATCAAGAAATGTAAAATTTATGAATATGCACATCCAACAAAAATGCATTACTTGATCTCAAAGAGCGTACAAAACAAAGCAAATACACTGCCAAGGTGATGGCACAGGAGCTTCCTCGTCACAATCAGAGTGACCCATTATAAAATAGAACAGACTCGGAAGCAAAATAACATAACATTACATTACATTACATAACATTACATTACATTACATAACGTGAAATATACATATTACATAACATTACATTACATAACGTGAAATATACATATTACATAACATTACATTACATTACATAACATTGCATAACATTACATGAAATATACACATTACATAACATGACGTCCATAATACATTACGTCCATTATACATAATTGCGAAAGTTATGCGTGTTTGAAGAATTTAACGTTAGCGCATGCGCAGGGCGAACCGCTGGCTCTATCATGTTGACATTTATATGGGACCTCAATGGGCCCTACCCGCTTAATCCCTGAGAATTACATTGAAATTGGGTGAAATCTTTGGTTACTACGGCTGTAACAAGGAAATTGAATCTATTTCACGCCAGCGCATGCGCAGAGCGCACCGAGGGTCCGATCATGCTGAAATTCATACTGGAACTCACTAGGCCTTGTCCAAACAACCCTTGAAAATTTGAGCGAAATTGAATCAAAATTGTGAAAGTTATGCGTGTTTGTTGAATTTAACGTTAGCGCATGCGCAGAGCGTACCGCTGGATCAATCATGTTGAAATTTGTATGGGATCTCAAGGGGCCTTATCCGCACCATCCCTCAAAATTTGAGCTGAATCAATTCAAAATCGTGGAAGTTATGGCTGTAACAAGGAAATGCGGACAGACTCACAGACTCACAGACCCACAGACCGACAGACACGGAACCAAATTTGTTCAGTAGGCTTTGAAACGCAAAATGCAAGTGGAAATTTTGATTTCTGAAGACAAAAATTTTTTGGCTCACGAAAGTGAACACAAGGCTTCCGCTGCTTCGCAGACTCGGAAGCAAAATAAAATGTCAAGAGAAGATTTGGCTGTTATCGGTATTTTGTCTTTATTGGGAGTGAAAAAAATTAGTAACGTGAATCTCCTCGAAGCTTGGGCCATTGATGGCACGGGAATTGAGATTGTACGTGCCACAACGAGATTGACTCACTTCAAAATCTTATTGTGCTCAATAAGATTTGATGACAAGACTACGAGGTAAACTCGAAAAGAAACGGACAAATTGCGGACAATTTTTCATGAAAATTGCACACAACATTTCACACCCGGGGAACAACTCACTATCGACAAAAAGCTCGAGCCATTTCGCGGCCGGCGTTCTTTTATCCAATACATACCCAATGTACCTGCGAAATATGGCGTGAAGATATTTGCCACTGTTGATTCTCGTGTGTATTATACGTTGGACCTGGAAGTTTATTGCGGAACGCAACCAACTGGACCATACCAAGTTTCTAATGCTACACATGATGTCGATAGACTTGTTACTCCCTTCAAAAATTCGAACAGGAACCTAAACACCGACAACTGGTATACCAGTTATCCATTGGCTCAAACACTTCTCAGAAATGGTCTTACGTTGGTTGGAACTCTAAAGAAAAACAAAAAGGAAATTCCGGGAAAATTTCTCCCATCCAAAGAAAGAGTCATCGGTTCCTCTCTATTCGGATTTCAAGTACTAACATTAGTTTCCTACGTGACTCACAAAAAACAAGTGTGTTATACTTTTGAGCACACCACATGATGACGACAAAATTGACCTGAACCTGAAATTGATTGAAACCTGACATCATTTTGGACTACAATAGGACCAAAGGTGGTGTGGATGCTGTAGACCAACTTGGCGCAGCTTACACTACTGCCAGAAAAACAAACAGATGGTCAATGGTGATTTTTTCGCTCTGTTGAATGTTGGAAGGATAAATGACCAATTTTTGCTAAATTTCAAAGCACCCAACTCCTTCCCTCAATACAGACGACATTTCTTGAAGAACCTGGCTGTTTCACTCATTAAGTGCCAACTACAACAATGCCTACTGACAAAAAACATTTCTTCTGAGAACAGAGCCAGGTACTATTCGGAATTTGCTGCCAGAAGACAAAAGAACTCCAGACGCTGATTCTCAAGCTAAAAAACGTGGATGTTGTAAAATTTGTGGTCGAGCCGAAAATAACTACACCACTGCTACTTGTTCAGAATGTCATCAATTTACATGTAAAACACTACTTGTTAGTATTGTGAAATATGTATGTCAAACATGCACCGAGAATCAAATAAGCAATGATCAAGATTGGAATGTAATTCCTGATATTCTTTGTATGTGCAGAAGTAAAATTTTTATCTATATCTGCTGAGGTATAAATTTTATTTTATTTTTCTCCTCAGTACTATTTGATATATCTAAGGATTATAATATATACTAAGGAAAACATTTACTCACTTGAAGGTATAGTACAAAAAGAAGTGCATTTTTTTGTTAGCGAAATTTCTGTGTTACAAGTTCTTACGTTCGAAAATTAAAATTAAAAAGTGTTTCCTCAAGTGTGCATTGTTTTTATATTCAATAATAACTCCATTTAAACAAAAAATTTTGTTCAGTGTATCAGTAGACAGCGTGGGATGCCGCACAACGTACGCCAAGGTGTTCTTAGACCAGGGACACACATCGCGATTCCGATGGGGACGTCCTTCCAAGAACTCCGCCCCAGACTCCTCTTCTGGGCTGAACCTGACAGCTGTGCAATCAAACGGAACGGAACACACATCGGTGTGGAGCGGAGCAGAGTGGATTTTTCATTCCTTGGCAGGTTTTTCACGCGCCCATTGCGCGCCAGATTCCCATTGGAGGCAGGAAAAAAACGCTGCAGGAATTTCATGCTCAAGTTTGAAGGGTCAATAGCCCATCTTCATCCCCTCCACATACCTGCTACGAGCGACGGTAGGATAAATACGCCGTTGTGTATTTTTCTCTGCGCACCTTGTTCTTGGAAGTCCGTCCGCTCGGAAAAAAAGCTATGTGTGTCCCCAGCCTTAGTGTTCCACGAACTATACTGTGCGTTGAGGGTTAAACAAATTTTAATTCTGCATATCATTGCTCTGTTTCCTCTTGGAATACCCTTTTCCTAAGTACCTACAGTCAAACTTCAATTTATTGGACAAAGCTCCTGTCACTGAGTTTGGCTCCATAGTAAAGTAAATATAGACCGTTCATTTCGAGATAGCTATAGGTACATAAATAAGTTGATTTATTCCTATTATTTCTTATCCATAAATTGATTTACTTGCCTTTTCAAATTGCGCACTAGGGGTAAGATGCATAATACAGCCTGAGAACTACTCTTTGTAGTAAGATTTCTACAGTGAGAAATGCCATTGAAAAATTAGGCTGTACACTAGGTGTGTATAAGGATAGTGTCAGAGCGTCGAGGCTGACGTCATCACATCAGCTTATCGGTGGAACGCTGCCATCTTTCTCAAGGTCATCTGCGCGGCGGCCTACTTGTTATAATATATTTTTATATGTATTTTTATTTATTGTATTTATTTTATTATTATTTTATGTATTTATATGTGTTTTTATATTTATACTATGTTATAGTATATTTTTTTATTCTACCATGGGTGTGGGTTAAGTCTCTAGATACGAAAAGAATGTTTACTCTCATGAAGTATTCTTGAAATTAATACCTACATCGCACAACATTTTTAAAGAAAACTTAATTATTTACGCAAAAATGATGAATAATGAAATAATAGATAGGTAAATTTGCCAAAGTCCCTAATCGAAATGGCGGGAAAATCTATTTTTCGAATAAAATATATCGCACTTGTTTGGAAAAATTCTTTGTGAAAACGTTGAGGGAATTTTTATGGCTGTAAACTGTGTTCCTGAATTTTTTAAAACGGAGTACATCTTTCAGTTTGCATGCCGCCTTTAAAATAATAATAATAATAATAATAATAATAATAATAATAATAATAATAATAAGGATATCAAAAGTGACGCCGTCATGCATTCGTAACTTTGAAACCTTTTTCATGTTTAGTTATCAAATCCAGTTTCAGTTATCACCGTTATCTAAGGTTTATGGTATTGTTTTGTTTGGGTACTTGCGTTCGGCTTAGATCATGACGCAAATCTCCGAATTATGTTAGATTTGAATAATATTTTTGGTTTATGAATTGAGTTTTTTGGAGGAGGAAAAGATTTTTGGAAATATGCACAATCAATCGCAATCCTTCATCTCGTGGTCACTGTGACCCGTCTATTCAGTTTCTGCTCATTTTGTTTGTTTAAGGTGACCTACCTCTTTCGTTTACTTACTCACTGAGGACTTACGACGTTGTGTTTTGCGTACTTGTTATGAGATCAATCAAGAGAAGCTGGTCAAGTTAACATCCAGGTAGGCAACATATGCCCCTAGTTAATGTACCTGGGTACGTAGTTATTTCCCAGTTGAAAACTGTCAATTTAAAAATTGCGTGGCCATATTATTTATACACATAAATATATAAGTTAACTACTTAATTCCCTCAATTAGCACACTTTATATCCCCTGAGTAGGTTATCATGGTATGCAGCAAATGTGAAAAGAAGTTGGGGAAGGTGATTACTCCAGACCCTTGGAAATCTGGAGCAAGGAATACAGTGGAGTCTGGTGGTCGAAAAGTCGGTGAAAATAAAGCAATCACTGCATCCAAAGCCAGGTTAGTAATGTATCCAAGAAACATCAAATCGAATACCTATGACCTTTCTCATATTATGTTCCAGCTTTTCCGGTAGCATAAGTATATCCCGGTGTAATAAGGAAACACGAAGGGCTATTAGGTACCATAACTTCTGGAGGAATCTGTAGTCACTAGCTGCTTGGTACCTGGTGGGAGAGAGCGCTTTCAAGGACATCGTCATAAGGCCGTCGAGAGAATACTCGATCTGGGGTGACTGCAGATTCCTGCGGATGGTATGTTCTAATACTAGCGGAAGTAACCCTTTAGAATCAGTACGTAGCTTTTAACGTTGTTGGCGTTTCCTACCCGTAGTGCAGCCAGTCTTGCCCCAACAGCATTTCATAAATAACTCATGTTCAGTGGTAGCAATAATACGGGAATTATGAGATAGTTTGATATGAAACCGTGATATTCAATACATCGGACATGAACCACCATCTCTTATATGCATCTACCAGTTACTGCAACGATCCTTTCTAAATGGATTCCAAAAGCTTTCAAGAGTCTAATCAATCTCAGTCAGCTAATGGTATGGGCTCCACCCACGTTGAATGGCTAAAGGTACATATTGCTCGGGACGACTGCAACGATGATCGTCCAACGATTATCGTTGCGCCCTATCTCTTTGTTTTCCTTATGGAGCTGTTTTGCTCCGCACGACTGCTGCTTGGATCGTTAACGACGATCGTACAGCGGGAACAGTCGTACGAGTGTGGGGTGGATATAATCGTCAGTCGGGAACGATTATTTGGCCGGACCGGTTGTTTTTGTGAAAAATGGTTCCTTAGATATTATTACTGGCTACTTGGCCCTAGATATTATTATGGCTACTTTGATATTAGGCTTAGATATTATAATAAACTGTTGTATAATAATTTACCCAATAATACTTCAACGTTTGTTCAAGAAGTGCTTATCAACAAAATCCAAAAGAGCCATCAATCGGGCACGGGATTCAATAGGCGCTTTTACACGGACGGATATTTCAACGGATTTGGACCGGACGGTACACCGCGAGCGACCTTCGGTCCAGATCCGTGCGTTTAAATATGCTTCAGATGTGAGGGATCAGATTCGCCCTCCAGCTGCCACATCTGATCCGTGGTCCTGCTGTGAAAACAGACGCGGTGGGAAATCGGTCCAGATCCGAGATCAAAACAGCTAAGCGTTTCGCGCGTGCTTTTTACTGTGTTTTCGGTCTTCGGTCTTTTTACGGTGTTTTCGGTCTTCCCCTTAAAATGGAATGGAACCGGGAAGCGATAGAAAAATTTATATCATTATACTGCGAGCAACCATGCTTATGGAAGATTAAATCAAATCATTATAAAAACAAAAATTTGAAAAACGAGGCTTACGACAAATTGGTCGCGTTTTGCATAGAAAATGTGACACCCACAGCGGACAAGGATTTTGTGATTAAAAAAATTCAAGGACTGCGGAGTGCCTTCCGAAAAGAACTGAGAAAAGTGTTGGGAAGTATGAAGAGCGGAAGTATTACGCTTAGTTCTTTCAACAGGGCCATGTGGCTGAAACTTGGATTTTGTCTCCACTTTTTAATCCATTTCTTTCCCGAACGGGTTTTACGTGATGTTTTGCATATCATCACGTATGCAGCCACGCTAGCAATCGCGTGAATTCTTGCTTTTCCAGTGTTCGACATAGGTATCAAGGAACCCCACACAAAACAAATACACTCGCGGCACACAGATGAAAAAAAAAAACACAAGATCCGGCAGATCAGGGCGGGAAAGTCTGACGGAGTTGGATATCCGAGAGACGGATCGTTGCCATGGAGTTTCAGGATGCTCGCGCCAGATCCGTCGGATCTGATCCGAAGTCAATTCCAATCGAAATTTTACCGTCGGTCCAGGACCGACGGATCAGATGTGCGGGCCGGCCCGCGGTCCTGATCCCACGAATCTGGACCGGCATCAGGCTCGTCCGTGTAAAAGCGCCTAATAATTCAATCATTTTTTATCTGTAGTTATTATGCGCTTTTACACGGACGAGCCTGATGCCGGTCCAGATTCGTGGGATCAGGACCGCGGGCCGGCCCGCACATCTGATCCGTCGGTCCTGGACGGAGGGTAAAATTTAGATTGGAATTGACCTCGGATCAGATCTGACGGATCTGGCGCGTGCATCCTGAAACTCCATGGCAACGATCCGTCTCTCGGATATCCAACTCCGTCAGACTTTCCCGCCCTGATCTGCCGGATCTTGTGTTTTTTTTTTTTCATCTGTGTGCCGCGAGTGTATTTGTTTTGTGTGGGGTTCCTTGATACAGCTATGTCGAACACTGGAAAAGCAAGAATTCACGCGATTGCTAGCGTGGCTGCATACGTGATGATATGCAAAACATCACGTAAAACCCGTTCGGGAAAAAAATGGATTAAAAAGTGGAGACAAATTTTTCTATCGCTTCCCGGTTCCATTCCATTTTAAGGGGAAGACCGAAAACACCGTAAAAAGACCGAAGACCGAAAACACAGTAAAAAGCACGCGCGAAACGCTTAGCTGTTTTGATCTCGGATCTGGACCGTTTTCCCGCCGCGTCTGTTTTGATGTGCGGACAAAAACCGACTGAGCCCCGGCTCGCAGCGAGGGCCCTCACCCCGAAATTACTCAGGGATGGGGCAACGTCTACACTAGGGCTATTCCCTCGCGAAATTATTTTGCACGAAGGAGTTTCGCTAGTGTAAACGCAGCTTAACTCTAAAACAATTTCGGTCTAAGGGTTTCTCCAATCTTACGAGTCTGCATTATAGTTTCTGCTGAACTTTCCAAAGGCCAGAAATTGGTGTGGTGAAATTCTCTTCGTGGTGACCTTCTTTGTTAGCCTTGATGTAAATAATCACGCGCTTTAAGGGCTTTTTAGTTGCTTGTGAAGAAGTCGCACCCAAACACAAGAACTAGGTAAATTTTTTCTCGTCACATTTGAGATGTTCATTACATCGGTCTTCGGCTCGAGCTCATAAGGGTCAAACCTTCACATATACGGATTTTTGCTTTGTAATGCAGCAAGTGGGTATCCGATTAGTATACTTAATTAGGAAACTGTTTTATCCTGTGTTCACGGTAAATAAGGTGACTACTGGAATATAATATTATGATATATCAAAGAGAAGAACGAGAAACAGTTGTGCAGCTCCCATAAATATGTACAATGGGACAAGTGAATTAGTAGGGATGGAAACGAAAACGCACAACAGTTGCCTATAAAAACCGATGCAACTGTTGTCAGGAAACTAGAGTAACAGTTGTAAATAACAGCTTACTTTCTCAGTGGCGTGACAAACCTCAACACTCATAACAGATGTAAAACTGTTGTCAGAGACTGTTACTTTGGTATTGCCAAGTTTTACCAGTTCGAAATAACCATGGTATTTTAAAGAATGATTCCGGGGAAATAACGACATTTCGGTATGTGTATGTGTATGTGTGTGGAACCCTTCATTTATTGTCTGAAAAAGCACAGAAACTAATCGAGACTGACCGGTCAAGTGGCCTGTTACTTGGTACCAAAGCCAAACTGCGTGAGCTCCTGCGGTCTTCTGAACACCCTATACATATTTCACTGGAATTCCCCGTTCAAACACTCATTTTATCCCCTCTTTTTGACGAAACAACTCTTTCTTTTTTGTATTGTACAGTTGTTGTATGACCAAGTAACAGTTAAAACAAAGAATTTCCGAACACGTTCATAACAAGAGGTGTTATCAACAGCTCATCTACAACAGCCTGTTATTAGTTGAGTTCCCATCGCGGAGTTGTTTCCAAAAACACCGAAAACGAAAGAACGTCCACAAGGAGAGGTGCTGTCAACAACAGACTGTTATTGGTTGAGTTCGAGTTCCTTCCAAAAGCACCGAAAATGAAAAAACTTCCATAACGAGAGGTGTTATCAGCAACACTGTTATTTACAACTGTTATTGTCAACAGTTATTCTTGGGCAACCAACAGCTTGTTGTCGTTTTCTGAAAATAGCAATAACACCCACCACTATAAATTAGGCCCTGGTGATGGAAACACACCAACACAGTCATCTGTGCTGCCAGAATCACAAACTGTACCAAGTTACTAATTCTGGTTAAAGTCACTTACCATGCACCAAACCGAAACGTTATAAATAATATTAATGTAGGACTAGGTAGGTGAAATACCTACACAATGTTCAATGTTGGTTTCACAGTGATTGTAGGCTAGAATTAAGTCCGAGACGTGGAATACCTATACTTAGCTACACTTAGGCCCGATTTCACCAAAAACTCACTAATTGTGATTGCTAATCAAGATTTGAGTTAACCGAACCCTGTAATCGTGATTAATGTCATTTGGACTCAACCATGCAAATCACGGTCCCCACTAATCTTGGTTACGTTAACCACAATTAACTTCACTAAACACGATTAACGCCCTCATGGATGCTATATGTTCCGCATCAACAAGGCAGTGGTGTAATGAGGTTATAACAAAACCAGGTTATTTAATGCTGTCAAGACTCAATCACCTCATCGTAGTGTTGTTCACTATGCCATTTCTATTATCATGAGTGATAACAATAATAATGAACCCAAAAAAAAAGGAAGGGGGATCCAGCTTTCGAGGTGTCGAATGAAAAATTACTTGTAGAGCTCGTAAACAAAAAATACTACAATGTTGAGTGCAAGAAAACTGTGACTGCGACGAATTCAACTCTACTCAGAATTACTCGTCTACCTTTTACTTGAGAACTTTGTTACTGTAGGTACCCATTAGGACCTACATAGCAAGATTCCTGTTTTTTGATTATTTACTATCAATCCATCGTCACACAGTGTTTTTGACTTTAAACTTTTATGATGTAGGTACCTACTAAAATGAACTTGCCAAAGGTTGGGTGATTGAGAAATGAAGTCAAGGTTTTATTTACTTGAACAATACAACGTGAAAGCTCGAATTCGCCTTTCATTATTCATCCTCTCAATTTCCATGTGGTTGTCTTGCCAATCTGAAAATAAATAATCATAATAGGTTAGATCAATTACTCAGCACCTACAAAAATACATTTTGGATTTCATTATATAAATAGGTTACGTTCCAATATTGCTGAATTGATACATAAATACTGCAAATTCCTGTGGCTTTATAATATATATTTCCGAAAGTTTTTGGGCGTAGTGATTAAATGTAAAAAAGATTTGAAAAGAATAACCTCGATATTACTTCCTATCCCTCTAGATACTGTTAGCACCTACTTCAAAAATGTTACCTACAGATTACTGTTATTTATTACGATATTATGAAAAAACAATTGCATGTAAAAGTCCAGTCTAGTATAAGTGCGCACCTAAATATTTCAAAGTTGTCATCTCATGGTTTACCTACATGCGCACTAACTTGTAATACTAGTTGCTCATGCGAAAATAATACTTAGTTACATGTACATTATTTTCTGTTAATGTACTACATGTAACTTACCTGTCGGTCAGGTATTCTAGATGACCTTTTATTTGTTCCAGTACACTGAGAACAGTTGTTTTGATAGTCGGTACCGTATTGAAAAGTCGATGAAATCTTCACTCCTTTCCCTTATCTATTTAGGAGGGCCGACAATATAATCTTCATCTTGGAATGATAATTCGAAAGCACGCACTAATGTGCGAGGCATCGTAGGTATATAATATCGAAATCACTATATCAGAAAGCACTCTGTATTTGACGACCAAAATCAGCCGATTAGTTCTTAATCATGGTTAACGCTTAGGTAATTGAGTGTAGTAGAATCGAATAGTTCTGTTAACCATGATTAAGGAACGTAAATCGTGATTACGATCGTCTAACCGTGATTAAAATTGTTGGTGAAATCTGCCCTTAGTTACCCCGTCAAACTGTTAGGCCGCGCTAGCATCGCCTAACTGAGTCCATACGACCTATACTCCAGGCCTTGCCAGCCAATCAAAATCATTTCAAATTTTGTGGCCTCGCATGTTCAAAATGACTGCTTACTACAATGCTTGTGAAAGTTCGTTTCTGAATTTGGTAATTGCTTCTTCGAAAAATTGCTTGTTGTTAAACTGTCTTTAGCCTACCTACCTACGTTTATAAAGAACTTTATTCTGATATAAGTAATCACAAAACAAGTTGGTGAAAAGCAACAAAAAAGTCACAATTTTTTTCTCTGCGTCAGATAAATAGGTACTTACCTTTGGGTGTTTAGTAGCACCTTCCGATTTACCAATAATGTGGAGTTGAGATCACTTGTGAGTGCCACACTTTTGGTTTAGTAAGTTGTTCGTGGGGAGAATGATGGGTAATTTTGGGGCTATTTTCAGAAAATGTTTAATGCTTGATGCTGGGTCGTACAGAAATTTGTATGACAAAGCCTAACAGCGATTCTAAGGACAAAACTAACAGCTCAAGCCACGAATGACTGACACTAACTCGAAAGCATTTTCGTTGGGGTGAGAGCTGAACTAAGTGAAGTGCGACGTTGCAACTCCCAAGTGCAGTTTGTGAATAGTGTGTTTTAGTCATACACTGTTCGCAAATTTTTTTATTTAGTCAGTAAAATAATTTGTTAGTCATTTCAATCTTTCGAACTGCCTCAATGTAGTTTCTATGTTTTTTAAGGTTCAGCCCATACACCACAAAGTTCGATACTTGCCGAATCTGTCGCCAGAAGGTTCATCAAGTTGGTTCTCATTATTGTCAACCTTGCGCATACAAAAAAGGGATCTGTGCCATGTGCGGAAAGAAGTTGCTGGACACCAAGAACTACAAGCAATCTTCAGCTTGAACTGTTGGTAAGGGTCGTTAAAGGACCGTGGAATTATTCAAGTCTTGGATAACTGCTACATGTACTTTGGCACTCATGTACAAATTGTATATAACCGCACGCCGGTTTGACTCAAGATTCCCAATATAATATTTGAAAACTTGGATTCTTTGAGTTCCATCAATCAAAATTTGCCGTCAAAACTTGGTTCATGACAACATAACAATGGATGATGACCTGTATGCCATGATGCCTGTATGCCTGTATGAAGTTACCGTGTACTACTTTGTTGGGAAAATCTCATGAGTAGGTTTTGATACCATTTGATTCTCGAAATTCTATGGAAGGAGGGATAGTGAAATTATTCCCCAGACGTATCTCCTCTTGCTAGATATATCAAGTTTGTGGCCATTTAGAACTGAAACTGTGTGTAGCATTAGCGGCTGGGTCAGTGTTTTCATCCTCTGTTGTTTTTTATGTCAATGAGTTTGTAGCTCATCTTACCATTTGGCCACATTGCAATGGAAGATACCCAGGCACTTTAAAAAAAAAATTTATTCGAAATAGGCACAGACAGGATGGTACCTGGTTCTCATTTGGACTAGACACGACTAGTTAATTTTTAATTAAATGTGGAAGTTTTGGTGATGTCATTGCCACGTTTCTATGGATACAGCTTGTTGAGGTCCTGTTGGAGATAATGGTAAAGTTAGGTTCAGATGGAGGGGCAATTCCGACGGCAATCCGGTACGGCAAGTCGTTCTGCATGCTATTGGCCAACACAAAATGGATTATTGCAATGTAAAGTCATAGAGTTACTGCGCACACCTCACCTGTTTGGTTGTTCAGCCATATTGGAATTCGACATTCCTGGTTTGTTTTGCCGGTTAGATTTCTGGTTATGATTCCGCTGCCATGTGAACGCTTCTGCGGCAAGAAATTCGGCAAACACGTTGCCGTACCGTATTGCTGTCCAGAATCGTCCCCCATGTGAACCTATCTTAAGATTAAGAGCACGTCACCATTGTCCCACTCTGTATTGATAACATTTGTGTGGCTCAATCGTTGTTGCTCAAGCAAGTGTTGTGATGAATTTAAATTTATCATCACGGTGGCGTGGAGGAATGAATAGATGAGAGCGAGGGAATTTCACCTAGGCGGCGGTAATCCACCGATGTAGGTGAGAGGAAGGAAATTCACCTAGGCGGCGGTAATCCACCGATGTAGGTGAGTGGAAGGAATCTCGTCTAGGCGGCGGTAATCCACCGATGTAGGCGAGAGGAAGGAAATTCACCTAGGCGGCGGTAATCCACCGATGTAGGTGAAGGAAGGAAGGTGCTTGTCTAGGCGGCGGATATCCACCGATGTAGACAAGAGGAGAAGGTAGGAGGTGAATTCCCAGAGCGGCGGATACCACCAGGCATCTGGGAGGAGGAAGGTAGAGAGAGAAGAGAGAGCTGGTTAGAGGAAGTGTCGAATGGAGCTAAAGCTCCAGGATCCAGGGTTATATAGGAACTGGAGGCCTCTCCCTCCAACTCCCCTGTTGGGAGTTTTGGGGGGGGCCCAGGTTGTGTCCCCTGGATTCTGTTGCCTGTCTCCCCACTCAGATGTTTATTTAGCGGAAGGTAAGTTTTACATACGAATATTGGTGAGAGCTTTAAGGTTGCTAGTGGAGTGTTCCCGGGAGGGACTCACGACAGAGGTCCCCCCAGTTCGAACCAATGTTCGAGGTAGCTGAAGGCTCAAGGTGACAGGGGCTGAGGGCTGCGGAAACAAGAGGGGAGCTGAAGGCACAAGTGGACAGAAGCTGAAGGCTGAAGCAAACAATTGAGGTGCTGAAGGCAGGAGTGTGACCGGTGGTGACTTAATCCTAGGGTTGACTTAATCCTAGGTGACTTAAACGTAGGTGTGACATGGAGTATATAGGAAATAGTAAGAATCAGTAAGTAGGATGATAGTATGGCAAAAATAGATGAAGTGACAAGTAGAGGAGGGATATGTACAAAAATTTATACGCTAGTGATGAGGTTGATGATGGGGTGAGGGGTGTGGCTGCGCAGCTAGGCGCGGTTGGAGGGCAGGCGGCCGTGGCGGCGGCGTAGGAGGGGTAGTGTTGTGTGGGGGCGGCGCAGGGAGGCGCTGGCATGGGGGAAGGTGGAGGGGTTGCCGTTCCTGGGTGGGGGAACGGTCGGTGGTGGGGTGAGGGGTTTGGCGGCGCAGCTAGGCGCGGTTGGAGGGTTGGCGGCCGTGGCGGCGGCGTAGGAGGGGCAGTGTTGTTTGGGGGCGGTGCAGGGAGGCGCTGTCGTGGGGGAGGTGGGGGTTTTGCCGTTCCTGGGTGGGAGAACGGTGTGTGTCCGGGGACGGGGGTTGGTGGCGGCGCAGGGAGGTGCGGCCGTGGGGGAGGTGGGGGTTTTGCCGTTCCTGGGTGGGGGAACGGTGTGCGTCCGGGGACGGGGGTTGGGGGTGGCGCAGGGAGGTGCGGCCGTGGGGGAGGTGGGGGTTTTGTCGTTCCTGGGTGGGGGAACGGTGTGTGTTCGGGGACGGGGGTTGGTGGCGGCACAGGGAGGTGCGGCCGTGGGGGAGGTGGGGGTTTTGCCGTTCCTGGGTGGGGGAACGGTGTGTGTTCGGGGACGGGGGTTGGTGGCGGCGCAGGGAGGTGCGGCCGTGGGGGAGGTGGGGTTTGCCGTTCCTGGGTGGGGGAACGTTGTGCGTCCGGGGAAGGGGTTTTGTGGCGCAGCGAGTTGCTGGTGGGAGGTTGGCGGCCGTGGCGGCGGCATAGTGGCGGTGGTGTAGTTGATGCGGGTGGGGGGGGAAGGGGGGCGGTCCCCCCCGTTTTGGCGAGGAGGGGGGCCCGCCGCGGGACGTCGAGGCGTGTTGTCGTGGAGGGGATGTGGTGCGGGGGTTGCGTAGTTCGCCGGCGCAGGCGGCGGCGGCGAGGTCGTGCACCCTGTCGGCTAGGCGGAGGAGGTGCATGTGACGTCGGTGGCGGCGTGTGCTGCGGCCGCAGCGGTGGCGGCGGCGGCATAGGAGGTGTAGATGACGTCGGCGGCGGCGTGTGTTGCGCCTGCAGCGGCGGCGGCGGCGGGGGCGGTTGATGCGGCGGAGCCGGGCGGTGCGAGGGTGGTGAAGGGGTTGTCAGTTGCGTCAGATGTCGCGGCGGTCGGCGGCTGCAGCAGGGATGGCCGGAGGAGCGGCGGCGTCGGCGAGTTCGGGTCCATGGTTGAGGTGTCTGTAAACAAAATTCAATTTGAGTGTTTGAATTTGAGAATTCGCAATTTGCGGCAGCGGATGTGTTTGCGGCGGAGAGTTGAGAGCTGTGTGAGCGGTTGCGGGTGGGCCAAAAAATTGCGAATTTATACTGACTATTTTAAATGTGAATTTAAAATTCGGGACACCGAACTAGACTGGGGCGACACATGAGGTGGTAAGAGGATAGAAGGTTGGATGAACGTCGGGTTCACCACTGTGATGAATTTGAATTTATCATCACGGTGGCGTGGAGGAATGAATAGATGAGAGCGAGGGAATTTCACCTAGGCGGCGGTAATCCACCGATGTAGGTGAGAGGAAGGAAATTCACCTAGGCGGCGGTAATCCACCGATGTAGGTGAGTGGAAGGAATCTCGTCTAGGCGGCGGTAATCCACCGATGTAGGCGAGAGGAAGGAAATTCACCTAGGCGGCGGTAATCCACCGATGTAGGTGAAGGAAGGAAGGTGCTTGTCTAGGCGGCGGATATCCACCGATGTAGACAAGAGGAGAAGGTAGGAGGTGAATTCCCAGAGCGGCGGATACCACCAGGCATCTGGGAGGAGGAAGGTAGAGAGAGAAGAGAGAGCTGGTTAGAGGAAGTGTCGAATGGAGCTAAAGCTCCAGGATCCAGGGTTATATAGGAACTGGAGGCCTCTCCCTCCAACTCCCCTGTTGGGAGTTTTGGGGGGGGCCCAGGTTGTGTCCCCTGGATTCTGTTGCCTGTCTCCCCACTCAGATGTTTATTTAGCGGAAGGTAAGTTTTACATACGAATATTGGTGAGAGCTTTAAGGTTGCTAGTGGAGTGTTCCCGGGAGGGACTCACGACAAGTGTCATATCTCCCAACCTGTGTGAGCAAGAAAATGGCAAGTGGAGTGATCAAAAGATTGGAGGAGACAGGTACAAGCCATCATTACCAGTTTCTCGGGGTAAAATTTTTTGGGCATAAAAACTAGAACCTAGGTACCGTTAGACTGCCGTCAGGACATGGATACTACCACCAAGTCAGGGTGACTGTTCTGCTATGCTGTAGCATGGAGGGAGAAGTGAAGAGTAATGACTACATTGCCACTGGGTTTTGCTGCTCGAGTAAAAAGCTCCCTACCAAACAGCATTAAAAGTAACAGTGAAACGAAGGGGGGGGGGGGGGATCTATATGCCCGTACAAAAGCAAGGTACAAAGCACCGAGCATGGTACATTGGCGGGCAAAATGGATATCAATCCTTTTTGCGGCTGATGGGTTTGTTTGGGGGGGGGGGGGGGGGGGATATGTTATTCCGGCCTACTTATAGATTTTTTCATCAACAAACAACACAAAAAGCAAATTTAACTCACAATTCCAGAACCATGTGTACTCCCCCCCCATCTGCGTCTACCTACAGCTGTGGGTTCAAGTCCCCCTGAATTCACTTTTTTGTTCATCTCAACACTGTTTCTGACTTTAGGTACAATTTTTTTTAACCCCAAAAAATATACAAGTAAATCAATTTCTTTTATAAATAACTCTGTTTTTGACCTCATTGGGTATATCCCGGGGAAACTTTTTACCCAAACGTCATTTCAGTCTTCAGCCCCTGTAGGCTTCGCATGATTATCATCGGAAGTGAAGAGCAAATCACTGGTCGGTCAAGCACATGCAAGCTTGGCAAAGCTTGTATTGGTGCCCGCATGAGGCAAGAACCAAAGGTGCCGCAAACTTTCCCTTATATATCATATAAAAACGTATACCTAAGAAGTTATTTTAGCAGTACCGCTGATATTTACTTTTCCAGCTTATTCAGCATCCCAACAGCATAAATACTGCGGAATCTCTGTCCGTTTTCACTCAATTTTTCAAGTGTTTTCTGTGTAATGAAGTGAATAACTTTTTTTAAATACTTTCCATCGAGCTCTGAACATAACCTATTTTGTATAATTGTATATGAATAGAGGATTAAAAATTCAGCCACGATTTTATTGACTTCCCAGATTATTAACAGGGCAGTGAGGGGAGCATCTCTGCAAACAGGGGATGTTTCTGCATCTCCATTAAATTAAGGTTTTCTCAGTTATTCAACAAAAAGTTATTTGATATCGCACAACAGGGCAACCCCGCGGAGTATCCAGTGTTCAAAAGAAAATTTACACGGCAGCCACAAGGGTGTAATGAAATTCAAATCTGTTCTTCTCGGCTTCTTATAAACGGGGCACTGAAAATGAATGATTGTTTAGTGCGCAGTAATGCAGGGGTGCAGGTATATGCGGGACTGGTAGGAAACTTGGTACATCCATTCAATGAATTTAAGAACACTCTTAAATGCACTGGAGTTCCCTAGGTTTGGCAAAGTGGGAACTGAAAGATCAAATCTTTTATATAAATAAAAGACCTTGTTTTTGTTAAACAGGCGAAAATTATATTTGCCTAATTACTAATTATTACTTATATAAAATACTAATTTTACCAATCACTTCTATCATTTAATTATAAATAAAGAATTAACATGGTCATTACCAAAATTACGAATTAAAGTAACCAAAACAGACAAGCCCAAAACAGCTCACAAACAGAAAAAGTCAAAAAACTAAAATAAGATAAATGTCCCCCATAATTTTGTCTCCTTAAGAGTCAATAATCAAGGAGAGTAAACAAAAATGCCAAATTTGTGGTGTGTTTTAGTGAATGGCGAGTAGGGGGAGTAGTGAATTGAGAGCTTTACAACGAGTGGTAAGGAAGTTGTACGAACAAAATGGTTGTACATGAAGCCCATCAGAAACAGTGCCGGTCAAAATTTTGGTAGTTTGTAAGCTGGCAGTTACACCTATAGGGCCATTTACTCGAGCAGACAGGGCCGGATAAATCTGCGGAGCGCAGCAAGTGTGGCCCTCCACCCTGTCGTGTAAACATTCCTCCGGGCCGGTTATGGGCGTTCCCACTTGCAAGGGAGGCTCGTTGGAAATTCCTTCGGATCTAGGGTCCCCCTACCCGTCGATCCTATTCTCCCCGCCCGTTCACCTCGCCACCCTGGCGTGTAAACGCTCAGGATCATCTGTTCCCCTCCTGCTCGCTATCTTGTGTTTTCCTTCTCTGGTCGAATTCGATAGTACCAGTCTGCTTGTGTAACGTCCTCTTTAGATTGATAAGTTTTGAGAGTTAAACCTGTGAAAGAGTGAGGAGAGTGACGGTGGACGCTCGATTCCCCCCCCCTCCTCATTACACCAGCGAGATTATCACCGTTTAAGAAGGGATATTGATTAGGCTTCCCCAAATGACCGCGTCTCCACTGGAAGAAAAAATGGCTCGAGGACAGCCCCATCGTCACAGTCTTCCCCACATGACATACTTCTGGGTAGCAGAAGTATGAGAGAGAAAAGGAGGAATGAAAAGTAGATAAAGCTCTGGTTCAGGAAGGGACATCTGAACAACTTCAAGGTGACTAAACTCCATCGTAATGGTACTACCTCAATAATTTATTGGTGGAGAACAAAGCTCCGAGTATTGGCGGAGAAAAAATGTTGTCAGAGGTTGTTGTCCAGTGAATTGTGCTCATCTGGGCAATCTATAAATCAGGCCCGTCAAACTTGCGGCCCATGGCCAGCCCGAAGCCCTTCGTACATTTTAAATCTGAATTGAACACGGAAAATTTGTTGCGTGTAAATGCTTCAGATCCGTCGAATCAGATGTGCTTTGGTGCGCCTTCTGGCCCGTCGGATCAGGCTCGTGGTCGAACCGGCTGATTGTATTTACACAGGTGCCGCGGTGTGACGATTCTGATCCGGCAACGGTAAAATACTGATAAGCTAGGTTCACATGGAGACGCAATTCCGGACGGCAGTCCGGCACGGCTATGCGTTCTGCAATTCTGTTGGCCAATACAGAATGGATTATTGCAACGCAGTGCCTTTAATACCATATCAGAATCTCCAGATATTTTCCGCTGTCGGATCCGTTGCCGTATCTGCGCAGAGGTTACTGCGCACACCTCTCTTGTTTGGTAGTTCAGCCATATTGAAATTCGACATATTTATATGCGGCAAAAATTCCGGCAAATGCGTTACCGTGCCGGATTGCCGTCCGGAATTGCGTCTCTATGTGTACCTAGCTATAGAACCTGATCTGAATGTTTGACAGGTGTTGTGCGCTGTATAAGTATTCTTAGTGAAAAACCGCGGTTTTCATCGGTCTTAGGGATCTCATCAATAATCAACAGCAAGGACTGAAGAAGAGAAGAGACAATTTTGAGAGAAGTGGGAACTAAATTATTTTTGCACGATGATCAAAGAAAAAATTGTTTGCCTGATTTGTTCAAAAAACATTGCTTCCCACCAAAAAAACTCTTGCAGAGCTTATTTGTTCTCAAGTTTAAAGAACATCAAAAGAAATACGGTGCCAGATTTCTGGGCGAATCCTGAAAAAACAATGTGATGGGAAGAAATTTCAATTTCTAAAGTCGACAAGATAATAATTTTCAGTTGTAACACTTTCTAAAGTGGAAGTACAATATTTAAAGTTCAAAACGTATTTTCCAGTGATGTTATTAGGAACCTTCCTTTATTTGAGTACATTGATTTTGATTTACGAGAATGAATAAAAATGAGATTTGTGAAATCTCATTTCACAGATCTCATGTGGGTGTAGTTTGTGGGGGGGGGGGGGCAGTTTCGGGAAGTGGCCCACCAAGAATTTGACATCTCTGCTTTAGGTGATCAGCCTCCATCGTTAGGATGGAACAACTATTGGGACTTGTAAATTGGGACTAATTTGAAGGCGAGCAATGCCGTGTCCCAATTTACCATTACTCACCTTCAAATTAGTTCAATATATTTTAATTATATTGACACTCGAAAGAGGGGAAAGGGGGCGGGGAAGCTAGTAGATGTATGTATTATCAAAGGGGCAGGTTGTTTGTAAAGGAATCCTTCTGGGAACCCTTTGGGCGTACCCTCCTGGTAAGCCCACAAAAAGTGGATGGAGTATGGATAATTGCTCAGCGCATGCTGCCAAACCACGCTCTGCTACCATGGGACAGAGTGAGGAGCGTGAAGGTGGACCCTCGAGAGTCCCCCCCCCCCCCCTCTACCAGTGAGATAATCACCGGTTAAGAAGGGATATCGACTAGGCTTCCCCAAACGACCCCGTCTTCACCGGAAGAAAAAATGGCTTGAAAACAGCCACACCGTCACAAACCACAGCACGAAGGTTAAACGAATAATTAATCAAGTAGGTACTTACTAATTTATTTTACCCAAGTTGGAGAAGGAAGTTTGGCATCGTCCCATAAACTATAGATGTTTCTTTACATTTCCGCTGTGACATACTGCAGGAATTAAGTCTCTACTTACTGTATAGACGTCTTTTGGCCGTGGCTCATTCGAGTTGATTGCATAGATATGAATCATTGGCATTTCTGTATAGATAACTTTAGGTACAGATTCAACTAGACGATCCTGTTTCTTGTCCCATGTGCATCCATCCAAGTATAAACCATAAGCGTAGACACCCTCCTGAATAAGAAGATATCAGTAATTAAATTAAGTTGATCAATGGATTTCATTGTTAATTTCTTAAAAGAAACGCCACACAGTTATTTTCAAGGTCTTGTCCGAAGCCTGCTAGCTATCAGTTGAAAGTTGTTTGTCTAGTAGGTACTTTTAGTATAAAATAAAGGGCTTGTGCCTTTAATCTCAACGCCATCGGCACTTATGAACTACTTATGCACTACTGTTGCCTAGCGACTGCAAATAGCCTGCAGCTTGGGAAGAATACTGGGTGGATGACCATCACATGATTTTGGTACAGGATAGAATAATGAGGCTGCTACACAAAGTATCCATGCTACAGGTTGCAGCACGGTTGTAGCCTTTTAAATAATAGTGATATTCTAATAGATCTGTATTCGAAGATCCGTTATTACTATCTCTATTTTATGTATTTTGGATTGTCACTATTTCCGTTTTACTGAACAACACTTGGCCTCCTCAGCAGCCCTTGAATGACTGGCCTTCTACTCTGTCATGAGCTCAGTCGATTTGAGATGTATCTTTCTCAAGAACGCTTACCAACGTATCGCCTGTATACTTTACATTCCTCTCTAATCCCATATTTCTGGCCACCAGTAATCATTCGTGAAGCTAAAGGCAGTGCTTACCTTCGGTCCAGCAGACACGACCTGCGTATAATGCTTGGTGACTTTATTATCCAGGTAAACGGCGTCTAAAGCCCATCCCTTATGTGCCCGAGCTACCTCTTGTTTCATAGCAGTTAAAAATCCTGCAAATGTTGTTAATCTGGGTGCTAATATGAGATACACAAATATTTTGTACCTACTCTTATTATTTTGCAGTTAGAAGTCTACCGATTCTAGAAGTCGCTATTAAATTGTTTTGAATTTGGTTTCTCACATAAATTTACCTTGAGGGTTAAAAAATCCCGTCATCCAGAAGGCAGTTGGTCGTCCCTTAAAGCACCACTTGACAAACTGCTTGTTCCTCATTATCAACTCTGTGTACCAAAACCCCAGAGACGCAGATTCCCAAGAGCCCCTTTTCCAAACCATTGGGACTTTGGCGTCATAAATCGCATCAAAGGCTTCTCGCAAAGTCTGTCAGGGTGGACCAAGTCATTCATTTTAATGAATAGGTAATAACCATAACCAGTAATTTTATAATAGATTATCTCACAAGAATGTTACAGTAGGGGATGCACTTGGGCCAGACTTTTTCATTTTTGATCTGACTTGCCTATTTTCAGCGCCAGTTTCCCTTCCGCTTGAAACAAAAAAAATGGTTGGAAAGGAACACGTGACGTCGGAAACATTAGGGCAAGTGATGACGTTATCGTTATACATTTCAACTTTCATTTCCGCTCCCCAAATAGATTTCTCTGTTACAAATATGTATAAAATCTACCTCATTCATGATAATGATGCCTTCGATCGCTAGTAGTAGATCTTTCAGAGTAATTTTCACCAGTTTTATCACTCGCTGCATTCTGTCTATTTCTTGGCGTAAAAATATGTTCAATGAGTTGAGGGCTCCCATTTCCTTCAGTCTGGAACGGAAATACCATAATATTACAGCAGACTTCAGCTTCCAGCAGACTACTCCATTTAACGGAAAGTTCTTCATATTTAGAAAGTCTTAAATTCAAATTGCAAGAAGCTGATGATCGTGATTAGGAATCAGGCTGAAGTAATCCATAAATCCTTGTCGATATGGCTTATCTTGTAAACGAATTGGATTAGAATGCGCAACTGTAGAAAACAACCCTGGATTTATTACTACGGGT
The DNA here is from genome assembly GCA_954871275.1 of Leptopterna dolabrata. Lineage (NCBI taxonomy): Eukaryota > Metazoa > Arthropoda > Insecta > Hemiptera > Miridae > Leptopterna > Leptopterna dolabrata. The sequence goes on from OX940975.1 coordinate 56,243,622, forward strand.
TTAATTTATCTTGGATTAAAAAAATATCTCAAGTACTTCCTAAAACCTTGTCTGAGACTAATCACACGGATTTTCAATGAGGGATTATAACACGTGCGTGGACATAAACGGCTTTAATTCACGTTCTATAATTAGTAGTGTCACGCAAACAACCCACTGGACATTTAATTGTAATTAAAGTAGAAACTAGATCTTACTTTTAAATAATTATATAAGTGTTCAGTATTTCAAAATAGTAAAATGAAAACTAAATGAAATAGTGAAATGTATACAATAGCACATTTAGATAGGAATGATTTTTCAAAGTTGCGTTGCGCATGGACTGGAATAGATATTTCTTGTATGGAGCGCTCAACTAGAGCTCTTTTGGAATGATAGCCAGAATGTGTTTTCACACTGCTTTTCAGAATATCCGTTGGCTTTCAGAATATTAGTAAACCAGTTGGCTCAGGTATAATTGTTCCCAGCCACCTTGTGTGATTCCTCGTTTTCCTCACTAATCAGTCTGCTGCTCTTAAATTCGCTCCGAAATCAGATAAGCCCACTGGGTTCCGAACTCTCACCATAACCTTCTCCTTGTTTCTCGTATTCAGTGAGGGAATATGATTCAACAGAACATTTGATATATACCGAACTGGGGGGGGGGGGAGGGGGTATAGTGAGATGATGATTGATCTGCTCCAAGCAATAAACGTCAGGTCTCCATGAATCCTTCCCTCGATCAAACAGATAAACTGGTGTACTTATTTACATCACCTAAGAACATGACTGTCTATAGCCAGCCTTCAGATATGCTCAAAATCTTCTAGAAATTCGTTAGCAGTGCCCTAGAATAGGCTATCGTTACCTTCATTCGGACACCGTTACTAATTTGTTGACAATGGTGAACCAACCAACCTTGCTTTGACTTCATGGGGATTGTAATCGTCTGGAAGTTTGGAAAGCATCTCAGACACTTCTCTAGTAACGACAGACTCCCTGCTTTCTCCTCCTCCGCCGCCAGACTCTTTAGGCTGCACCGACAAAATCGTATCCAGGATATCCATTGCCATTGTATTTCGAAGTCTGAGTGCGGATAGAAAATTACTGTTATTTTCGTTTTGACATAATTTTTTAGTAGGTACTTATTAATTTATCGTAGAGTGCAAAAACCACGTACGTTATGTATGCATTTGGATGGAGACCAAACACAAACGGATCGTCGAACTCAGGTAGTTTCCCCAGGTCTTCCAGGTACTCTTCCTTCTGTTTGTGCTTCAAAAGAGGATACCCTTTGTAGAAGTAAAATCCTTCCTCGAGAGTATCCTCGGAAAACCATAAATTAGCGAAATTGACTAGAAGCCGTTTGTCGTAGTCATCGGTCACTCGACCTCCGTACATAACTTCAGCCAACATGTACCTGTCGGAGTAGAATTCATTTAATAAAATGTTAATTTGCTTTGAGAATCCCCCCCCCCCCACCCCAAAATTATTTATTGCTTGTTTTCACCTCAAACAAACCCAGTCAACGCCAGCAATTCTTTCTTTTGAGTCCAAGTGGTTTTGGCAGAACATGATTGACGCATACCAGTCTGAGAAATTGAACTCATAGGGGATGTTCCAGCCTATTGGTCCAAATCTTCTCCTCTCTTGTACAACAGAGTGCAAGAACGATATTCCATACACCAAAGGAAGGTACGGCTTAGCATTTGTGTACTCAAGCATTTCTTGTGCCATGTTCAAATAAGTTCTTGTCAACCCAGCTTTAAGGCCTGAAATGGATGGCATGTTGTAGATTTTGAGGCGCGTACAGAAATCCTAGTACCATGAGTTTTAAATAGAAAATTAATAAGAAACATCGATTATACCTATATCTTGTTCACTTGTACACGGAATGCTGTTTCTTACCAAATTGGTGGAGCGATTTCCTTGGTTTTTCTCTTCCACCATTGCTTAAGACAATATAACTATTAATGGGCATGCTCAGAAGAGTTACGCGAATCCAGCGAGCTCCTTTTGGATGTTGTAGATCATTCCTGAAGCTTATGTTCGTGCAAAACTACCAAGGTGTACCGAAAACTAAGGAGTTTACCATATAAATATACCTTAACATACCTATATTTATATTCATAAAATCCAGGGTTTGATGCAGAACGTTTAGAAACTGAATTGTACGTATGTATCCATGTACCTTCTAAATATTTTGGACTAGTGTAAAACGGAGTTTACTTTAAAAATTCGCTCATGAGGGGAATAAGGAGATCGATCAATATAACAATTTTTATGGTTTTTGGAAAATTAATCTCGGGAGCTGACTGTTCACACGTGTCGCCGTTCTCCTTGAAGTCGGTCAGGTATCCTCGTGTGGAGTCAAGTCAGTGAAGAATCCCTTACCAATGGAGTGAAAAATTCATTCACTAAAAAGGTTATTGAAGATCATTTGATTTCGATAGCACCTTAGGATGAATCGTGGTTGGCTAAAAATATCGCCACAGTAAAAATCCAAAGATAACAACGTTATTTCGTAATATTTTTGGTTACAAAATAACGATAGTTCAATTCCGCGGATTTAGAGAGGTCTAAACCACTAACCTGACCACAGAAGCTGTTACATCTAGGTATCTGGTGTTCTCAGTCATGTCTCAATTACTCAGGATTTCCCCCTGATTTATTATCTAAAGACCTTGAAGTGATAGGTACGTGGCAAGTAAAAATGTCAAGTGACGGCGCTCTTCAAACTACTGGAACAGTCTAATCCTATCTAATCCCTCGATACCACTGAGGCTTGGAGTTTGTCTCCATATAGTTCGTGGTGTGAAGTGGTACTGTCTGCATTGTACCCCCTTAACAGGCAGCATGATTTCGTATTTCGTCCTTAGTTCGGTGTTTTACTATTGTTCGGGCGCTGGTATCAACATTTACCCAAAAGTGAAGTCGCTTACACCAGATGGAGATCCTGGGAAAAGACTATTCCTAACGCCTTATCTTCAAAACGGTGATCTAATCGGAGCAAGGGAAGCAGCTCGTGTTCCACCTCTCAGTGGATTAATTGAGAGCTTTTCAGGCTTTCTAACAATCAATGAGGAAACGAATTCAAACATGTTTTTCTGGTTTTTTCCAGCTGAAAACAACCCTCACGAAGCGCCTATAGCTCTCTGGTTGCAGGGAGGCCCAGGAGCCGCGTCGATATGGGCAGTTTTTGCTGAAAATGGTCCATTTGTCATCACTGATTCACTAACTCTAGAAAGACGCGAAGCTTACTGGTCGCAGGAAATCAGTGTCATCTACATCGATAACCCAGTTGGAACTGGCTTCAGTTTCACAGACACTGATGGATATGTTACCAATGAGACAGAAGTTGGCCGGGATCTATATGCAGCTCTCTTGCAGTTCTTCCAGCTGTTTCCAGAATACCAACAGAACAATTTCTTTGTAACAGGAGAATCATATGCTGGTAAGTACATCCCAGCAATTGCTTATACAATTCATATCAACAACGCAAAAAATGCTGAAGTGAAAATTAATCTCAAGGGTGTGGCAATCGGAGATGGGCTTGTTGATCCTGTAAACATGATGATGTATGGACAGTACTTATTCCAACATGGACTGTTAGATTCTGAAGGGTTGGCTGCTTTTGAAGAAGCGCAAAACACGATAATCAGCAACATTGAAGCTGGTAACTTCACAGAGGCGTTTTATAATTTTGACAAACTCTTGAACGGTGATTTGACCCCTTATAAAACGCTATTCCTTAACACTACTGGGCTCTCTTCATATTTCAATTACGTCACGTCCAATGTAAATGGCGGTGACAGTGGTGGAACCCTTGAAAACTGGTTGGCTAAGAGTGAAAACCGAAAGAAAATTCACGTGGGAAACCAAAAATACGACGAAGGCAACACAGTTGAAGAACATTTGATGAACGACGTTATGCAATCTGTAGCCCCATGGCTTGAAGTTATTATGGACAACTACAGGGTTCTTCTATACAACGGCCAGTTGGACATCATCTGCGCATACCCTTTGACCATGAACTACGTAAGCAAACTACAATGGAGTGGGAAAGCTGCCTATGAAGGGGCTCAACGGAAACAATGGTTTGTCGGAGGTGAGCTGGCTGGATACTCGAAAAGTGCTGGAAACTTCACTGAAATTTTGGTGCGCAATGCAGGACATATGGTTCCATCTGATCAGCCGGTTTGGGCTTTGGATCTGATCACTAGGTTCACCCAAAATATACCCTTCTGAGCCTACTTTCCGTGTTACCTAATCAAATTTTCAATTAAATTAATAAAACGAATGACCAAATATATTTTAATGGCAGTATTATCTCACTGTACGAAGTATACTGAAGTATGAACTGGAGTTGAGGGATCGGAAGCATTTCAATTGTGACAGTTTCAAGTACTTCTAATACTACAATACTTCTTGGTTTTGTAAGTTTGACTCCGCTACATTGTTATATGCCGAGGGTGGAACCCTAAGTAGAAATGCATTACCTAACAATGCCTTTGACGTTATCATTGATTGATGTTGTTCGCAACCGACAGCTTTATACCTATCAAAACAGCACAGATTTTTTCTCAATGAAATAATTGGTTCATTGGTTAGCATGATATCTTGATAAGAAATTGATTACTTAGTAGGAAAAGCTTTTACCTTGTGGTGGGTCATTTGTGAACTTGAAGCTGATGTGCAGAATGCTGATGGGAAATTTGGGTGTGGGCTCTGTCGTGATCCACAGTCTGAATCCCTCGTCGATGCTCTTTGTATTGGTGATGGTATCAAAAATTTCATGCATGTATGCTATGCTTAAATGACAGTTCTGCAGTAGCAGCCATTTACCCTAAAATAGAAAGAACGAGTGTTGATCTATTATATCCAGGTGATTGGTTATTCTATGCAGCTTGAAATTCCACTCAAGAATCGATCAAAAATTAGATTTTGGGAGTTGCATTTTGGAGAACCGGGCCACAGTTTGGAGCTGAACAAACGAAGGTTTCAAGTGACCACCGTTTTGGGAACTTCTCACTTTGAGTAAACTATCAAACCATAACCTCTCTGAATAAGCTGTCCACAGCATACCTCTTCCATGGAAGCCTTCATCATAACTCTGGCAATAATCTCTTGCCCTTGACCCATAGAAACGGCATCCAACCCGAATTCCATTTTCTTTGCCAAAGCTTCAATGGCAGTCGTTGGATCAGCTCCCATGGTCAGGAAACATATCATTGGAGTTCTCGTATGCGATTCTTCATACAGCTCTTCCAAATTCAAGATCACGGCATCACCATACCTTTTCCCTAAAGACGTTTTCACGTATTTTTGGGCTTGAAGCACTAGTCGATCTGGACAGAGGGATCTAGAACCATAATTCCAACAATTATTTTCATCTAGTGTGTTTCCTCGTTTTCATTAAATAGAAATCGAATGGTAGGTGGGAGTACCTTATAATAAGAGTTTTCCTGAACGTGTCTAAATGCTCAAACCGATCAGGCAACTCTTCAGATTCAGGAGCTGGTCTCTGGTACCACCATCTCCACACTTTTTCGTTGGTTGCCAACTAGAAAATAAATGGTGTCTCCTTTGATTGATCAAATATGATAATTAAATTTACCTTTATCACTCTGATCAAGTGAAAATGAAAGTTGTTGAGTTTAAATTTTAAACCCAAGCCCACCAACCTGTCATGGTTGGTAGCAATGAATGGTAGAGTACTTTGTATTACAGTACCACTTACCTGATTTGGGAGGTATTCAAAGTCTTCGAGTTTAGATAGTTGGATAATATTGAGCCACATCATATCCGTTATCCAAGGGTAAGGCGGCTTTGGTTCGACGGCATTCAGGTTTAGTGCAGCACCACCTGCAAGGAAAATCAACTTCATAATTGAAATGAAAATATTCCAACGAGCAAGTTATCAAATAGTTGGTTTGCGTTACCTTTGATAAATGTTTGGAATTCTTCATGGGTAACTTTCCCTTTGAAAATGTCAATTTTCAAGGCAAGCATCAAAACAAACATGAACTTGTGGTTTTCGTACAGTCCACGAGAGACATATCGGAATATTTCGTGTGTCAAGTACTCGATGATCGCATCTATTCTTTTAGTCAAAATGGCGCTTTTCTCTGATCTGTATGAAGTGGTAAGTGTTCAGAGAATACCTTTATATGATCGTCAACTCAGTTAACTTTTCAGATATCGCAATTTTTCGTTTTACCTTTCCATAGAGATGTCGAATTTTTCCAAAAATTGAACCAGAGAAGTTTGGTACATGCAATTGACCAACGACATCTCCACAACTAAGAAGTAAAGGACGCTCCCTCTGGCTGCCACGGGTCTGTATTCTTCTCGAGCAAGATTAATTTTTATTTCTGTCTCCGCGGCTGTTTCCAGCTTGTTCCTAACAACAGCTGCCGTAGATTGTGTGTTGTTTAGGACTTCCAGAACGCTCTCATCGTCCACCAGCGACCCCTAAAAAGTAGCCATGTTTAGTATTGAGATTAAAAAAAGAAATCTTGATACATTCTGAAGTTAACTTCCTCTTGGCTACCTAGAAAAAAACCAGTAACGCTACAGGTTGGAAAAAAACGCCGTTCATATCGATGATCCACCAAGAAAATAGTAATTTCCTGTTTCAATCTTACTTGAAAATCAGCAAAAAAAAATTCAAAATTCAGAGTCATGATGTCAGGAATCCAAGGGATTCTAAGACCAGTTACATCATTGCACAATCCCTGCAACAGTTATTGGTATGGCCTGATCAACTCACCTCAACAGTTGTAAGTTTGTGGAGAAGATTGGCTTCAAGCTGTATCATCTTCCTCTTCATATTTGTGACGTCACTCACAAGTGAGGTTCTCTCCAATTCAAGCTCAGCCTTTTCTTTCATGATCACCCGGCCTAGCAACTGGTCTTCCAGACCTGATTGATTGATCAAACCCATGTGGGAATTACAATAATTGCTGTGACATACTCTCAACTATAATAATCTGAATTCATCTAACCCTTCATCGTTACAGTAAAATCGATGATCGACGTCCGTGCAGAAATTTCAGGGGAGTAAGACGGATTCCCCATTTTAGTTGTGATGAATAGTTTGAAGTTTCTATCAACATCAACTTCCTTGTCACTCAGTTTTACCTGAAGAAAACGATTCAAATAGAAGGTGCAATAATATTTAATTTCATAACTTCCTGGATCCTTCTTGTGAGCTTGGGAGATCAAAAAGTGTGTGGTGGGTTCTCAAATTGTCACACACTGTCTCAGTGGTTTTTCCCTGTCTTGTGGAAGAGGAAGGAAGCAGGCTATCTATTCAACCGTCATAAACAGCGTAAGTTATACAGCAAGCATGAAATGTGTAACAACTTACTTTCAGACTTGTGCCCACTTTTACATAGTTCTTCTCCAGAACGTTGTCCAATACAGGGTCCAGCTCTTCAAAAATATCTTCTATCAGCAAAGTCCTTCCCAGTGATAGACAATCCTCCAAGTCTTGGCGGAAATATTTGCTGTTCAGGCTTGTCACCTAGTTTCAGTTGAGGATTAATTTTATCGAGTACCTATCACACTAAAGAGTGAATCTGCACAATCAAAGCTTGCCCAACTATGGAGGTAATGACATCAGGAAAAGGCTAAATCATTGCAGCAGTATTCCCTTGAATCCAGTATAAATCCAACTCACATGACCCTCATATGTCCAACTCATATGTCCCTTTAAAAGCTGTTTGATACTACTTTCAAGTTCTAGATCTTCACTTTTTTGGGGGATCTAACTGTGAAGCGCTAACTTGGAGTTCCCCTCAGGTCTGGTTTTGTCACTAACAGGAACAGTGAGGCATTAACTGAATGAGTTGTGCAGCATACAAGTACAGCAAAGCATGTAATAACTAGACAGGGTAATTCTGTCGTTCTGATTCAATGCACATAACAAACCTTCAGTTTCCCTGCCTCCTTGTTTTTGATCCAGACACTTCCCTGGTTTTGAGGGTCAATCAGAAGCGGGTATCTGGCTGCTTTTGTCGCGATTATGCCGTTTTGTATGGATAAATCGTCATTGGGCAATCCATGGATGTTCCATTCACCAATCTAGAACAGTGCCAGATTTCAAAACACGGTTCATGTACCAAGCAGAAGGAGAAAGGCATTTTATGCAAGTTCTATAATGGTCCAAAGGATTTTTACAAGTTACCGTAGCAGCATCAACAAGGTGCTCCACGATCTTCAGATTGTGTGTGAATGGTATATCTAATTCTACCAACTCATTCACCCATCCTTTTTGCAACGTCAGTCGGAATTCTTGGTTGAAAGGACCGCAGTAGGATAAGAATCCTGTCAGTAAAACTACATCCCCAATAAGTCTCTCAGTTTCTGCTTTGAACTGCGCCAGTTGAGCTGTCCATCTCTTTTGTTCACCTGCGAGACCACTAATGAGCGCTGTAGCTTGATTCATTTTGTGTTGGCATCTGTCGGCTTTTTCTTGAATTTCCTGGAGGGATTGAAACGAGCCTCTTATTGAACACATTGTTCACATGAATAATCTACAACGTTCTCCAAATTCCAAGTTTCTCCTCCAACCTGTTTGGTTCGATTAGCTTTGTCAGCTTGTTCCTGGACTGCTTTCAATTCTCTTTCTTTTTCAGCTTTCATTTGTTCTGCTGCTGCTAACTGTTTCTGTGCTTTATCCAACTTCCCTTCTAGTGCAGCTAAATTTGCCTGAAAATTCAAGTTATATTGTTAGGTATGCAAGGCTTTTGTGAACGTACTTGTTGAGCACGTAGTGAACGTACTCATCCAACATTTCGTCTGCACTCGAAAAGTATGGTTTACCTTCAAAGGAATAACTTCCTTGTTGACATTATAGAATGCACACATGGCTATGGTCCATTGTAGCAAACCAGCAACATTGCCACAAGCTTGTTTTGCTGATTCAAATGTATAAGTGGGAAGTCTGAGATATGGTCTCAGTAAATCAACCATTTCCCCAGTAATGGTGTCCTTGGGATAATTTTGCAAATTGTACAGAAACTTGCTGTCACCCATCACCTGTAGGAAAGCATTTTAGAATGTTTGCTATTATACTCATTATGTTAGTTAGGTAGAAAATTGGATGTTAACTGATTGAGTGGCCACCTTCAATGATTCTGCCCAGTTCAACGCGAAGAAGTTCTTTTCCTTGTCTATTTTCATGGGATGAACGATTCTTCTGTTGAATAAAATGAGTACAGCATCCATAATAACAGTGATCAAGTAAGGTGGCTTCCCCAGTTTTCTTACAGTGGCAATATCGGCTGCTTTTATGGTCTGGAAACAGTACAGTATTATTATTAATAAATATTTACATCATAGCTAGTATGTTGTAGATTTGGTATTTCATCTTAAGTATCCATAAACACTTGACTTGTACATAGCAGTGTCATTGGAAGGTAACAGTGTAATGGCATATCCTTACTCAGAATCTCAGGGCTATTCTCATCATTGACAGCGTTCAAAAAACAAATAGCAATCGTCCCAGCTATGAATATAACCCATGAATGAAATGTACCAGTATGAAAGGTAGTTACACACAGAAAGATATAATAATACACACGTACATACCTACCGCAAACAACTGAAATAAGTAATAAGAGCAAATATAATGTTTCAAAGCTGTTGTGATAGTAGGCCTGGTGTGTCAGTGTAGAATATATCTACGCACAACACTGTATAATGAAAATGTTTAATATTATGAAGAGCACAGGGAAGAAAGGCGAAATGTCAATTTTTGTGCAATTGTGTTCAGGATGGCAACAGTGAGTGTTTGTAGTGTAGAATCCGATGCTCAAGCTAAAGAGGTAAGAAAGACGAAGGATCAGAGCTAAAAAACATCCCAAAGTTTACTGTACAATGAAGAAAAGCGAAAGGTCCACGCCTAAAGTGATGAAAAAAGGGGTATGTCAGGGGAATGGGAGGCAGGAAAGCTCGCTGTTTCAAACCAAAACCATTATCAAGCGAAAAATGGCTTGATCTTCAACATTTGAAGCAGTTTTGTGCTTCCGAAAAAACCCAGAAATTTTATAAATGTTTGCCGTACACAAACAAGAAAAAAAAGAAGAATCATTCAGGTTCTCATACTTTTTCGGTACCTACCTAAATTTAGGCGGGTTGTTTCCATTCATAAAACGATTTCTCAGCATGTTCATTCAACCAAAAATGTGGTTTACAAACCTACTGTACACTTAACAACATACAGTTTAAACTAAATAAAATACAGTGTAAACATACAGTTTATTAAGAGATGCCAAGAGAAAGAAAACGCTGCAAAGTCCTTGTCACATGAGTGTATTATTCCACTGGACATGCCTACAGAAACGTGAGCTGTTCATTTATTGTTTCTTTTATGTGCAATAATTGAAATAAGTAATAAATAATTAAGTAATAAGTAAATAATAATAAGTAATAAGTAATAAATAATAATAATATTAATATAATTTATGGTGATTTCAGAAAATTTCCGAGGTTTTTGACTCATAAAAAATGAATTTTGGGAGCTGGACTTCGTTACAACCTCAATTCTTCACTCTTTGGTCAAAACCAAAGCCCTCAAAAAACACTGAAAACGGTACCTCATAAGCTCATGTTACTAAAACACCAAAAAACCCTATTTTTACACCCATAACATCCTTGGGTATATTTCGATCGAGCTGCAAATTTTCGGGACACAGCGAGGACCCAAAATGAGCTTTATGCGAAAGAACGAATTTTTTAGACCGAAAATAAAGTAGAAACGCGTGTTACGGCGTGCGGACATTGCATTTTCGGAATCTACGCACCCTGAAACGTAAAAGGAAAAAAATTGAGGGGGGTGTTGTACAAATTTTTTGCTGAGCTAGTACATAGATTAATTGTATTATTTGCAGAATAATAAACCAAAATGAAACTTTTGCGTTCACAGCTTCGTGTAACATTTCGCTTTTCTTCATTGTACAAGTGTACCATTGCTTGAACAAATACGTTCTTGCTAATTCTGTGATATTTGTTCACGCTTCCTTTATCGGACAATACTCACAGAAAGTGCACCAACAAAGTAATACCAAAATTAATGAGTTTGAACCAAAGCCGCGAAACTGCTGGGATTTTGAACTTTAAATTTCAGTTTTCTCAACTTCTGGAATGATTGACATTTCGCCTTTCTTCTATATGCTCTTCAGTTTTGCAAACAACCAAAAATTGATATGAGGAGAATCATATCTCGGCTTTTTGAGGAGATAATATCCTTGATTTTCGACTGAAATCGGCTGATCCTCATTTACCAACAACGCTGCTTCAGCGGCTTCTAACGCTGGCCTGGCCCTCTCAAGCGTATCTTCAGCCGCATGCTTGTCCTTTGCTATATCTTTGACAAGGGCCTGTGCATTCTCCGCCATAACCTTGACTTCTGCCTGCACCTTCATGGCGATTTCCGCAGCTGCCATCACTTCTTTGAGGATCTGATCAAATAATTAACAGTTTCCCATCAGTTTTTATTTCCTCGGGTGAATTTCATGATCCAGATAAGACTAAAACATAGTGTCTGCATGAGAGCCCATTCAAAATAGGACGGTATTTGACTGGCACTCGTACATCAGTGGTTTTGGTGGATTTATTTAACATGTAAGTAGGTAACTCACTTCTTCAGCTGCAGCATTTGCTACAGCGATTTCTTTCTCTCCTTCTTGTAACTCTGCTTTTAAAATAACTACACTCTCTGCAGCCTCGGCCAGTTTGTTCAAACCTGTTGTCATTTGTAATCTAAGCTTCTTAATTTCGTTAAAGCGATGCGAGTAAATGTGTTTGTATCCCTCGAGAAACGAAAGAAAAGATTTCGGTGTGACGTACGTCCTTCGCCGGAACCTAATAATCAACAAATATATATTTATGTTGACTTGTAAATATTTGACATGTTGGGAAGAACCTTCCAGTTTCAGTGGCAGTACCTTTCGAAGTAGCTGGTACATGCGTCTGCCACTTCATCTTGAATCTGACCCATAAACTCGATTGTTTTGTTTTTGACGTCATTGGGACAAACCATTTGGTACTCGTCAAGAAAATGATGCGCCACTTCAATGAGAGCAGTTCGCGGCCATCTCGAGAACCAATCAATTGTACAGCCTGATATGAGACCAGGAAACTTCAAAGCTCGGGATCTGAACTTTTCACTAACCTATAACAATTTATTAATGAATGAGTCAGTTACTGCAGTCACATCTGAATGTTAATAAAAATATAATAATAGTAGGAGTTCATGATATATAACGAATTCTTACTGGTGAAAAACATAGAACAATGTGAAGATTCTTTCGAGATTGCTGAATGAAGAAATCATACAGGCTCTCCAATGTAGGTGCTCGTTTGGGGTACATCTTCTTCATGATCATAACCAGATCGTTACACATACTATCATTTTCTTCTTTGGTAAATAAATTAGCAACCTATGAAGACGGTGTACGGTTGGTTTTAATATACAGTTTCAATAATCAAAAGGCAACATTTTAAATAATCTATATGTTATTATGCTTAACAATGATTACTTACCTCTCCTGAACTTAATATGTTATTAAGAAACTCCAAGAAAGCTTCATCCTTTATATCATTGTCGGTAAAGATGAATGTTATGCCCTGACATTTTCCTCCGGCCACACGATAAAGGTGCTTCAGATCTTCCATAAAGTTATTGACACTGTAAATCCTGAAAGTCAAAAGTATGCAATTATGCATCTCTGTCTCCTCAACTCAAAACCAGGTGGTGTACGGTGATGTGCCAGTAGAATTCGCTTGTTTACTTATGTGAGTGGGTTTTATTAACCTGGTTAAAATTATTTGATGAGAGCTGTATCCAGCTATAAAAGTGGCCAACTTGGTAAGAGTTTGTTTTCCAGAACCACCAACACCAACCAGTAAGGCACTTCCTCTTGCGGTTCTTATGATCCGAGAAATAATCATCAGATGGACCATTGCATCGTGGAAGAAAACCATATCCATTTTGGTACCTCTGGCAGTTTCGTTATATGCGTCCATGTAAAAGAATAGCTTTTCTTTTAGGAATGACCAGCTGAAAAAATAAATGGAGAAATCAATTAAATCGAAAAAGGTCTTTGTGGTCAGCAGAGAGTATCCACATTCCTCAACAATTCTTTAGTGTTTTGAATTGGAGAAAAAAATGCTGGTCCTTGTTATCTCATCCAGACCAATGGCACTCGCTTACAGAATAACTGTTCACAGTAAGGCAAATTAACACTCAGGAGTGATCGGAAACACTTCCTTGTTTCCAAATCCTACAAACGTATGGTTCTGATCAAAGCGTTTTACAAACATACCCGGACAGTTTGGTAGACCGGACCGAATGTAATTACATCATGCCCCGGACTAATAAAGTAAATAAATAGCCATCCCATGCTGGGTCAGGCATTGCCCTGTGCAGTCCTCTCGGGCCTTTGGATTCGAACCGAGAAACCACAGTCGACGTCACAATCTCAACCACCACGTACTTACGACCGCACTTGGCAACTGGATCACCTCTCAGGATACTAGAAACAGCTGTGCACCTAGTGCTATCTTGCTCATGCTACTCCCCGGGGTAAAAGCTGGAAAAAATGTCTTAGTAGGCATCGCCGCTCACCCATGCCCAAACCATTCAACCTTGACACGTTATTTGTTTCATCTGATTTGCTAATATATGATAAAATATTCAGCTTTTCAAGGATGTAGAATTATTTACAAATAAAATATTGCTCATGCAAATAATTTATGATGTTCATATGAAAAAACTATTTTGTACTAGTAATATCTTCTTAATGCCATGTTGATTGATGTTTTTGTATTTATAATAAGCTGAACGTAAAACTTACGAAGCCAACAATATTGAAAAAATAGTTACAAAATTAAACTTCCTATTGTAGAAACTATCTGAATATTGCCACGAATCGTCATAACAAACACAGTTTATAATTCTACCAACCTTGGAACTTCTTCATATATTTTAGGCGCTTCCAGAGCCGCCTCATCACTCTCGTCGCCAGTTGCCTCTGGGGCATCTCTAAGAAAATCGACAAAATAACACTCGTTCGTGCTAAAAGGGATGGGTTTCCTCAGATATTGAATTTTTCCTTGACTGATTGGCACCTGAATAAATTCTTCAACTGCAGCAGTGAGGGAGTTCGTGAACCATTCTTTATCTGCATCTGTAGTGAATCTGAAAAAAGAAGGGACAACAATGGGAAATTTTTGTCAACAATTTGTTTTTACAAACATTTTTCAGAACTCCAGGAAAAATGGTTGTTTGAAGCCTGTTTTCAAAAATAAGCGTCGTTTTTTAAACGGGGGCGATTAAAAGTAAAAATGCGGCGAAAAGTGATGTCAGGTTTATTGACATCTGATTGGCTGTTGACCCAAGGAGGCAGACCAAAGCTTCGGTGATGAAGGTTCTCAATGCTGCCAACAACCCAACATTAGAAATGGCAAACCTTTGTGGCAACCTTCAAGAACCTTAGCCGTGACCTATCCCTCAGTTTGATTTTGAGGACTTGTTTTTTAATTTATTTATAAATTTATAGTTCCAGCCATCGGTCCATTGCAGTTCTGTACATAGTTTAAAGTGATGCACTAGCGCTCTAAGCGGGATTTGGGTTGAGCTACTTGGCAGTTTACCTCATATATTATTTCTAGAGGGAACTCAGAAATTCAAATTTCACTCTTGTTTCCTGTCTAGACTTCCCGACATGAACACCTCATTATGTGATAAATAAGTGTTAATTTCCGTTACTGAACAGAACTTGGCCAAAAAAAGGAGAACTTGTAACTCACACAAAATTGCCCATTACGACATGCACACATGGAACAGGAGGGCACCTAGTTGGATCATTACACCTATAAGTACATATACATACCGGTCGGCCAGTACTCGTTCGCATTCATGTTTCCACAGTTTCAATACTTTTTCCTGATCTTCACATTCAGGTCCTTTGATTGTGAGCATCCCTTCCCAAATTCTTGACAAATCTCTCAAATTGAAAACGTAGTGAAATTTAGCCGGAGTGGGCAACATTTTTGTTTTTGTTTTTTGCCACAGTTTTCTCGTGAGTGGTATTAAAAATGGAATGAAGGCCACGACTTCCTTACGAAACCTTGTCGAGCAGAAATATCCTTCCCCAAGGACATCTGAGGATTGGGAATGAAAGACGTTGATGTAAAGATTTATGTTGTGTCCTCTTTACTCAGATGGATCCTGCTTAGGAGATCGATTCCTACTTGTTGTGACTTTTAGTTCATACTTACTGAATATTTTGTCCATAGACTTGTTGGACGGGATTGTACAGTTGAAAATGTTGAACTGTCTCTTCAGGCGATGTGGAATATCATTACGGCCTCCTCCTGGATGAATCATTGCAGCAAGGAATTGAAGGTCTTGAATTGTATTGAACTCACCAGGCTTCTCTAGATTGTAAAATCCGCCAGTCTCCATGAGCTGCCTGACGATTTCGTTTGTTTCTTGGTCACCCCACGAGTTGACAACAGGCATGTTGATGTCATCGATGAAGACAGTCATGGAACGGTTGTATGGCGGTCCGAAAATGAAACCAACTCTTTTGTCTACGTAGCTTTCAATAATCCTCTGAAACCGTTGAACAACATGATGAGACGTCATTTATGGGAACATATCACAATTCAGAGCCAGGCAGTCTCAACTATTTGTTTGAATATCTTTGTTGTAGTTTATTATTTTGTTCTGGAAAAAGAAGTAGGTACCTATCAAATTCTGTTACTTACATAAAATTAGATACATACATTAATATGACGAGAAAGTGTTCAATAACTTTACCTGGAACATATTTGGAGTGGTGGCAGACGAAAAATTCA
This sequence comes from Leptopterna dolabrata, assembly GCA_954871275.1. NCBI lineage: Eukaryota > Metazoa > Arthropoda > Insecta > Hemiptera > Miridae > Leptopterna > Leptopterna dolabrata. The sequence goes on from OX940975.1 coordinate 56,259,474, forward strand.
AGGCTTTTTGAAGGTGCACTTCGGGATTGTACTTTGACATATAGCCCTTTATCATAACAGTTTTAGCTGTTCCTTGTTCTCCTGAAATTCGGATGGATTGAAAACATGAATTTGAGTGTACCTACTCATGGAATTTAGATCAAGTGGTTATCTAAATAGTACAGGTATCTAGAAAATTTTTTTTATTGTAATCGCCTATACTAGGTGGTTACAATAAAATTTTCTCTCAATTATCCCAGTGCTGTAATGAGCTCATTGGCTTAATCACCTGCAGGATAGATCGAGTCATCTGACTTTTACCAAAATGCATAAGAGCTTGTGGTAGGATGATTTTTTGTTGCAATTCCTGCTTCTCACGAGTAGGCAACTCATAAAAATACAAACCACTTGTGCTTTATCAACCGGAGTCTTATTAAATTGCTCGATGGAGACGTACCGATCAGAAGGACAGCTTTCTTTTGTTTAGAGATCATATCGATAAGATAATTTGTCCGCACGTTATCCACGTTAGGAACCAAAATCGTCGCATACTCAGGTACATAGTCTGGCGGATACACAAAGTCTTCGACCCTGTTGTTCCAATGCAGCCATTGCCCGTCGTTATTCACCAAGAATTCAAATATTGATTCGTCACTCTGTGAGGCAAGTATGATTGATGTGCATGATGATACAATAATATTAATACAAAGGGGTGGCCTCTGAAACTTTTTTGTAGGTAGGGTATTATCCGTTTACTCATTCACCTTCAACGCTGGCCATTTTAATTTCGATCTATGGTTTATTAATAAATCTTCAAGTTTTGCCCGATCGTCCAATTCCAAGACTGCTCCCAGGCTCCACATTATTGCCATTAGAAGTGTTTTCTCCAGGTACTCGCTTGAATACGTTTTACCTGTCGAAAACCCCGAGTAAATTCAATCCGTTCTTTTGTTTCCATCTCAGTTCAAATGTAAAGAATATTTATTCATAGGTACTTTCATGGCCTAGAACTCCTGCTTTAGGAATGAAGCCATCCAGTAGGTCGCAAGTTTGGCGAATGTATATGGCTTCTAAAATCCTCATTTTCGGTGCAAGAGTCTGAGAAACACATTCGTAAGCATCCTGGTATATTTTATCGAAAATGGGACGCCAAACGTTCCTTTCGTAGGTTTTCCTTTTCTTTAACCATCCCTTGAAAAACAAAGAATGCGTAAATTATTATTTTTTATGAGGGTATCTAATACTGCCCCAGCTGTTCCCACTTTGGATTGATAAATAAATACAAAGAATAGAGATTATTTGTTTACATCAAGAATTGGAGCCCAAGGTAGGACTGAAGAGGAAAGAAACACCATTCCCATGCGAGACACAGTTGCAGGAGAAGCATTGTCAACATTGTCTGGTTCGAATACCAGTTTAGAATTGACAGCCATAGGAAGACGATCTCCGTTTGCCAGTGTCAACAATTTGTTATCATCAAGCACAGAATTTAGATTTTCTATCCATACTGCGTCCACAGGGCCATCCAGCACAATCCATACATGCTCATCTTTCTTTATCTGAAAGCCAAATTGTACAATGATACACAGACCTGTCATGTGTTTGCCCACATCATCATTCAGAATCTTACTTTTAAAGCTCTACGCCATAAAGTTGAGAATATTCCATCTGTCCAATCATTGGTGGCAACATCCAAGCGACCAAACATCTGAGGTGCTGTTATGGCCTGAAATTCAAAAGTATCCATATTAACTACCAAAGTCAAGATGAATGGTGAGAATTAACCATGGCGGAGTTGAATCTTGCTGCACTCCAGGCTGGTACATTGCCTCAGACATCTTTGAATTTAACAAGCCTTTATTTACCTTTGGGTTCATTCTCATTTCTTTGTGTGTCCTGCCGTTTTTAGTGAAAGATGTTAACAGTGTGCGGATGCAGGTGGTTTTTCCAGTTCCTGTAGGTCCCATTGTCATCAATCCGTGTCTCACCAAAGAAGTTTCATAAAGCTGAAAGGACACGGGTTGTTAACTGAACAAAGTCAACGCAACTAAGTCCTCGTATGGGAGAATGGGGATAGACTTGTTGAAACATTTGTCATAGACTCACTTGAATAACTTTGAGATTCCAATAAGGATAGTTTATGAGAATCATTTCCTGACATGTGGACTCAATAGCAGTCTGCATCTCCTTGTAGTAAGACGAAGTAAGTTTCAAACCAACAAACAGATCTTCAATCAGTGATAAAAAGAGAGGTTCATCTTCGTCCACTAATTTCGAAACATTCATGTCCCTGTGAAAGAACACGAAGGAAACCATTGAATAGCTTCACCAAAAATTCTAATATAATTTACTGGTCAATTTGAAGTGCAGAAGGCAGTACCTTAACACTCTCATGAGAGTAGTGTCCTCAGTTTCCGTTGGGTTAGCCCTTTTTTGAGCACCAAGCGTTCTCAGAACTGATAGAATGTTCCGTAATCCAAAATCGTAGTGGACCTGCTTGCTCAGCTGTTCTTCACAGAGCTTGTACAACACGAAGAATTTCCTTGCCAGGCTTAGATTGTCTCGGAACCCGCAAGCGGCCAATTTGACTCTCATGATGATCTGGGAAGGGCAAACCAAGTCAATGAATTAGTTGTGATACCTAATACCAACAGATTTCTATTCGGATTCCAGAACTCAGTAAATAATGTTAATAGTGACCTGTCGGTCAGGAACCATCATGGCAACTGAGCGGAAATTAATTTTCAAGTTTTCCGGTAATTCCTGGCGTCCAGCATACCCAGGATTCATGGTTATAAAAATACCAAATTCTGGATCCAACTTCATCCGGTCACCATCACTTGAAATAGATAATAGCTTTCGTTGAGAATTATCCAACACATAGGTTTCACATTAGAGAAATTACGGTCTTCAAACATGATTTCAAAATTAACAGCTCATCAATTTGTTGGAAATTATTGCCTACTTGAATAATATATTGGCAATGTCCTAACGCCTGCGCCTAAATACCTGAAAACAAAATGTGTAGCCTTCTCTTTTCTGGCCATAAGCAAAATGCTGATTTGCTGAGCTGCCACTGACAATACTGGCAACTCGATTCTGTTGAATTCATCGAAACATCCCCACGATCCAGATTGGGCCAATCCTTTGAAGACGCGAGCTAAAGCCCGCACGTCCATCTGATCAGAGCAGTTGAGCACAACGACATATTTCCCCAGGGACTTTCCCATATCTTTTGTAGTTTCGGTTTTTCCAGTTCCGGCTGGACCAGCTGGGGCTCCTCCCATTGACAAGCCTGTGAAAATGCTGTGAATGATGCTTTGTACTAAATGAGTAAACATTCATCTCATGAACGTGAATTTATATGTCATACACAGGTGAAAGGTAATATTTGGTACACCAAAACGTCGATGAGCTGAACAGCTGGAACTTCTGTTTGTCCCAGTCTGTTTATTGACTGAATATATTAAACGTCCTTTCCATAACAAACAATTCTGGAGAAGTCCTCCTCCCCCAATTGCGACAAAATGATTCGATGAGGTTTAGCAACCACACATTATTGGAAATAATGAACCTTTGGAATCGAGCTGTTATTTTAATCTGCTACTAATAGCAACTTGGAAAGATTAGCAGAAAAAAATCCAGGAAAGATTAGCAGAAAAAATCCACCGTCCCCCCCCCCCCCCCCCCCATTGTTAATTTTTGTTACCTATGCGAAACACTTGTTATTTTTAATGTTGAAACTACATTTTTCCGTTGTCTCACGTTTTTCCCTGTCGTTTTTGTTACAATACACCAGTCTTTCACTTGTCGATGGAATTATACCTACTTACCTTTATTCACCATAGTGGTTATTTTCACCTATCAGTCTTCAATTTTATTTCAAAATATTATCTGCATTTTACCCTACTTTTTCTCAGCTTCCTACTAAGTACCATGTTGGTAACGTACCTGCGTTACACAGGAGGGACAAATTGTGCTGTGCTACCCATTATGAAAATAAACATTTATTAAGTAACTATTTATTTATTCTGACTCGAATAACGCTAATGCTGGTTCTCTCTCTCCAAATAGGTAAATTTTGACGAAATATCTTAGTTTGAAATACAAGTTTAATAACGGATCAACGGATCGAACACTCGTCAAAAGTTGAAATGAAGCGTAGCCAAAACCTCGGAATAACATAAGTGTAACAGAATTGTGGAATAGAAACTGATAACGAAGTACAGAAAATAGCAGATAAAGTCAGTGATGCCAAGCCTGAACAAATAAAATGATGGTAGGTCGGTGGATCATGACAAAAAAAGAAGAAAAAAAAAACACTGGATTTTGTATGAATAACCTGTATTTGTACCACATTTAAAAACCTTTAGATCTGCAGAAAAAAATCTTTGACCTAGCAACCTTGGTAACAGACTTGACGGTAGCGTTTTACTTGTCACTCATGGACATTTAAATGGACAGCAAAATTAAATACTTACTCAAGACGCGTCTTTGGGTTCATGGATATTTTACTAGTAAAATATATCCATGTTCGTTCATTCATTTTTTCTAACTGCTATTTTATGGATTGAGTAACGACGATTTCGTTATTTTCGAATAGCATGTTATTTGTAACTGTTACTCGTTATTCGACCCATCCCTTGTCCGTGATATTTCATTTGAAGAAGGATCGTAATGACCTAATTCTTAGTTCGTAATTTGCAGCGTTTCGATAAATTACCTATAGCTTGTGCCAACGTTATGTAACATCTATCAGTCAATGGTGTGATGACCAGTCTATCAGTAATTCCCAAGTACTCGTTTTGGTAGATGAACTCGACATCAGTCACTTTCACCAAGCAATCGTCGGTTTCGTCATTATAATAAAACCTCTCTTGTTTAGTCCATTCAAAATCAAGAACGCTTCTAACTTTCCTGTTTGTAAGATCTTCAAATATGTCTCTGAAAAATTGAAAAGGAACTGATTAAACCACCGTCATAGGCATCCCTTACCTACTGCCGTCACCATAGGACTGCAAGCTTTGCTGGACTCCACTCATAACTGAAAGTAATCATTGATAGCTTACTTCTGATGGACATGAATAGTAACCAGAGTTTCGAACTTGATACGTTCGACTTTTGTAAGATCCCGTGTTGTTTGATCAATTAGAACATTCAATATGTTCAAAAAATATTTATTCGCTTTCTTGAAAATTCTTGGATCATACTTCCAATCCCTCAGAGCCCGTTCGCTCTCTTTGGTCCACCATAACTGAAGCCCCAGTAAGCCAACCTGCATACAAAAAACGCTGCAAAGTCCTTGTCACATGGGTTTATTATTCTATTGGACATACCTACAGAAATGTTGGCTGTTTATTTATTGTTTCTTTCATGTAAAAAAATTGAAATTGCTATTTCTGGTGACCAATTTTGGCCCCCAAAACACGAATTAGATACACTCCTTTTTTTCAAATTATCTTTGATCATTGGTAGTGCCATTTAATCGTCTCGATCCACTTGTTGAAACTTTTTCTAATGTTATTCTACAATCTGATGGTGATTTCAGACGATTTCCCAGGTTTTTCACTCATAAAAATTCAATTTTGGGAGCTGAACATTTAGTAGAACCTCAATTTTCCACTCCTTGGTCAAAATCGTCTTCATATTCGGTATTCTAGTCCCCAAAAACATGGAAAACGATACCCCAAAAGCTCATTTTACTAACATGTTACTAATACACAAAAAATACCTATTTTTACACACATTTTCACTCATAAAACCCTGGGTATATTCCGATCGGGCTGAAAAGTTTCGGGACACAACTAGGGCCCAAATGGAGCCTGTGTGCGAAAGACCGAATTTTTTAGACCGAAAATGAAGCCGGTACACGTGATACGGCGGACGGACATTGCATTTTTGGAATCTACGCACCTTGAAACGGATCACAGAATAATAAACCAAAACAGGTCTCAGCGTACCTACATTCTTGAGTATTTCATCGAGTGAGTATGCAGAATTCAAATAAACTATACTTGAGCAGGAAATTTTTCAATCATCTTTAGGATTTTGAATTCCGGGTCACCCAGAAAATCGTAGCAAGCACCAATTATTTGTCCTAATGTTCCTTTAGCTATCTTCAACAGAGTTCCAAGCCAATGCTCAACGCCTCCTTGAGCCAGAAAACTTTTGAACAGTGCTATTTTTTCGTCTTCTTTACTCGACATTTGCATAACCCGATCCCTCTCTCTCTTGCTGAATTTCAGCTGAAATAAAAAATTATGATTCAAATTTCCTGGGCTATGTCAATACGTATCAGAACAGTAAATTCAGACTTGCCAAAAATCAAAACTTACTTTAGCAATGCTTTCAAACACGTCCAATAAGTGGTGTTGTATAGCATGGGAGTCGGATGATTGCCCAAGGATTTCAAGCAAAGTGGGATCCGAACAAAAGAAGAATCTTGGGAAAGCAATCCTCTTTTGCTCCAGATATCTGTGTCAAAACATAAATTAAGAAATGGTCGCTCAAAATTATTGGATTTGCTATATATATTTAACTATAAGAATCTATAGGTAACTCACCCTGTCAGCGATTTCTGACAAGATTCCAACTGTTCAAGTAGAAACGGAAGCAATTTGGACATGGAGTCATCCCCAACACAAGTTTCAATCACGCTGCTGAATTCGTGAGCTCTCTGCATTAGTTTGACCCAAGCTCGATCTATGTTCTGTCAGTCACAAAATTTGTATCCAGAACAATACTTGAGAAGTAAATATAAATTTTTCATGTACGCTGTTATTGAAAAAAAAAAGAAGTTGAAAGACACTAACAGCAAAGCGTTTGGCTTCAGCAGGCAGTTGCTTTGCAATATCTCCTCCCACAAAGACAGCTTCCAAGTATATCCATAAATTCTGGACAGCTAACCATTTCTCCAGGATTTCTCCAGTTTGTGACAGATTGTTGCACCACAATTGAATTTCTTTTCGGAACGGTGCATTATACCTGTTAATGAACACAGGATTTAATTCTTCCAGAAATGAGATACATAATCCACCAACATAATGCGATAACTCATTCAGTATGTCTGTTACAATCACTTAGTGTCTGCACCTGTTTGAAAGAAGTGAGCTCAATACCATCATGCTGTCCTCGATCAAGCTGATAATTTCTGCTGTTTCGGTACCTTTTACTAGCAATTCCCCTCGGTTTTTGAAATGTGAGAATTGGAGATTCACATTTGTCCAGTCTCCCTGAACCTGCTTCAGCTTGGCTTCAATGTCCTTCTCTTTGACAGCACTTATGCAAATATCCTATGAAATAATTGGATAAATTCGTTATTCTTCCTGTTTATAATATACGACACATCCAAGGTACGCAGTATAAACTTATCTAACAATGTGTTGACACAGAAAGTCATACCATGGGATACATACCTCAACCTCGTCCTTGTTTTTCAGCAAAGGTGCAGCCATGATATCTCCAAGAGTAAAGTCGGGAGACTCAACTTCAAATTTGCATTTCAGCAGTGTTTCCAATCTGACCCAATGCCGCTCTTTCATTGAAGGGTTAGCCATCATTTCGAGAAGCGGGCAGCACTCCGTGAAGTCGTCGATTTTCTTCTTCAGTTCGATGTATGCCGGCCAATCCTTCATAATTTTTGGAAGCTTTCGACACCTACAGAGACAGCTCATTATCATTTTAGCTTGCTCAAAAATATGCTAGGTAAATCCTTTTTCAAGTGAATGCTTACTTATTCTGGAAGTCTGTCAATTCTTCATTGATCTTCTCGGTATCCACATCAGTCCACACTTTGTTGTAGTATCCGTCAATCACTCTGTTGACCTGGTTGTACAAACCGTAGAGTTTCTGAAGAAGGTTAAACTCTTTCTTTCTTTCAATAAGAGTGGGGAAATCGGATTTCTCCATCCCAAACAGTTCTTGGCCACTCCTGAGCAGCTCGTACCTTTCCCAGAGGTCATCGAACTTCCCTTGCATGATGGTAACTCTGAATAGTTCCATAATAATCTTTATTAATGAATAAATAAGTCGAACAGGACAGATGAGTAACTTTGCAGATAAATTAGATTGGCCAAGGGATAGATATTATTGTTACCTGTCACTGGCTTCTTTTGCAGTTAACCCTTCTGTCATTGGGCCGTCGGTCTCAAAATCGTAATCAAATTGTTCAAGACCTGCTTTAAATTCTGCAAGACCTGCCATCAACTCTTTCTTTAGAGGCTTCTGTAGCTCACATATTTTTGATTGCATTGTTGCGGCCTGATAGAATAACAAGGAATAAGGATCAGGGTTATTTTTTGTTTACAGCTCATAGAATTTAGAACTGGTCAGACTTTACCTACAAAGCAGGTACGATCAACAGATGACGAGTAGTTACGTATATAGTATATATTCTAAATTTCTTGTCTGAATAACGTTTTTACCATAACATAATAGCAAAATCAGTGATACAGGGCCATCATGGTCTGATAAAAATTATGACCCACTAAAACCTTCAAGGAACAGAGCATTGATGTCATACCAGTTTGTTCATCTTTGTGAAACTATATCGCAGCCCGTACACCAATTCAAGATCTGTATACGGAATTTTGATATTGTACCGCTGTAAGGTGGCATAAACCTCCTCAATCCTGAATAGCTCTTGATCAATCTCCACAAAACTGAAAGCATACCTACATATGATGCAGTGCACAATAACGAGCTTAATACTACTCTTAAATATAGTTTTGTTGGTAATTCAAATTTCTAACACAACCAATTTACCCATCGCGTATTTCTTTCATGCATTGCATTTGTGTTCGGACTGTGGACAAATTGTGCACAGGACGGTTCATGATGGCTGTGTGGATATTAATGAAGTCGAAAACTTCTTCTGCCAGCACTCTGAACGTCTTCTTCAACTCACTCCCTAAAGCCTCTCTCCATTTCTGGATTTCAGTGTACAGCGCTGAATATAAATAATCTAAAAAATGGAACAGCTTCATTAGTGAAAGCTTTTGTGGGATGTTATGTTATGTTAGGGATTCATATCTTGGAGTGAATAATGATTCAGTATGATATTCTCGATTCAAGTTACTTACTTGATGATACCAACATAGGCAACACTATGTCCGTCTCGTGCAGCGATCTTATCTCTTGTTCGATTTTATCAAACTCGATGAATTTCTCCCTTATGTATGCAGCAGCAGGCTCGTATAATAGGAATTTGGCAATCTGTGACTCCTTGTTCTCAGCCCACAATTTCCTGTACCTTGCGAATTCCTGAGAACAACGTTTTATTATATTTGTATTATGGAAAAATCGTAGATAAAAGAGAACGACAGTGTCAAGAAAATATGAATATCCCAATGGCCAACAAAAAGGTCCATCTAAACAAAAAAAAAATCGCCCAACAAAACTGAGCACAACCGATTTGAACCGTTTACCTATTGCCCGCGGTTGGCAAGTCATTCAAATTTTCTATCAGTAAAAAGCTTACCTATGTAGATACTTACTTATTCGATTCCTCTGTGTGCCCCTCCCCCCCTTTTTGGACCTATTATGCTGGACTCATTAAAGCTGGTTTACATGGAGGGAAGGGACATACCTACTGCAATATGATTGGCCAACTCGACAGAGTCCGGCGGAAGCCGCCCATGGGCCTTTTAGCGAATTTTCAAAGAAAATGAAGCTATTGCAATGGCTTCGAAATTTAAATAATATAAATTTTTGGAAATTTTCTTCATAGAAATCCGTTTCAGACCATTCTAAAACGATTCCTGAAATTTAACACTTTTATATGTATATATATATTTATATATATATGTGTCACTCCAGACGATAACTCTCGATAGAATTGAGATAAACAGCTCAAATTTGCACAAAAAATCTATCTTGGCAATCGAAAGGCTAAGTTCGAAGATGGGCGAAATTGGCCTACTCTAAGGAGGGTTTTGGCGCATTTAAAGTGCGCAAAAATTACCCAAAAATCCCCAAAATGTTATTTTCCAACAAGTGACCCCTCATTTTAAAGGTTTTTGCACGCTGAACACGACGGTGGAATCGGATTTTAGATATCTTGATCCGTTCTCAAATTAGAGCATTTAAAGTGCGCAAAAATTAACCAAAAATCCCCAAAATGTTATTTTCTAACAAGTGACCCCTCATTTTAAAGGTTTTTGTACGCTGAACACGATGGTGAAATCAAAATTGCGATATCTCATTCCGTTCTCAAACTGGAGCACTTTGAAGATTAAGGAACGTGGTTATTTCTTCGAAAATTCGCTCTTATAGCCATGCTGCATGACTGTGGTTTTTGTTTCGGTTTCAGTACGCTAGAATGATCTGAAGGTGTTTCCTACAAGTTTGATTAGTGTATTTTTCAGTACTGGATTGGTCGTTCATACTGTTGAATCCAACAGTTTTGCTGTGAGAATCCTCTGTTATTTTTCCTTCCTGCAATCCTTTTTCCTTCCTACAATCCTTTTTATGCTATTTCAATCTATTATCGGACGAGCGACTCTCTTTTTCAAACGTCTTTTCAGCAAAGGTGACTTGTCTGTCTCCCTAATTTATCGTGCCAACCCCATTTTTCTGGTGGGGCTTATTAAATTATAAATTAATGTCGTTATCCTTTTTTGATTGATACTTACCGCAAGTATGCCATCAACTTCTTTAGCAATAATCAGAAACTGTCCTTGTAAAAGTACTATCTGCCTGACCACATCTTTGTTGGAGTACACAGCTCTGTAGAGAGTGATGATGGTTCTTCCTTCTGAATCGAACTGTTTAGGAGTGGTTTCTTTCAAGGGAGGCAAATCGACTTCCGACTCCGACAATTCTTCCATTTGCGATTCCTCTCTCTTGTGGCCACCAACCGAATGCTTCTTATCCTTCTTAAGATCTGTCGATGGCTGATGTTTCATCGAATGATATTCACTCTTCCGCCTGCTCTTTTCTTCAACGACTTCCACAGCCAGAGCTCGAGCGTCAACGTAAGTGTGTGGGTCATAGAATCCCCAAGGTTTCAAATCTCTGGCTATTCTCATCGCTCCCGTAACGATCTTGTTAACAGTCATTTGTACTTCCATCAGTGAGGGACTGATTCGAACTTTGGGGAGTAGCAGTATCACGTTGGTGAAGAATATTGGAACTCCAACCTTGAGTATGGTTTTGTATTTCTTTGACCTGTGCACAATATGTTGTGGCGTATAAGGCATTTGTTTTAACATCATAAAATCCCTAAAACCAATTCTGCTATTTACAGCATCTTGATTTCTTAGGATCCTATCAGACCCCAGGCCTGGTCTGTCAGTGGTATTGTTCCTCTTCATACATGCAGTATAAACGAAAGATGTTCACAAATTTTCAATTCTGTGATGTACCAAACATCTACGGTTGATTTTGTATTTTTGCATTCAGGCACCTATCTGAATTTTCCCTATGTTCTAATCCCAAAATTGAATCAGTAAGTTCTTTCTCAATCAGTAAGCTAATTTAAAGAGAAAAATATCGAACCTGACGACTCCTCTTATTCGTTCATTCAGTAGTGCCAACGACTGTCTAATTGCAGTAGCTACAGCTTCAACTCGCTGTTGGTTGAAATAGTTGTAGACCTCCATACATTCGAAAGCAAACTGTGCCGTGCTTTTTGGAGTATATTTTCTGTGTATGACTGCAAAATAATTGTAAAGGTTTCGAACTCGGATCTTTCTGATGTTGAATAAAAAGTGCTTCCAGGTTATTTAAATATCTGAATCACAAGTGCATAGGCCCGAAAGTGTACAACCTAAATCATTCGTGACGAAATCGTGGAAACCCATTTCAGATAATATACCGTTATAATGGTTTCTGTGATCAAACCATCGCCATCGTCAGTTATTGTTTGTTATTGACAATGCCTTGATCGCCGAAACCAATAAAACAGTATATTTTTCATGTATTAGTGGAAAATGACAACCTTTCAGTAACTCCGTTTTTTTACCCGAAAGTGTTCAGAGAATTAATATGGTTAGTGATTTGTCTTCATAATAAGTAGGGTTTTGAAATTTACCCCTCAGGAATTTTCTGAGTGGAAATTTATATACCTACGGAGTTTCAAGAACTGCATAGATCACTCAGTTCACGGTTCGGAAGTGAGGAATTTGGGCAAAGTCCTTCTTTTTTTCAGTTTTACTACAGATTTCTCTTGTCTTTATTTTGAGCTTATGAGAAACCGCGATTTTTATCGTTACGAATTCTCTATTCGTTTCATAGTATGTAGGTATGTAGGGGATGATATCCACTGGATACAAAGCAGCTTTCGGTTTACGGAAATTATCTCCTGAATTTCTGGTAGTTGAGTTTAAAAAATCCTTAGTATCTCACAATTTCGTGGGTCAAGCTCTATTTCAGCAACCGAGCTAGACTTGATCATAATCCTCTTCTTGTTGTACCAATGCCACTTTTCATCTTGGTCCACGCGCTTATCCTTACATTTGAGCACGAATCGATTTATGAGCTCAACAACAGTGATCTCCATATTTTCCGATATTATCTGTAGCTCTTGTAATTGTTTCTCTTGGTATGCGAGATTTTGCCGGAGCAATTTCTTATGGCCGACGGTCAATGGAGAAACGTAGATGAAGACGGAATTTTCAATTTTACTGCAAGGCACGTTGAATCTAGCCTCCATGATATCCATTGTCTGGAAAACAAACATTAATAAAATTAACTTGGGGTAAAAGTTTACTGCGTCTCTGGTTCTCGTCTCCAATACATACTTTGAAAAGCTTGCATGTGCTCACCCGATCAATGATCAGCACCTCATCTCTGATAGAATCATGTGGAGCCTACAGGGACTAAAGGTTGTTTCAACAGTTTAAGCTATAATAGCTTTCGATTAGGTAAAAGTTCCCCTGGGATGTGCCCAGTGTGGAACAATCCAGGGCTAACATTTTTTTAAACAGGTACCTAACTTCTCTTGTGTTACTTCTTTCACCAGTCAAGGAGAAGGTCAGCTAGTTACATACCCTATTGAATCAGCAATCAAGATGAATATTACGATAACAATGATTCTGTTGAACAAATAAACCACTGCTAAAGTTAACCTCTGAGGAACACCAACGCAAGTAAGAAATCAGATTATATATAGTTTACTTTGCTACTTCACCGTGTTATCACGTACAGTTTTATGAAACCATAGAGCGTCATCGAGGAAGTGGTCAACTTTGTGAAGATCCATCACGATGGACAGAGTTTTCCAAGTGACTTTCTTGAAGAAAGGTCGAAAATGAGTGTTCAACTGATTCATCAGTGGTTTTCCAATATTACAAAATACGTACGGAATGGATTTTCTGAAAGTTTACATTATTTGCTATGAATATCCGGCAAAGAATTCGTAATTAAAAGTAAATCATTTAAAAACTATGCATTTCCAACCGTCTTGGAGTTCGTGTACACCTCCCTATAACCCACCATCTCTAATGTGTAGTGTCGTCTTAGGCTCCAGGGGCACCATCCTCTCCCCCCCCCCCCCCCTCCACTGCATTGATAATTTCCTACTGTATTATCAAGGTTGCAGGTTATTATAGGTTCTTGCACCTGGCTATCATTCTGCTGTTTACCGGAACGTATGCTAAGTAGCTAGGTACCTACCTAATTACCGGCAATCATCTTTGGTTAGGTGGTTAAATTTTGGGATTTCAGAACTGCTACGTTCGAAGCTACTCACTTGATTTGTATGAACTTCTCCAAGAGGATGGTTAACATTTCATAGGACCACACCATCCTTTCCATCAACTGCATATCCAGATACTGGGCTGATGAAATGGCATGACCAGCTGTGTAGATGTGCTTCGTCTCATCAAAGAACTCCCGGATCACAGGATGAAAGTTTATTTTGTAACCTTTTTTAGGGTACGATTTAAGGAGAGGTTGAGTCATTTTTATGCGCACCTACATAATTAGAAAATTACTGTTAATTGTAGTTTCTATTGGTAGGTATAAGCCTAGGTTTCGATGCGGTGGAAGGGGTACGGTCCTCACCTTATTCTCTGTAATAACCTTGGTTCTAGCCTTGGAACATAGTCTAGAATATGTGCTTGACAGAATATTGGTTTATGGTAGTTAATTGCGTAGGTACTACGTACGAGAGCAAACTTCTTGTAAACAACTTCACGATGGATCATTTCAAAAAGACAGAATGTCTTTAACAAAGCATTGAATACTTTTATCCCAGTTGAAGTCCACGGAAGCCTCGAATCGATGTTGCAGTTCTTTAAAAGAATGAGAAAAGGATGAAGATAACCAAGAAAGTTTGTTATAGATATCCATGATTGCATTCACTTGTGATGTCCATGTTACCTTCATCACTTCCAGTGGATAAGTGATTCTTGTAGTAAGTGCTTGAATCCATAGCAGTCTGGCTGCAATAGGAGCTATCAGTTTAGGTATACCGGGATTTCGTCGTCTTTTATTGTATAAATCCCTCAGTTTGGTGATCTCAGTCATGTATAAGTTGTAAGCATGAGAAGCCACCATTTCCATGTTCAAACAGTCTAGAGGAATCTTGTTCCACCTGAAAGGGTTAGGTCCTTAGCAGTCCAACAGGAATTGGTATGAAAGGAACAAAAAGAGGAATATTAATAGTACCTACTTAATTATTTTACACAAAGGCTGTTGAACCAAAATTCAACCTGTAAGAAGAATTCCACTATGATTTAAGAATGAAAATAGCCCTTGCTGTAGAGGCAAGTTGCGAACAGCACTACAAAAGAAGCCAAAAAGGGGGAGAAACTCCAGACACACAAGAACGGACAACTGAAGACCATGGTTTGGGGAGCTGACAACAGAGCGCAACACTTCAAGCCTCTTTGTCCAAACCACTAGGAATAAGATTCATTGGCATTGGTGGACACAGAACGGACTAGCTGCTATGAGATTAGCAGCAGCATAGTCAGCATAGCGAGTCAGATGCTTACAAACTAACTAGGTGACTGAGAAGACTTCATTATCATTAATGTCGTGGTTCCCCTCAAATCTCTACACTAACCACTCCTATGTATATAGCAAGATTTAACCAAATAAACGAAGAGAACGTTGAGCAGGGTAGTAGCACCAAGGAAGAAGGGTTCCTTCCATCAACCGCCATCGCTCCTCAACGGTCATAACGGCCAGTTGTTGATGGGGGACGGGTGGAAACGGGCCCATATATAAGCAGCTCGCCATTCGACCGATCACTCCCCGACTTGCGACCTCTCTCTCTTTCTCTCTCTCTCCTACCCTTCTCCTGCACTCGGTGTGTTTCATCCGCGGGGTGCTTCCCTCTAAGAATGCTAGCTGTGGTACATCCGCGAGGTATTCATCTACTTCCACCTGGCGCCTGCTGTGGTACATCCGAGGTGTGCTTCCTCTCTCCCATACCATTAGGGCACACCACAATTAATAATAGTTGTGTTGTGTTTAGCATTATACCTCTTCAAGTACAGGCACCATACTGGCATGTTAGGTGATGCATACAAAGTTCTATTCATCAAAGCTTGCAGTGCATTTTCTTGTTCAGTAATTTTTTCTTTGAAATGAGCATAGTCGTTATCAAATCTCATGTCACGGTAATCCATCAAGTTATGATTGGTTTTTGGGAAGACTTCATAAGCTCTTTTCACTCTCCTGGCAACTTTGTTCACTCCTTTGATTCTACTGTCTTCTAATACAGAAAATGCTAGTCTGGTCGATACGATATCTGCAATCTGCAGCAAAAACAGAAATTACTAAAAATGGGACATTATTTGTGACTTAGCTAAATCTGTTACACAATCATATTAATAATTTATTAAATATGGCTCACTTTGGCTAGACGGTTCTTGAATGTAAGGAATTTCCCAATCACAAAAATATCTGATCCTGCGAAAGCTTCTTTGCCGGAGTTATGCCCTCCCAATTTAGCTCTTTGTTCCATGTCGTGGTAGATCAAACAATAGTCTAAATATAACCGCATGCAGTCCTGAGAGTACAACAGGTGAAGAAATTGAGTGGTTTCCAGCAATTAAGTTATCTAATCCAAGCTCAATCATCATAGAAGCCAAGCGCTCAATCAAGCTCATTCATAGAGACATAGGAAGATGGAATTTAGACTACCATCCAAGAAACCAGCAAAAAAAGAAGAAAGCGCTGCAAATTATTACACAACGGCTTATTATTTTCCTGTATAGGTACTCCTGCGTCAATACTTACCCTCGTGCTTCCCCCAGGAAAGCCCTAAATTCTGTTGATGTCTGAATCTAAGTAGGACCCTCGACATATTCCCAAATTTTCACCTATTGAATGATTCGTTTGGCCGTGAACAACAAATAGGTAGGTAAAAAGAAAATGCTTATCAACAAAATCAAAAATAAGCATCTTTCTTCAAATGAAATAATATCACGGAACAACAAACCCAATTTTTATAAAGCCATGCGTGATTGTAATCGGCTTTTCCCGATGTATACCACCCGATGATGTATACCTACCATTTGATTCACACTCATGTTGATGGTTGATGAAGCTTTTCGTTTCAAACTTCAGGGCCTTACTGTGAACGAACGGCTGTACTTGCCCCGTCACGAAGTACAGTGCTCAGAGAGGTTTCAAAAAATCCTAAAATTCTGAATCCATTCAAAGTCAGAAAAATCATAGGTAGATACCCTTTTATTAACAATTTTCGAGCTACGGCGTTTTGAACACTTGAAACGACTGACAGTAACGACGAGTTTTGGGGACCAACTAGTCCCCAAGTGGGACCTACAAACCGTATTTCATTAATTTTGGATCACTGAAACTAAGGAAAACGCCGCGGATGGATAGCAGTTTTCTTATTCCATTTTCAGATTCTACGTATGTAGGTACCGATCTGCATACCGTTTCTTGATACCCAAACCTTCCAATTTGGAAGTGGGGTTCACTTTTTTTTCCATGCTCGATTCCAATGGCTCATTATTGGAAATAATAAACAGAAAACTGACAGATCTCTCTGATGCTGGATGTCTGAAGAACGGTGTTTCACAAAAATTGCACACTAAATACGTCATGTTCTTACAGTAATCCGCTGCAAGACGACAGATTTCGGTAATTTCCACAGCGAACTGCGACTGTCATCAGTAATGTAATTAGCACATGCTGAGATCATTTGATTCGTGACCTGCAAAACGAGTATTGAATGCATATATATAAATATATGAATTTATTACTTACCCGAGTTTTCATAATTGGAAAACCTTTACTTATTCATGAAGCGAGATTTCCAAAAATTTAGGGTTGATATACCTATGTACTGTGATACCTATCCTAAACTATCTAATATCTTGAAAGGAAAATTGTCCGGCCTTAACTTTGATGACAGCAATTATATTGCCAAACTAAACGAACGAAATTGTCAGCAAGAAATTGGCATTGGATTTTTTTGAAAGTGCTAAATTCTATTATGAGGTTAAATAAGTACCTAGGTACTTATGTTGTACCTGTTCCTAACTTTGTATCTACAATCATTTTATTTCCTAGAGTATCCTGAGGTCGTACCTTTCGAAGGAAACCACTTGGTTTGTTCACAGCTCTGTAAGTCTCAATGGAAAACATTTGTTTGAATGCTGCGAGCACTCCAGGCACACACGCCGATATCATTTGGGGTGTGGATTTGTTCATCACCCACCAGTAAATACGACAAAGATTCAGGTATATCAGATTATTGACCGCGTAATTTCTATTCAGTTGGCAAAATCTGATGCAGTAAGCCCATTTCTGTGGGGGGGAAAAACGAGACAAGTTAGTCAGCAGTGTCCCTAAACGTTAGTGATCCCTACCTCATTTGGACGCCTGTAGAGATGTGTACTCCGGAGCGACCAGATCCAAGGAGCCGGCTCCATTCAGTGAAGGATCCAGCTACGAAAGGAACACTAGTACCTAAGGATACTTATTATAAGCTTATTAGTATAGATTTCTTAGTTGTTAGGTACCTGCTTTTTGAAATTTAAAAATAAGTAATTGATAATGAATATTATAATAATGATAGGTAGGGGCGTAGATTCAATGGCTGGGAGGACTGCTCCAGGAGTTTTCCAACTATTTAGTGTTCTTTGTTCAAACGGAAATTTAAACAAAAATTAAATATAGGTAAGTGCCTACTACTATTTTAGTTCTGAAATGCACGTACTCTGTATCCCCGAGACCCACTCAGACTATCGTTCAATAATTAAGTGTATTTAACAATAGCCAGAGTGCGTCTCAGGAGAAGATGATTGTGTCTGAAAACGATGGAACAGGTAAGAGGAATGGGAGAGGCTTTCATGCTGGAGCGGGTCCGAGGAACGGGCTCCTCAAGGACAGCTCCAGGTCCGGAGCTGCATCCGACAAAGGAACGGGTCTTACACATTTCTAGAGGCCGGGATTACGAGAAGGGTAATTTATGATGTAATCTGTGGCAGGGAAGATGAGAATATAAACACAGGAAAGAGAAGCGAATTGCAGAGATTTGGCATACCCAGCAGAAATTGTGTTCGGTGGTGTACCTTGACAAGTGGAGAATTCGATTTTTCAAGAGCCTTGAGAAAGTCTTGACATTCTTTCGATCTGCTGAATTCCAATGCGTCATTGAATATTGTTATGATATGCATCCAATGCTCTAATTCTGCATCAGGCGTAGCCAGGCCAGGTTCACCCCGTAGTTTTCTGGTAAAACATACTTTCTGAAAATTATTAAGAGCTCAGCAATTTGTTGAAGGTAAACCTAAATGAGTAAGAACCTACCTATACAGATCTATTGATTTCGTCAGAGTTCGATCTACTTGATACTGTTGATTTCGTCATAGTTCGATCTACTTGATACTCTTGATTTCATCATAGTTAGTTACTGCAGAAAAGGTGTTCCCAGATCCCTTTTAGGAGCGTAGCAGGGAATTTGATAATAAAATATGCGTATTCTCTCTACAGTAATAATAAAAGGGAGAGTGGACTTGATTGTTAGTACTAACTCTACCCACCTTCTCTCACATCTCTTTACCTATGCATTCCTAAGCCACTGGATTGCTAACAAGGGGCAAAGGCCAGAAAACGGGGTCGATTCTGATTGGCCCTGGAAGAGAATGCCAAAAAGTGAAAAGAGGGGAGGGGAGGAACCAAGCTGTTACAGAAATGAATGCAATAATGGAGGAAAAAAGGAATTGCATCATTCAAAGATTTACTCATCCTATCACTCTTGATAATTTCGAATTTTTCAAGTGCATCCAACATGCTCCCTTTTGGACAGAAATGAAGATATCTTAACTTTCTGTCTGTAAGATCAAAATTGAAGCCATGACTGGATTCATTCAAGTGACGTGCAAGGCCGAATCACCCTTATTATCCCTGAAATCTTTTTCATGTTCCTTTATTCTTTCTCTAAACTTCCTGCCAGTTTGACCACAATAGTTAAGTCCACAAGAACACTAATATATAAACACCACTTTTATCTTGAACATTAATTTTATCTTTAACTGAACTTAATGAAGGTCTGAGATTATTTAGAACCCTTTAGAAGCTAATATTTTACCAATTTTATCCGAAATTTTGTTCCGTAATACGGTATGATGATCCGAATCTTGTCCTCAGTCATAGCTTCCCTAACTAGGTTTGAAACTCCTTCCCTACTCTTTTTTTAAAATAATCTCAGATCTTCATCAAGTTCAGTTAAAGATAAAATTAATGTTTAAGATAAAAGTGGTGTTTATAAAGTAAAGTGTTTTTGCGGACTTAACTGTGGTGGTCAAACTGGCAGGAAGTTTAGAGAAAGAATTTAAAGGAACATGAAAAATCAGGGATAATAAGGGTTGTTCGGCCTTTGCACGTCACTTGAATGAATCCAGTCATGGCTTCAGTTTTGATCTTACAGACAGACAGCTATATCTTCATTTCTGTCCAAAAGGGAGCATGTTGGATGTACTTGCAAAAATCGAAATTATTAAGAGTGATAGGTTGGGTAAGTCTTTGAATGTTGTAATTCCTTGAAGTTTTTCTCCATTATTGCATTCATTTCTGTAACAGCTTGGTTCCTCCCCTCCCCCTTCCCTCCTTTCACTTTTTGGCATTCTCTTCCAGGGCCAATCAGAATCGACCCCCCCTTCCTTTGTTCCCATCACGATTCTTCTTCACAACCAATCCCAACCGACCACATTTCACTTTTTGACTAATAAAGGTCACCTCTCCAATGTGCCTTCAGTTATTGTTTGTTACTGACGATGGTTTGATCACCGAAACCGGTATAACAGTATATTTTTCGCTTTTTTTCGTGTATTAGTGGAAGTAGACTGTTTTTTCAATAACTCCATTTTTCTTTGAAATGGGTTTCCACGATTTCTTCGTGAGTGATTTAGTTCGTTCCATTTTACGTTTGATTAAAATTTCTTTAAGTGGGCACCTACTTACCAGCTCTAGTGTTTCAATCTTGTCCTTGAAGGTTTTTTCTAGAGAACGTCGCACTGCCCGTTTACGTTTCAGTTTGGAGAGCATACTTCTCATTCTTCTCTTGAACTTCATATCACGTTTCCGCTGCAACCTCCTTAGACGTAATCTTTTCCTTTCTTCTACTGCTACGCTCTCTTTAGCAGACACAGCTTTTTTTCCAGAAGGCTGCTGCTTATCCTTATCTGATTTACCAGTAGTAGGTATTTTTTTCAGAGATGGGGAGGATGTAACTTTATTCTTCAGGTCATAATTTGACTTCTTAACATCCTTTGCATCTTCAATAACTACAGATTTTCGCCCTTTCACCGGTGCTGCCTTAGCTTGTGCTCCTTTTTTCTTTTTGTCGTCCTTTTTCTTGTCTTTCTTCTTCTTTGAGTCCTTTGGTTGTTTCTGTTTCTTCAGCGTTTTCAACTGGGAAGCTAGCGTTTGTTTGGATTCCTCTAACATAGCCTTTGACATAGCTGGAGTCATCTCAAATGTGATCCTCTGGTCCTGATCATACGCAACCCCTAAGGTTGATACAACCGTTTAATGTTACATAACCTATCAGGATCTGGTTTTACTCAAATGGAGGAGACTGGCAGACCTCAGTAGCGGAGACCTGTTGTGTCAGTATTTAGCTCTACATAGGGTCGACTTTCCCATAAAATTCACTGCAGAAACATTTTTTAATGTCAACACATCTGATGCCTTCCGAATCATAATCCAATGTGAGTAGGTATAGACTAACCTTCGTCCCGAGTATCGATGTTTACCTATCTAATACTGGTCCTGCAATCACTGCAGATCAAATAAGCTAATCCAGGTCTACCTTAGCCATGAGCCCTACCTGAATATTTTAGCTCACGAAAAATCTGTGCATTCTCTATAAAAGCCAAGCAGGTACCGACCTATGAAAATTCCAAGTCTCAGCAGATTCTGTAGAGTTGCCCAGCTAATTCTGCAGTCCAGAGTTCCCAGGCCTCCAGTTTAATATGGTAAGCATCCTAAGCCATTTTGAAAGTGCCTAGGACTACACCAACTAATGATCGTCCGAATGCAGCATACCTGCCTAACATCGAGGTTTTCCTTCGCAACTGGCTGATAAGATGGGACAATTTTAATAACTTACGATTCATATAACGAATGAAACCATTCAAATCAATTAAAAAATCCTTTCTCCTCTTCGGGCCTCCAGGGACTTTGGATAGAACACCCCACTGGCTGGAGTTCATAGTGTTGGGCTTCATCACGGTCTCCAGAATTGGGGATAGTCCCAAGATGGGATTGGATTCACCTATGAGAAACCGGTGCACGTAGTATTCCTTAAAAGAAAATACAATTTCCGTGTGTAAGTTTGATACCTTCCAGAGAAGAGATTTACTAAAGGCTACACAAATGCCATACTAGCAGAAAAGATTCTAGTGGTTTTCTGAGACGCGATCGTTTCACGTTATTCGGTGATGGTCTGTTAGTAGAAGGGTAAACCTCCCAGTGAGTACATTGGTACAAAATCACTGGATAAAAAATCAAATCAACAGAAAACCTGACGAACTGAATCAAGACAGATCAAATCAGAAACAGCAAAATCGGCGTTAGACAGGTGCCTAATTTATTCACCGAGAAATTCAAATTTACTGTTGCACTTTTACCATTACTTGAATAGGTGAGCAGCCAATTTTTCCGAAATTTTTCCCATAGATGAGCACCTGGTGGGTTCTTTTGTACCTACATGAATAATTAATGAAATACCACTATGACGGCGGATCTCTATTTTATGAAAAGTAGACACCCTACCTTCTTGGGTATGGAATTCTAGGCCTAGGCTGAGGCTCTTCCTGAAATACCTACCTACCTTTTAGGATCGACTGTGATGAATTTTGTAAAAACAGAGTTGCATGTTGTGAATGCAGTAAAATATAATAAGGTGCCGATTTATGAGGAAACACTAACCTCTGGAAAAGTTTTGCTGTCAGCGTTGAAGTTATTTCTTGTCCTGAAAAGTACGAGCACAGCTTTTTCCATTCTCCTTGGATCGTTGGCATGACCGGTGACCATAACTCGAAATCTATACCTTCGGATCTTGTTCTCATCATCAGGAAACGCTGTGAACCAATAGCTGTCAAACTAAATACCTCAAACCTACCTCGCTCGGAGACGAGGTTCATGTTTCTAGCTCACAAGAAAACAAATACATATCGACTTGGTAATTCTAAATAGGTTTCCCGGATAAGCTATGTGAATGAGAAATTATGGGGAATTTCCGTCTAGCTAGCGTAGGCTATACTCAGTTCATTTTATCATTCATCTTTCTTTCGTTCATCAATTCAATATCTGTTGGTGGTGGCTGAGACCTATCAACGATTTTTCTCATCAGCTTATCCTCTTTGTCAGCAACCTCCCAAAAGAACCATAGTATCATGAGGAACATAGTTTCGCATGACACCTAATTGGTTTTTAAATTGAACCATTCCACGTAGTTTTCAAACGCATGCTGTCAATTCTTTCAGAGAAATACAGATTAGTTGGGGGGAGTACAGGTCGCTGTTTCACAAAAGAGCTTTCCCACGGACATTTCGAAAGAAGAACGAATGTTAAGAAAGTACATATTAGTATACGTATAAATGCTTCTAGATATATTTAGTAGTTAAAACTCAAGACAGCACAAAGTAGTAAATTATTTCTTGACAACTCGAAGCTGCATGAATTTTATTCCAAAAAGACAGATCTACAAGGTAGCTCCTACCAGTCATAGGGCTCCTAAGGTGTAGCTGCTTTTTGCAGCGTAACACTATTAACCTAATTACTTGCAAGTAAAGTTTAGAACTATGACAAGGGGACAAATCGAACAATTCAGATATATCATTCTACTTTATTGAACGCCAGTTATGGATATCTCACAAAGATATAAATCTCATCGTATAGCTCGCCAGGGTTTTTGTTTGACTTACAATTCAAAAAAGGTTACAAAATTGCCTAATAATGATCCATAATACGCAGGATTACAAGAAATAACTACCTAATCGAAAAATAACACAATGTAACTTATAGCCTTCAAGTGCAGCCCTTGTTGCTAATTAAAAGAAGGGAAGTGAAGAGAATAAACCATTAACACCCACAACTTGGTTCAAGATTAAAGAAATTAGCTTTGTTCTAAAACTCGATCGTTTGTTAATGCCAACAAAAATTAACTTCTACAAGAGCCTGTCCAGGAAATTCGAAAAGCAAAAGAAGTTTATGAATAAGTATATTTATCTAAGAGTAAAAAACTCAAAATACAGAGCCATCTCAAAGATGTCTGCGAGTGATGCGACCTTGAAGCAAACACGCAAATGGAGATATCAGGAACAATCATTCAAAATCACCGACAAAAAATTTACATTATCAACATTTTATCAACCACGAGCAGCGATCACATATATTTTGCGATTACACTGCCGAATCGGGATGAAGGGCCAATACATTGCAATAAAAACGGTTAACGAATTCGGAATTAAAATAATTTTTAAAGAAATAGTACAATACCTTGATATTGCATAATACATTGATTGGGTTTTTGACAACTTGAGATTCATCTTTATTATGGACACAATCATTTAGCCTCAGCTCTAAGCTCAATGGGCCGCTGGTGGGGGTGTTGGGGGGACTTCGGCTGCTGGTTTTGCTCGATATCAATCGGTTTTCCGCGGATGTAAACGGGGCATTTTCCATCTTTGACGCACTCTTCCGTGACGTGAACACTCACGATATCGGACCCGGGGATGTCGAACATCGTCTCAAGGAGTAGCTTCTCCATGATGGCTCTCAAACCCCTAGCTCCTGTTTTCCTCTCCATGGCCATGTTCGAAATGAAGCGGAGTGCCCCGGGCGAGAATGTCAGGTCTACCTTGTCCATAGTGAACAGCGCTTGATATTGATGTACAATCGCATTTTTAGGCTCGGTCAAAATCCTGACAAGCAGATCGACATCTAGAGAATGGAAAGGAACGAGGATGGGGAATCTACCAACGAATTCTGGGATCATGCCGAAATCAATAAGGTCTCGAGCTTCGACTTCTTTCAGCAGTTCGTCTTTCTCTTTATTGTCATCGACGACGGAAGAACTTTGATTAGCTATGTCAGCACTAAGGGCGGCTCTTCTACCTTGGAGTGGTCCGCTCTGCAGTCCGAAACCAAGGACTTTGTCGTTTTTCCTTCTTGAGACGAATCTGTCTAGGCCGTTGTAGGCGCCAGACGCAACGAAAAGGATATTAGTGGTGTCTACTTGGACGGTTTCACCTCTAAGTTTGCGAGGAGAATTCCTCTCGGCGACATTAACGACAGTGCCTTCCAGCATTTTCAACATTCCTTGCTGAACTCCTTCCCCACCAACATCTCTCAGCTGGTGTATGCCAGGTACGGCCCCGATTTTATCAACTTCGTCCAAAAATACAATACCCGTTTGAGCACGTTCAACGCTGTAATTTGCATCTTGGAGCAATTTGGCAATGACGCTTTCTATGTCTTCACCGACGTATCCAGCTTGAGTTAAAGTCGTACAATCACAAATGGCAAAAGGTACGTCCAGACACTGAGCAATAGTTTGAGCTAGTAGCGTTTTACCTGATCCAGTTGGACCGAGAAGGAGGATGTTACTTTTTTCCAATTTGAGCTCGTGGGCTGGTGAGTCCAAAATTTCGCTTCCAGGGACAGTGCGTCCGTTCTGCCCTCTGGCAGGTTCCTCGCCTTGATATCCAAAACCAGCATTAGCACCGGGGGAGACTCCCACTCCAAGACCATTGATATGAAGAAGGTCACGATGTGTGAAGGAATAATTAGGACCTTGCTCCATGACGGCCATGTCGTGCCTGGGAGTGTGAGCTGGCTGCTGAGGGATGTTGTTATAAATCCTCTTGTAATGATTATAAACCGCGACGGCCAACACTTTTTTCGCATGTTCCTGCCCCACAACATGTTTGTTCAGATATTCATAGATCTTCTTGGGTGGAGGAGGAGGTTTGCGGACAAATCCATTTTTAACTTCTTCCCGCTGCTGCTCTTTGACGCTCCTCTTCGCATCTACTTCGGACAGAACGACGAAAAAATGACTGCATTTTTCACATTTGACGAAACGACTGGATGTGACAAAATTCTCCACGTAAATGTTGGGATCTCCACACTTAGGGCAGGTTATGTGATTGCCATCTTTGCCCGAGCCCCGCTTGCCTGAGCCCCCTCCGTACTGATTAGAGACGTCACCTGGGGGTTTCGGAGGGTTTACTGGCGGGTACTCACCAGCGGAGCTGGATCTGCACAACTGAGCAGGAATAGCAGCCAGGCGTAGGTGATGGGAATATTCAGAGAAAAATAGGTGTTTCTTAGGAACATTGTACCTGAGATACTTCGCTGCTGCCAAACCAGTTCTGACGCTGCTCATTGTGTTAGACTGGGCCGTTGTCCTTGCATTAAATGTGATCTTCACCTCATTTCACTATGTGGATTTCATGGTCACTTGAAACTTTAAACGCGCTATGAAATTCATAAATTCTTGACGAAACTGAAGGTAAAACTTGAAACTTTACTGAAGTGTATTTTGCAATTGCACTGATAACGATAAGAACAATGGATGACTACACATCTGGAGACAACAATACGTAACTAACAGCTGATAAAACGAGATAACGCGTCACACTGGAGTGAGGCTAACAATTCAAATGTGAAGCAACGGAAAAACTAAATATTAGATCACCTTTAGGTCCGTATTTGTGGAAACTGAATATGATTATTCGTCGTCCTCCTTCACTGACAATACTATCCAGAAGTTCGATGTGACTATCGAAATCAAGGACACCATCTTCAACCTTGGACGGTTTAACCTGTACGCCAACAGTATTACGCAATGACAACAAACGTATGCAGCACAAAATAACTCAAGCGCATCAAGAGACTAAATTTACCTGTGGTTTTATAAATAATACTACAACTTCTAATCACCTTCGAAGATCCCAATGACAGGTTGTAGAGTTTTTTGTTACTCCAACACATGGAGACGATAAATGGTGCAACATCTAACTCAACGCTTATCCTTATTTGTCATACTGACGTATCCACCTACGTTCAAAACTGCCCATTCAACTGACTTGGGTACTGTTTCAAATGAACCTTACTTTCAAACAGAACCCCACCAGCCTCATCACAGATTTGTGAATAGATCTGATGAGAGGTATTCGTTTCTGTCGATCCTTATCTTCGATTTGCTGAAACGTTATAATATTGGGTCGTGAGATCATTAGTTCATTAGCCACAGAAAGTTGAAAAGGTTATTAGGATTAAAGGATCGATTGATTGGGATTTTAATTGAAACCTATTAAAGATAATCCTTTCTACGTTAGCGTTGTCTTTCCACTTGAAAATTCTCAGGGTTCAACTGTTACAAGGTCCTAGGGTATTCGAATTTAGGTGCTCGCTGCCTTCTTGAAATTGATTTGCCTGAATAGTGTATTTTGGTTTATTATTTTGCTGTGTAAAAACCCCTTTTTTTCAATAATGAACCTTTGGAATCCAGCATGAAAAAAAGAAGTTTAATCCAGGGGCGCCATTTCACCAAACTGTTGGGGGGGGGGGGGGGGGGGCAAAAACACCAGGGGGTATGGGGGGTATGATATATCTACTAAGGAAAGGGGGTCCAGGGTTTTTTCCCCCGCAAATTTGTTTAAATTAATATTACATTTAGATGTAGGCTAAGTTTATGCTTCCTTTTACATATTTAAAGTTTCAATAAAAGAATAAATACAAACAAAATCAAAGTACCCTTTTTCAATTCATTAAATTAGCATTGCTACATTCCAATAATATTCATTCAAAATATTCCTTTTTAAAAGAATAACTTTTTAAAAGAAGGCTATGATATTCTAGATAACTCCAGTAGTAATTTTCATTATTTATCAATTCCTTGGGGGGGCCTAGGCCCCCCCCCCCTGCCCCCCCTTAAATGGCGCCCCTGGTTTAATCCTCTCTCAAAATTTGATGGTTTACGTTTCAAAGTATGTAGAACCCCAAATAGGGATGTCCCAAAAATATCGATACTTACAAGTATCGATACATATCGATACTTTTTCTCTCTGATATATTTATATCGTAGTATCGATACTTTTTTTTTAGTATCGGAGCCGATACTTTTTTTATCCCTCACATTTCATCAGTTTCAACACCTACGACGTGTAGGTAGGTACTGTTGACAGTACCTCTAACTAGATTGCTGGGAGACCAACCACTTCAGCAAATTAAATTAAGTTAATGTACCACCACCTCCAGCTATCAGTGAGAATCAGCTGTCCTCCACGTAGGAAGGACCAACAAAATGTTAACCCAACCAAGCAACCAACCAACCTAACTCAATAGCTTTTTGATTGGATTTTCTTTGTTCTTTCTTGTTTTCTGATGTGAATGTGCCGAATTAACGAAAGAATGTCATGCCTTGACTTGCCTTGTCAATAATTTTGAAAAACAAGCGCCCAAACAAAAAAAGTTACAAATAAAAAAAGAAGTGATTTATTGTTTCGTTCATTTTATATAATACTAGCCTGACCGCTCGCTTCGCTCGCTATCCGAGATTCGCTGTACGCAGTATCGTGGAACCAACAAACGACGGAAAAATCCCATAGCCTACTGGGTATATGTGCCCAATTTTATCAAAATCCGTCAAGCCATTCAGGAGTTGACCATGGTCGACCATATTTCCGCTATGGTCAGGGAATTAAAAATGCGCCTTCGTTCAACTTCGGAGACTACCGGATATTGGTGCCAAATTTGGTCGATATCCGTTGAGCAATTCGGGATTCGACCATGGAGGGGCCCATGGACGCGCTATGGTCGACCGCGGGGGTAGTCCGAAGGGTCGATCGTAGATAGAATTTCACGTAGATTACGAATACGCGATAAAAAATAGGGGTTACCATTTCAATTAACGAAGTTGACCATGGTCGACCATAGTTCCGCTATGGTCAGGGAATTAAAAATGCGACGTTGCACAACTTGGGAGCCTACTGGATATTCGTGCCAAATTTGGTCGATATCCGTCGAGCCGTTTGGCCGTGCATAGAAACACACACACACAGACAGACAGACAGACAGAGATCCGTTTTTATAATATAGTAGGGATTATCCTGAAGTATAATTCTTCGATAGGCTGACGATGGTATTTTATCTTATACCAATGTAGATGAAGTAAAAACGTGGGATGTGACGGAGAGAGGACAAAAACGAAATTTCCACCCATTTTTGAAAAAGTATA
The DNA here is from genome assembly GCA_954871275.1 of Leptopterna dolabrata. Taxonomy (NCBI): domain Eukaryota; kingdom Metazoa; phylum Arthropoda; class Insecta; order Hemiptera; family Miridae; genus Leptopterna; species Leptopterna dolabrata. The sequence continues at coordinate 56,288,131 of OX940975.1, forward strand.
TCGAAAAGTATCGATACTTCAAAATATCGATACTTTTTAAAGTATCGTATCGATACTTTTTGATACTTTTAGATGTATCGATACGATATATATATCGATACTTTTGAAGTATCAGACAACCCTAATCCCAAAATGCAATTAAAAAATTTCTGTCTGTCCGCCGTACGCCGTACTTTGCACTTTTCTTAGTTACCACGAACCAAAATTAGGTCTTGTTTGGGGTTGGTCTTCGAAGCTCGGCGTTACTTTCAGTCATCTCTAAGGGGTGAAAAAAATAGGGGTTGAAATTTTCAGAACGCCGTAGCTCGAAAACTTTCAATAGAAGGGTATGGTTTATTTACGTTTTTAAATTGATCTTTAACTAAAGAATTTTTTGAGATCATCCGGAGCATTGTACGGCCAGCCGTCCGTTTGCACCGAAAAGCTTCGTCAACATGATTGTGAATGAAACTGTATGAATCCGGCCCAGGTAAATGTATCATTGCTAGGGAGCACCTGATTATAATCACGGATGGCTGTATGAAGTCGAGTTGGTTGTTCTGGGATATTATTTCATTCGAAAAATGATGGCTCTTTTGGAGTTTGTTGATAGGTACTTTTGCAACTTGGACAAACATTGAAGTATTATAGGGTAAATTATTACACAACGGTTTGTATTGTACCTATACCTAATCACCGGAGGGGGGGGGGGAGTAAATATTGTACTATTATTCTTCTCATGGACACGAGTGACGTGCCATCTCTCGATTAGTGGTTGTAACTTTCGTCGTATCGTCCGTCTGCTAGATAGCATCAGTTCGGCCATCTCTCTCTTCGTGTCCTCCGCGTTGAGCAAGTTCAAAATTTCGTGAGGAACTCCTTTTTTTCCAACTGGCTACCTAGGTCGGTACTTCCCTCCTATAGGTTCCCTCGATATGCTGGTTGTGATGAAGATGGAGGGTTTAATACTGAGGCAAACGTTGAATAGGTTCGAAGACTCCAGACCCACATCCCTACCTAGATGCAGGTACCTAGTTTTAAATAGTAGGTACCTACTAATCCTACTTTGACGTGTCCCTCGTTCTATCTCTATCGATCATCATAACTCCACACCTCGGGTTCAATTTTGACTCTTTTGTTTCCTAACGCGTCTACAATTTATTGCAACGCAGGTCCATACTTGAAAACATTTAGACGAAGTCCATAAAACGCTGCAAAGCCCTTGTCACTTGGGTTTATTATTCTATAGGACATACCTTTATTGTTCCTTTCATTGAAATAATTATTTTAGATGGTTTCCACCAATTTTGGCCCCCAAAAACACGTCCGAAGCTCTTTTTTCCCCACAGATTATCTTAAATTTATGGTGATTTCAAACAATTTTCCGAATTTTTTACTCATAAAAAAGAATTTCGGGACCTTAACCTTCATTAAAACCACAGTTCTTCACTCTTTGGTCAAAATCAACTTCATATTCGGTCTTCTCGCCCTAGAAAACATGGAAGGCGATACCTCACAAGCTCATTTTCACGAAAACCTCAAAAATCCCTTGAAAAACCGCTATTTTTATACCCAGTTTTCTCCCATAGCACCCCTGGGTGTAATCCGATCGGGCTGCTGCCGAGCTTCGGAGCACAACTAGGACCCAAATTTCTTCCCAAATGGGGGCCCAAACTATGTGCGGAAGAACGACGATTTTAGACCAAAATTTGAAGTAAATTTGAGGCTGAAACTTCGTTAGAACCTCAATTTTCCACTCTTTGGTCAAAACTGACTTCATATTCGGTTTTCTCATCTTAAAAAACATGGAAAACGATACCTCAAAAGCTCATTTTACTAAAACACAAAAAATACCTATTTTTATACCAATTTTTCACTCATAACACCCCTGAGTATGTTCCGATCGGGCTGCAAAGTTTCGAGACACAACTAGGGCCCAAATAGAGCCTGTGTGCGAAAGAACGAATTTTTTAAACCGAAAATGAAGTAGATATGCATGGTACGGCGTACGGACATTGCAATTTTTGGAATCTACGCACCTTGAAACGTAAAAGAAAAAATTGTGAGGGGGTGTTATAAACATTTTTTGCTGAACGAAAATAGGTGTATTATTCACAGAATAAACCATAAAAGGGGGCCACCATGCAAACGGTCGGGTCATTCTGGACGTTTTGTAGGATTAGTTTAAAGAATAATCTATAAAAATCCGACTTCCAAGGAACTGTTTTTCGCCGATAACTTCTTTTTAGTGCTTCTGCTAGGATGAGCGGTGTACAAAGTTATAGAGGACAGTATTTCCTATAAAATTTATGTGTGTACGATTTATAACATAGGGTCGACGATGCCTATGCATTCAGTACCTACGGATACGTTATCTACCTGCTGAAATAGTTTTGCCATGTAAGTTGACCTAATAGGTAGGTAGTTGACAGTTTGATTTTGCTCAACTCACTCGATTCAATCTTTGACGTATTTCCTCTAGTTCTCCCTCTGTCAAGAAATCCGCCCTCTCGCCATAGTACAAATGAATCGCTGCCGGAATATTGCACTTGGCCTTTTCCTGTTCTGGAAAGATATCAAAGAATATTTATATAGGTACCATTTTTGACATAAGATCGCATGTCGAAGTGTCCATCTCAGTACCTACCTATCTATTTCTCTGTCAGTCATGGATTAAAACCACTAATACTACACATAGTAGCACCCTTGGCACACTTACCTACCATTAGTTTGTTATCCAAGCCAATGGAGGCATATAACAGCTACATGAGTGGTTTAACACGCTCACTGTCGCTGATGGCCAAAATGCGATGTATGTACATATTTATGCTGTCTACATAGCACCATCGATGTGGTTTTATACGATAAAGCGGAAATGGGGCTGGCAGGGATGCCAGCAAGAGCGCCTTCGAAAAATCGAATGCCCCTCCCGCAGCACTCTGTATTGCGTGATGAATGGGCTTGAGAAGTTACTTCCAGTAGCTGTACCCAACTGAATAGCTGGAAAAAAGTAAGTAACTTACTCTTGAGGGTCTTGCTCAAAGTTCTCCCAAATGCATCCACAGATTTTCTCGATCCTTTCTTGAAATTCTCCGCGAACACGGACTGTCTGATTTGGGCTTCAGCAAAGGACTTTCTCATTTGCGCTTTTCTTGCCGTTTCTTCTCTATCATCGACATTCGTGCTTTTCTTTTTTCCTTTGTCATGAGACTTTTTTGAGCCTGAGGATGCCATGGATCCTTTTTTCTTGCCCCCTTTTCTTTTCTTCTTCCCACCAGATGATGCCTTCGACGCTTTTGAACCTTTCGATTTCTTGCTAGCTCTTGATCCAGCTGAACCCTTCTTTTTAGCTGAACTTTTCTTCTTACTCTTTCCTTTGGATCTTCTGGGAGATTTTGACTTTTTCCCCTTCTTTTTCTTTCCTTTCTTGCCTTTACTACTGGCCGACGACCCCTTCGTTTTTTTGGACGCCTTCCCGCTTGCCGTAGACTTTTTTTCAGTTTTTGGTTTAGACGTTTCCGATTCAGTTTCTTCTTTCTTTTCAGTTGAAACTGGCGTTGAAATAATCCTTTTGAACAGCTCTTTGTCTGGGGGCCATTCTTTCTCCAATTCCTCCAACGTTGGCTCAGCTGTGCCTTTGGATATTTTTTGGAGGAACTCGATGTAAGACGGTCTTATGGACAGTGGCCCTCTCAAGGAACTATCTTGCTGCTGTTGCTGCTGATGAGTCTTGCTGACATTTTTATCTTCTTCTTGCCTCAGCAAAACTGCGTGTTCTTTTCTAAACTTCTTTTGCTCCTTTATCTCCTTTCCCTTTTGTCTGACTGCTCTAGTCGTTCTCTTATTTCCCTCGAGCCACTGTACGACTCTCATAGAAGAGGACATCTTCTCTGACAGATCGATGTCGCTTTTCTTTCCATCATCTTTGCCGTAAAGTGATGAGTTGATATACTGGTACCACCACCCCAAAATCTCTGTATCGGTCGAAGGAATTTTCGAGGACGATACATTAGGCGTTGTAGGAGGTTGCCTAAAGCCTGTGGCTCCTGTCTTAACCCTTGTTTCTTCAGTTTGTCCACTGACAGAGGTAGTTGCTATTGTATTTTCATCTTCAGATTTCTCATTCGCACTCTTGTAAGTGTCATCATCTAAAAATAAATTTATTGGAAGTATATTTTTCGTGCCTACATATTTTACTAATTTAGCAACAGCTACGTACCTACCTACCCGATTTTCTATAGCAGATTATAATTCCATCGTTCCAAAAGGCTGTTACTGTTACTACTACAATGATCGAATTGAAAATCAGTTGGTAAACCAACCTACCTATGTACTGTATAGGTACCTAGGTAGGCACCTACTTCTGGCATTATGCTGTTCAGTACAGTTTGGTTTTTTGTTTACTGTAATAAAATATTATTAGGTACCTACCTACAGTATATTATTATAGGTAGGTAATAAATTACCTATATAGTGATATCGCAATATGGCAGGTACCTAAGTAACTGGCAGGTACTTGCCATATTGTAATAGGTAATAATTTATTTAATCCTTCCAAGGGGAGTTTCGCATTGGGGGGAGCTAACATAAATCATTGATGGGTTTTTGAGGTCTCACCTCTGTACCTACATAATTAATCCTCAAAGTCATCACAGTAGGTTAGGAAGCTAGTATAGGAAGGTACCTGAATTTGTGGACTGCGTAGACACAGCGTCGACTGCTGAAGTCTGGCGGCTCAATTTGTACTGATCTTCCATAGACTCATCCTCCCGTGAAGATGAGGATGCCTGTTGGGAATCGTTGCTCTCCATGAAGTAGGATATATATCAAGAAATCGCACTGAACAGTCAATAGAAACTTCCCTACATAAACCCCTCGTAACAGGACAAACTTCAAGTGACCGTTTTTTCGTTTTCATGCACAACAGCGACACACAATTATCACATGATTTAATAATGAGTGGGATTGCATATAGGCTTTTCCTTCTGGTAGTAATGCGAGCGCAAAATTATTCTAAAGGGTTCCGTATAATATTTGCGGTCCTATATTTATGAATTTCATCAAAAGCCAAATGATGGGTACATTCACCTGCGCACGCGCAGGTCTTTTGTGGAAATGCTTGTCCCACGTATATCTAACTATTTTGATGAAAATTTATAAGGGTTTATGGGATTGGCCTCGAGAGTTTTCCTACGTAGAGAGGTTGGGCATGTGCCCTATGCGTCGACATGCGTATATGGAATTGGCCTCAAAAACAGATTCAGCACTCCCCGAAAACTTGTGACCACCCATTTTCAGCTCGAATACTTCTCATCCATTTAACTTCAGATCATCTTTGGTCAAATTTACCTAATGGCATCTGTCAACGTCCGTCGCTCTTGCGGGTGCGAGAGGCATGTAGTGCTGAGGAACCTACCTACGCGTGAAGATATTATCTGGCAACAAAATGACTAATATTATTATATTATTCACCGTCTTGCTATTATTGTAAGAGGTGAGTAAGAACCGGTATACTTTTTCGGAAAGCTCTTTTGAGATTCTACCGATAGACCTTTGGAAGAATAGAGAAAATCCTACTCTCATCCGGCTGGTCAGGTTTCCGTCATGGAGCGGATTCGAAAACTGGTCCGTCATTATCGGTAGAGTTTTATTTTTCTGAAGTCTCAATGATGGCTAGGTGCCCCCTATAGACCTACCCAGTTTTTAGCCCTTCGTCTCTCTCGTACGCTCGCATCTAATCCAACTCTGCTTGGGATCTTGACCATAAATTGATTTTACATGTAGGTGCTGTTATTCAGCCAACAGCTACCAATTGGGATGTTCTAGCTTCTAGGTAATGCCGAAAAGATCTAGCGGCTAGGTCCTTTCCGCCTTATGCACCGGAAAAGGCAGTCCCGATGTGCCAGGGTAGGGCGGTGAAGTTCGCCCAGGCAAAATGCACAATTGTCAGGCGAAGCGAGGTCTGGTCTGGCGCTAGCGACCCCCACCATCTTCCTGTTCTTGCACGGGGGATCCTTCAGCCGCCAATGCAGCCCGCCAAGTCCTTCCAGTGCCCCGCTGGCTCTTGTGATTCGCGTGTCTGTGAGTAAATCGGTGACGCTGGGAATTCTACCATCAAAACCGCGAAAAGTAAGAAGTGTATGCATAATACATCTCATTATTCTAGAACATTCGAACGTTATTGTGCAATTCAGTACACAAAACCTGTAGGTATGTGAAACAAAGGGTCAGACGAATACCATGCAATAAGTCTCAAGTCTGGCTATATTATTTTGATCTCAAATTATGTAAATGCTTCGCAAATTTATTAATATAATTCCAAAGAACTATAATTTGAATTGAACACTTGATCGTTTGTTAATAATAAGTATCAGCTTATTACCTTCTTTATACATATATATGGTATGCCAGGGTAGACAGTACCCTGGCAAGGTGGCTAAGTAGGCAGTATTTCTATAAAAATTAGGGAGTTGAGTTTTCTAGTATTACTAGTAGGAATAAATTTATAATTACAGGGTGATCAACGATCTTGGATACCTTCGCTCCAGTTACCTTCACTATAATTTTTTACCGGTTACCTATTTATTCTTGTACCTACCTAATATTGGATTCCGGATAAATTCGGCGTCGACCAAAAAATCGAAGGTCTCCCCCATCGAAACATACATAATCTATGTAGGTAGTGCACCCTATTGTTTTTCCCCTACCGGAACGGTGTGTACCTGCGGACTTGAAGTGTACGTAGGACCTAGTGTACCCTATAAATTATGGTGGGACTAGCTGGCCCACAAATGAATAATTAGTTACATTATAGTCAGTTTCATTTTAATTTTTATCCAGATCATAATTTATTGCTGCATGCGATGGTGCATGTTCGATCTCTGGATATGAACTCAACAGCTTGAATAATATAGCTATTTTAATTTAATGAAAATATTGCCGTGACTATCCCAACCCTACATGACAAGAAGTCCGTGAATGTCGTACTTTCATTTAGCTCCCTAAGTGAGGTGAAAAGAAAATAGTGAATAGAAAAATTGATCGATTGATATTTTGTTATGTATGTCGTCTCCCTGACATAACATTATTGAACCTATCTGCCTTACCTGCGTAATTCGATTGAAGAAGAAGAAAATTGCCTAACTTTATATACTGAAAATTATATAGCTAGCGCTGGAATTAGTAAGTACCTTCCCCAAAAACCCAATAAAATAATAAAAAACATGCAACTCAATACTTTCTGCTTTTAGAATGAGAGAAAAAAAGCATGGCTTAAAGTTTCTTTGGAGAGTTGTTTGTGCATCAAATGATTATGGTATTCTCGTATTTTCTTATCCAACTTCGTTTGCCGTAAATAAACACGTGACTCATGTATGTGGTATTCCCCCTGGTTTTACCTTGATCGATTCTATACTGTCATATACATATCTGATCTTTACCGCATGTCTGTAAATTTTGTTAATGAATAATGAGTTCTATCTACATACCGCAAGCACCTGGCCGTGCTTAATCATTGCAGTTTGATTTCTAATATTATTAGGTATTTCATCCTATCATAAACTTGTACGATCAGTGAGCTCATTGAATCCTGGGTGGTTCCTAATGACATATGTACCTTGTACTTGTTAATTGGAAACAGGAAAGAATTTATTGTCTAGTACCTATTTAGCTGACGAACAGGCATAATTGGTTTGTAGGTGCCTATATTGATAAGTAGCTGCATGAGGTAAAAACCAGGGTTGGAAAAAAAACAGTTTTTTAAATTTAAATACAAAAAACAGTTTTTTTTGTTTAAACAGTTTAAAACGTTTTTTTCCTATTTGAGACAAAGGTTTTTTTTAGGCTGTTTAAAACTGTTTTAAACATTGTTTTAAGCAAGTTTTTAAAGATTGCTCATCAAGCAGTCAAGCACTATGGCAGCTTGTGTGGATACAAAAGATTGGCGCAAAACATAGTGCTTTAGGTAACAGGGCTGAGAAAGAAACCATCCAAATTTTTTCTTTTTAAACCATGGCTGAATATTTTTATTACAATTTAATGTAGTTATAAACTCATACCTACCTACGACATAATTTGCTGAAAATGAAAATTAATTTTGAGAAACCCCGATCACAATTTACAAATGAAGTAAAGCAAAAAATACGCATAGGTACACAAATTATGCTCTAGAATTCAGGTGTTTCAGCACTGACACAAGCTTCCCAGCTTTGCCTACCCCCAGTCTATTCCGCAGTTTTGAATGAACCACTCCGAATGTGGAGAACAGCCCTTCGATGCCTGCTGAAGACGTGGTGGCGGTGAAAAGTGGCCAGTGACATGGTTTCTTCAGAAATTTTATTCCCAAGTGCCTTCCACCAAGAAAAAATATTCAGGTAATGCATTGACTTTCGCAGAACGGGGAGGTGAATTTATAGCGAATTCACCATTCAAATGAAAAAATGACCCATCGGTAAATTTCTCCGGAACGCCAAAAGTTCGAACAAAGGAACAAACCCAAGTTCATTTCTATTTCCGAGAATTTCCAGGCTGGTGGTAGCTGGTAGGTATCTAACTTGTCATTCTGACTACTGGCGAATGGCAATGGAAATCTATTGTACCTATTATGTTTTTTGTTGCTCATTTCTCATGAGGTCAATGTCATTTTCCTCCTATAGGTCCAGTTTGAAACAACTCACGAAGGGCATGTTTAAAACAGTATTAAACAATGTTTTAAACACAATTTAAAACGAATGTTTTAAAACACCCCTTTTTCCAAAAATGCTTTTAAAATACTGTTTAAAACAAATGTTTAAAACAGTACCAACCCTGGTAAAATCTACGGTTGAAACTGGAAGCGTCCACTAAATTAGTTCGGTGCACGCTGCCGTCTATATCCGGTGCGGCGGTGTCCAGATATCGCGGTTAGTTTTGGTAATTGAAGCACTCAGAAATGTTAGAACTACTTACATGATTATTTAGGTGATATAATAATGCTAAGTTCGGCTAACAAGTACGCACGCAGTTTATGAAGAAATCAAGAAATGCTTGCTAAGAGCTGGTACATATAATAATTAGATATTTATGATGTGTAGGGGTGGGCTGCGTGCACACGGCTATACTGATCCTGCCCATTCAGCGCAGTAGTACACAGCTAACCGCCCTAGCCTTTCAGTATAATGACGAAATAGACGCAATACAATAAATTCTTGATCTTTTATCACTTTTGTCAATATTCGAGACGCTTTAATCTACAACTTCCCGCCTTCTTCCCGAGGTGCGTAATAAATGTGTGGTTGCGCAATAATCCGTAGGCATTCAAAACTTTGCACCCGATCATAAACTTTTCAAAATTAAGATTCTTTCGCTTGTCTCCCGGTAAATACTCCACCGCGCCCACAGAATAATCAAAACTACCGTACCGTTCACACCGTTGCTCAGCCTAACTATCCAAAACTATGACTCTGCACTGACATTGAGGGCGCTGAAATTCACCAGGTTTATTTCAGTAGCTAAAAAAATGATTAATAAACTTCTTTTAGTGTAGTAGTTCCCATGAGTTCCCTTCTCAGCCTTCTAAGAATTTCTACACCACCATCAACGTAAAAGGTGTAGGTACATAGGTACATAGACAACTGAAACCGGTCTTGAGTTTTTAGCCCTGAAAATATTCGAGAGTGGGTGGATTGCCAATGTTAAATATTTATTCTGTAAGGACTTTTCTTTTAGAGAAAGCTTTCTGTACTGTCGTGTCTATTACCGGTATTTCATTTTGTTTGCCTCAATGTAACTTTCGCTACATCTCGTATTGAGGTCGCTCTCCAACCACCGGAGTTGGCTGATGGCAGTTAGAATAATTATCATCTTCCCCATTCGGTTTACCGCCTTTCTGCATTTATAATGCTGCGTGTACATGGTTTTTATGTCAATCAAAATTCACCAATTTTAATTTTTTTGCATGGTAATTATTTGCTTCCTCGCGAGGAAAAAAAACTTGAGGAAATCCTAGAAGAACTGAAGTAAAAATGTTTTGGGGATAATATTCGTCTCATCATGAAATTCCAAAGGTAGGTAAGTAAATTCCGCGCGCATATTAAACTTAGGATAACAGTCACTCTTGTAACGTCGGTTCCATTCTGCCGACTTTGTTGAAATTTTCAGGGATCATGTTTATTCACTATTATTTATAAGTACCTACATTACATAAGTTATAAAATATGAAATGAAAATATTAGACTCAACTTACTGCTGGTTTGAAGGGCTAAGATCAGATGCATACAGCAAGAATAGTTGCCGAAAAAGAAAAACAAAAATGTCTACGTTTATTTATCTCGTGTAAAACCTACCAACTTGCTGCCTCACATACCAAAAGAAGAAAAATAAAAAATTCTCGGAGAGGAGAACAGTAAGAGTACGAAAAAAAAATATTTAAGACGGCAGCCAAGTCGAGTAGGCAGTATAGCTTCCTTACTTTAATCTCATGAACGTATAGAATAGTTGGGTAGGTTCATTCAGTCGACAGGTGAAGTAGCCATGCATGGGTTAATGACTAAACGACTCAGGTCACATGGACTAACAGAATTAGTTGGGTAGGTTCAGCTCTCTACGACTATTTTTCGCTTAGTTAGAAGCGTTAAAAGAAAATGGTCAACTTTTCATTGACCATTGAAATGTACAACTTTTCATGTTCGCGCATGCGCAGAGTTAATGGGACTATCAATGTGTTATTCCTGATCGACTCTGCAAGACTGAACTCATTTCAGCAATACTTAAGATAGTTACGGGGGTTTCAAAAATTTCACGTTTGCGCATGCGCAAAGTTACGATACGATTTAAATGATTTTGATATGGGACCAACTGCGATCCAACCCGCTAATAACCTCAAAATTTCAGCTCTCTACGGCTATTTTTCGCGTATTAGAAGCGTTAAAAGAGTTCAGCATTTCATGTTCGCGCATGCGCAGACGAAAGTTACAGTGCGATTCCAACGAATGTCACTACCAATGTGTCCTGATCGACTCTCCAAGTTCAAGCTCGTTTCCACGATATTTAAGGTAGTTAAGGGCGTTTCAAGTATTTCACGTTTGCGCATGCGCTGACGAAAGTTAAGATACTATTTCAATGGTTTTGATCATGGCCGGCTTTAGAGAAGGCCGCGGCGCAAGATCTGGCAACGCTGTAATAGCTTGCTTGGTGGTTAGCCCCTTTCGTAACCGCTGCGTTCTTTTAGGTCCATGAATGAATCCTTCACTTATTTTATTATTATACCTGTATATTGCGAGTAGGCATAATTAATGAAAACAACTATCTTCTGAATGATGCATTATTTTTAAAAGAAAGGTACTGAACTAATACCTAGAACAACAGAAAGGAACAAGCAAGATGACTTGGAGAAAAGGAAATGGAACATGAATTAATTATAGTTGGCTTATAGTATTCTACTTCTGGAACTTCTTCAACTTGCGACTGTCATTTTGGTCCAAATACACCTATGTATTCGGTTCGGAACTTTTTTTAGCGAATTTTCAAAGAAAATGTTAGCGAATTTTCAAAGAAAATGAAGCTATTGCAATGGCTTCGAAATTTAAATAATATAAATTTTTGGAAATTTTCTTCATAGAAATCCGTTTCAGACCATTCTAAAACGATTCCTGAAATTTAACACTTTTTTATATGTATATATATATATATATTTATATATATATTTATTTATATATGTGTCACTCCAGACGATAACTCTCGATAGAATTGAGATAAACAGCTCAAATTTGCACAAAAAATCTATCTTGGCAATCGAAAGGCTAAGTTCGAAGATGGGCGAAATTGGCCTACTCTAAGGAGGGTTTTGGCGCATTTAAAGTGCGCAAAAATTACCCAAAAATCCCCAAAATGTTATTTTCCAACAAGTGACCCCTCATTTTAAAGGTTTTTGCACGCTGAACACGATGGTGGAATCGGATTTTAGATATCTTGATCCGTTCTCAAATTAGAGCATTTAAAGTGCGCAAAAATTACCTAAAAATCCCCAAAATGTTATTTTCTAACAAGTGACCCCTCATTTTAAAGGTTTTTGCACGCTGAACACGATGGTGGAATCGGATTTTAGATATCTTGATCCGTTCTCAAATTAGAGCATTTAAAGTGCGCAAAAATTACCCAAAAATCCCCAAAATGTTATTTTCCAACAAGTGACCCCTCATTTTAAAGGTTTTTGCACGCTGAACACGATGGTGGAATCGGATTTTAGATATCTTGATCCGTTCTCAAATTAGAGCATTTAAAGTGCGCAAAAATTACCCAAAAATCCCCAAAATGTTATTTTCTAACAAGTGACCCCTCATTTTAAAGGTTTTTGCACGCTGAACACGATAGTGAAATCGGATTTTAGATATCTAAATCCGTTCTTAAATTAGAGCATTTAAAGTGCGCAAAAATTACCCAAAACTAGGATAATCTTTAAACTCTTACCCCCACCCCCTTAGAGTGGTCAGATTGAAAAATGTGAGAAGTATTAATTGAAGACGAGAGTTCGAAGCAAAAAAGGGGGAGGCAAACGATTAGTACAACTCCTTGAATTTACCCACAGCGATCAAATAAATAAGCACTTAGTACAATTACGTAATAAACAAACGGTAGAATCAGGATGGACAAAACGTACAAATTAAAATAAATACGAAGAGAATATACATAGAAAACCAAATTTTAGACCGAAGTTTTCCTTTATTCAAAACCATAGCCATTAATTCGAATATTTCTTTGAAAATTCGCTCATTAAGTCATGCTGCATGACTGATTTTTATTTTTTTTTGGAACACCTCAAAATTTTTTCTACGTTTCAAGGTGTGTAGATTCCAAAAACGGAATGTCCGTCCGCATTGTCATCGATATCTACCTTCGGTCTAAAAAAAAACCTTTCTTTTGCACACAGGCTCCATTTGGGCCCTAGTTGTGTCCCGAAACTTTGCAGCCTGATCCGAATATATCCAAGGGCGTTATGAGTGAAAAATGGGTGCAAAATGAGGTATTTTTCACGTTTTGGTGAATTTGAGCTTGTGATCTATCGTTTTCCGTGTTTTTAGGGTGAGGAGACCAAATATAAGTTGATTTTGACCACTGAGTGAAGTATTGAGGTTCTAACGAAGTTTTAACTCTCAAAATTCAATATTTATGGGTCAAAAACCTGTGGAAATGGCTGTAATCACTAGAAATTTGTAAAATAGGTAACTCAGAAGTGAATCCGGACAATTCAACTAGAAGTTCAATGATCGAAGATAATTTGTCAAAAATAGGAGCCTAATTCGAGTTTTTGGGCCAAAATTTGTGAAAAATACCAAAAATAGTTCAATAAATATTATTACACATGAAATAAACAGTAAATGTGAATAGCCAGCTTTTTTGATGTCCAATAGAATACCTAATAAACCCATGTGACAAGGATTTTGCAGCATTCTTCGATTTTTGATCACGAACATTCTTGGAATAATGGTTCGTAATCACATTACCGCAATTGTATTGCTGTCTTCTAATTTGGAATGCGATCTCTCTGAGACAAATGTTACGATGTCTTTTTGGTTAGGAGCCTTCACAAACTTATCCTCGAACTCTTGAGAGATTAAAATGTTCATAATATTCAATGATGAATGTCATAGAATATTCTATTGTCATACCGTCACTGTAGCTTAATGATGGAAAGCATTGTAGGTACGTATCTAGGTTTTGCAAGGGTCCACCTACTTTTCTACTTTACCTAAATCATTTTCGGAAAAATGTTTAAATACAAACCACTGACCTAGGTTTTGGTTCCCAATTGGTACGGGGAATCGCACGAATCCACTTTTGGTTTATTATTCTGTGAATAATACACCTATGTATTCGCTCAGCAAAACATTTTTATAGCACCCCCTCAAAATTTTTTCTTTTCCGTTTCAAGGTGCCTAGATTCCAAAAACGCTGCAAAATCCTTGTCGCATGGGTTTATTATTCTATTGGACATACCTACAGAAATTTTGTCTGTTCATTTTTTGCTTCTTTCATGCGTAATAATCGAAATAGCTATTTCTGATGGTTTCCATTAATTTTGGCCCCTAGAACACAAATTAGGTACCTACGCTTTTTCCCCCCTTTTTTTTAAAACTATCTTTGATCATTGGAAGTGCCATTTAATCGTCTTGATCCACGTGTTGACACTTTTTCCAGGGTTATTATACAAACAGATGGTGATTTCAGACGATTTCCCAGGTTTTTCACCCATAAAAAATCCATTTTGGGAGCTGAACATTTGGTAGAACTCAATTTTCCACTCTTTGGTCAAAATCGACTTCATATTCGGTCTTCTAGTCCCCAAAAACATGGAAAACGATACCCCAAAAGCTCATTTTACTAACAGGTTGCTAAAACGCAAAAAGTACCTATTTTTACACACATTATCACTCATAACACCCCTGGGTATATTCCGATCGGGGTGAAAAGTTTTGGGACACAACTAGGGCCCAAATGGAGCATGTGTACGAAAGAACGAATTTTTTAGACCGAAAATGAAGCCTGTACACGTGATACGGCGTACGGCGGACGGACATTGCATTTTTGGAATCTACGCACCTTGAAACGGAAAAGAAAAAAGTTTGAGGGGGTGTTATACAAATTTTTTGCTGAGCGAATACATAGGTGTATTATTCACAGAATAATAAACCAAAACGCAATGTCCGTCCGCCGTACGCCGTATCACGTGTACAGGCTTCATTTTCGGTCTAAAAAAGTTGTTCTTTCGCACACATGCTCCATTTGGGCCCTAGTTGTGTCCCGAAACTTTTCAGCCCGATCGGAATATACCCAGGGGTGTTATGATTGAAAATGTGTGTAAAAATAGGTACTTTTTGCGTTTTAGCAACATGTTGGTAACATGATCTTCTGAGATATCGTTTTCCATGTTTTTGGGAACGAGAAGACCGAATATGAAGTCGATTTTGGCCAAAGGGTGGAAAATCGAGGTTCTACCAAATGTTCAGCTCCCATTAACTGATTTTTTATGAGTCAAAAACCTGGGAAATCGTCTGAAATCACCATCAGTTTGTATAATACCACTGGAAGTAGTATCAACACGTGGATCAAGATGATTAAATGGCATTACGAATGATCAAAGGTAATTTGAAAAAAAAGGAGCGTACCTAATTCGTGTTTTAGGGGCCAAAAATGGTGGAAACAATCAGAAATAGCTATTTCAATTATTTCACATGAAATAAACAATAAATGAACAGCCAACATTTCTGTAGGTATGTCCAGTAGAATAATAAACCCATGTGACAAGGACTTTGCAGCGTTTTCTCTTCATCCTTGGGAAAATGAAACGAAGTCACATAATATTCTTTCGTACATTCCTAATTACTTTTGCACCCTGGCACAACACAATTTTCCTGCATTCTGTTATCATTAAAAACAATAACTTTTGTTCACAATATTACTGTTGAAAATAATTTTCGCGAGAAGATCTACTTATAGGGAAACTATCGAAACCCGGAAATAAACAAACCTAGGCTTATTGGTGGGTGGTGTCGCGGCCGGCCTGAAGTGCGACGTTGTCAATTCTCTACTGCCGCGGCCTTCTCTGAAGCCGACCGTGTTTTCATGCATGACCATCTGTGACCCAACCCGCACCTACCCTCCAAATTTCAGCCCGTTTCTACAATTATTATTTCAGGTAGTAATGGGCGTTACAAGGAATTGACCACAGTCACACAGACAGACAAACACGGGATCAAAAGTATTCCATGATAAAGGTGCCCACACCCTCCGTGGGTAAACCTCGTGTGCAAACAAACAGAGAATTATGTACGAGAAGAAAGTTAGCGGATGGTTGATCAAACTGGGATGTGGAGCTTGTGAAGAGGATCCTCACTACCGGTAGGTAGGGAAGCCTTGGATTTTTGATTGAGTAACAAAAAATTCATTTCCTCCAAAATGAAAATTTCCACTACCAGATAATATCTGAAATGCAAATGGCAGTGGAAATTTTCATTTTGGAGTTTTTGTTACCCAATCACGAATCCAAGGCTTCCTTACCTTCGGTAGTGAGGAAGCAATATACACACATCTGATCACCTCTTCACAACCTCCACATCCCATTTGATCAACAATTCGCTAACTTTCGTCTCGTAAATAGTTCTCTGTTTGATTGCACTCAAGGTTTACCTACGGGGAGTGTGCTCATCTTCAATGATTGTTTGGTGCTGTGCATCTTGTACAGTAAGTTGAGAATACATCAGCAAAGTATGTCAACTAGAGTAACGATGTGATGAAGCTCTACTTCCTGTTGGCAGGCATTTTAGTGAATATTCGGAGAAAATTATGCTATTGCTGTCGTTTCATAAATTATTTCTCTCATCAGTGGCGGCTCCTGTCCTGAAACGCAGGGGGTGCACATAGATCAAGAGGGGCTATCGCGAAGTGGACGGGAGAGGTGCTTTTCTCAGCCAAATACAAATTTCAACCATATGGAAATGGGATAAATCCTGTAAGCTTTCTCATCGTCAAATTACAAACGCGACTAAATACATACTCGTAAATAGACATGAAAAATGTTCTCTAATGGAAGAGGAAATTCTGAAATAATCATTGAAGGAGTAAACCCAAGAAATGTATGTTATTGTTAAAGCTGAAATGTGTATTTGCCCAGCAAGAACCAACGCGGAGGTGAAAGCAACTCTTGCCAGGGAGGGGAAGGAAGGAGGGTGGGAGATGAGAGGTTTATGGGGAAAGGGAGGGGTTAGATATCATTGAGGTAAATAACGGGGAATACAAAAATAAAATAAAATAAAATTATCGTACACAAACAGACGATAACACCCCATGAACAAAAATATCACGAATAGGGTGTCTACCCTAGGAACAAAATATGTATCACCAACACCAATGGGTGTGTCTACCCCAGGAACGAAAATATCTCGAATTGGGTGTCTACCCCAGGAACAAAGATATTACCAATCAGGTGTCTACCCAGGAATAAAATATTCATCTGTCACAAAATAGTAACTAGGATGTCCAACAAAATGGTAACTTCAATGAATGGTCTTGTAAATAAAATCAGCACGCCTCTCCTTCTTACTTGCAAAAATATCAATAACGTTCTCATTAAAATCTTGAACGGATCTCACCAAATCTTTCTCAATTGACAGCATTGAAAGCGCCACCAATCTGCCCTCTGCCATGGAATTGCGTAATACTGTTTTGATTCTCTTCAAAGATGAAAACGTTCTCTCACTTTCTGATGTTGTCATAGGTATAGTAATCAGGAGCTTTAAAACTTTTGTCACTTCAGAAAAAACGGAACATAAATTATAGAGAAAACAACGGACGAAACCACGAAAACGAAGACCAATTGAGAATAATAGATAATGCAGGAGGGAACCGAATTGAGATAACAGATAATAATGCAGGCGACTGCAGCGAACCTGACGAGGTGCAACAACAGTCTGTGCACCGAGCTAAACATTTTTGCTGCTTTTGATTGGTCAATCTCACAGGCCCGCCACATTCAAACCGAAAAATGTCAGGCAGAAACAATGAGGAAATACGAGTCAAGGGAGGGGACGAGAGCAACTGCTCCAAGTGTGTGTGTGTTTTTCTCAATATTATCGGTTCTTGGCTCAGATGCCCAGTGGGGCGGTGGGGCTCGGTTTCGCGCGTCGATTCAAATAGTAAAATCCTGTTATCTGTAAATAGCCGACTTACTCTTCAAATAGGATGGGGGAATTTGGTTATTATGTTTGGTTTATTGGCTGGGGGTGCACATGCTCCTATGCTCCTATCAGGAGCCGCCACTGTCTCTCATACTTTCTTGTATTTGGCGGTGAGCTAAGCATTATTTCCCAGCGCGTAGCTTAGAAGACCTCATCACGGGAAGTGGTTGGCGCTGGGCAGGTCATAATGGTAGATGAACGAAGGCTAATTTTTGGAGCGCAGAGGGCCCAGGGTCATTGTCGCCTCTGCAATTATTTCTCATGTAGGGAATCAACCCACAGCAGCTCTGCTTTCTCCGTGTCACGGCCCTGGCTCTGATGCACAGTTGAAAATGTTCTAGGAACGTCATCTAATGATGAATTACTTTTTCTTTAACAACTTCTTCCTGTAGCTATGTTTTTGGTGTCGATGCTTCAGTCCCAAAAAGCCCACTTTGTAAGGATAGTTAGCATTTTCCGAAATTTGAAGGGAAAAATCAGAAAAAAAATCAGTTTGAGTTCTAAGAATGCTGGACAATATGGCTGACCTTCGGACGATTCTTTTGATGAGTTAGTTCATTTTCTTATTTTTTCTTTAAATCCATTTTGACTTACGAGTAGGTACCTACTGTATTTGAAATGCGATTTCAAATTATGGGTGGATGGTCTTTCTGCGTCCATGGGTAGCTGTAAGCCCGCTGGTATCCTCATCAATCCTTAGCAAAATATGTATATAAACGAAAGTGGTGTTTGCATAGGTCACTGTTTCAGTGTTTTGAATATATTAACAGTCTAGATAATGGTTGTTTGTGATAATGAGTTTCGGTAAATTAGTCGTGGCCTAAAATTCAATCGCTCGTCCCGAACCTGTGGAGAGGAGGAGGTTGGCCGGTACGTTTGAACTCTTCATCAATGTAGGATAGGACTCAAAAACAAAAAAACGAAATTATCAAACACAGTACATGAAATATATCAGGGCTTTCAAGAAAACCCGATAAAATACAAGCGGTTCTACTGTCGAATAAGGATCGGTCAACAAGGCACTCTGCCGGCCTAGTTTTCCGTGAAATTATACGTTGCGAGACCATATGTGTTATGGAGGTATTAAATGATGGGGCTAATTTCCCAAGGATATGTGAAAGGAATTACGTGGGCTCATTGTTGTGACACGGACTTATAGCAGACGGTTTAGTTCCATACACACCTGAATATTACGAAGGAATGGCAGATGAAGTCAACTACAGGAAACGAGCAGACTACAAAGATTAGTTAGTATCTTTGGAGATTTTTATCGTTTCCACTCGTGGAAAAATATAGATCGTAATAGAAATTTCATATTGGTTTACAAGTACCAGTAGGTAACATTATTAGTCGATGAATTGATTCTGTATCACCGCTTTGAGGTCTCGGAATTGTGTAATTGACACTTCCTTGGGAAATGGTGTCAGATAAGTGCCCATTATAACTTAATCAGTCTATTATTAGACGTGATACTTCACGGCCTTTGAGCAAAAGACTAATCGCGAGTGTAGTAGCAGTATCCGGAGGAAGGAACACCGGAGGAACACCTAGCAGTAGGTATGTCATATAATTTTCACAATTTTTTGTTGGTAATGTATCGAGACCGACCGAAACGGATGCCGAACTGCCTTCATAGGTACCGATTCCGACCTATTCGAGATTGAAGAACTTTTGGATAGAAACTGTTTTGATGGATAATATTATTCAGTCCCATCCCTTGGAGTTCAACGCCCTCACAATAATTAACGGGAAACTATGAGCGAGTAATTTATGTTTCGCAAATGTACCTATACTTACTTACATACGAACAATTTGGCTAGCTGTTTCAGCATACCATCTCCCGTGCCATAAGGATGCCTTCTCCATGCTGAAGACATTGTTGACTTGCAGAAAGCCCTCCGATGGACATGCAAAGTTTTCATCATGCCATTATAGGTAGAATTTAGAGAGAATAGAATATGTATTCCTATTCCCCTGTACCTCACGGGATATGCCTTCGATCAGAGCAATACCTTCTGCAACTAGAGGCATGCTTAGTATGTACCTACCCTAGTTTGTTGATGTCATCGTGATACTGCTATTCCAACTAGCTTAATATCGAACTGAACCAGAGCTGTGGAGATCCTTCCCAGTTTGAAGTTTAGGACATCAGGTCACCGACTTTTCCCTCCAACTGCGAACAGTTGTAAAACCGCTTCCTCTGGTTCGGCATACACTTTCTCGGCTTTGTTGTCAAGCGGTCCTTTGACGTAGGATGACGTCCCGTGTTTGCTTTTATGATGCTATAGCGTCGCTGTTGTAAAATAGTTGGTTCCACATGTCGGGGAAAAAAAATGTGATCGACAAAAAATACCCTAACGTATTTTCGGTGGTGAGTCATTCCTGAGGCGATCTCGTTTCGGTCAAACGCTCTCATTTCACATGTTTTCTGTTGTAGGTATTGGGACACGTGTTGGAATTTGTGGGCCAATTTATGTAACGGCTGTCTATCCCCGTATTCCTCGCATGTGTTTCTTTCTATTCCTGTGTAGTTTTTCAATTCAGCAATTGACTGTCGATTAAAATAACTTTTGTACCTACACCCTTTGAATTCTAAGGCTTCCTCTTGAACCCTGGTGACATCATCCAGTGACGTCAGTACTTTACAGTTTCCAAGTATCAGCATCTTACTGATCTCCCCCACGCTTCGTTTATCCTCAGGATTCTTTGAACGAAAACGTACACCGTCTTCTCCAATTACTCACCGCATTAGAAGGCGAAACCCTTCGCATGCAGACTTGCCCTGTTAACTGATACTACCTACCTGGAAAGAAGACAACGGTGGCATATGGTAATGGCAATGACCTTACTGTAGCGGTAGGTTGATCGTTTGCCACACCATTTGAACGCACAGTACTTGTTGAATTTTGAACTTGATGAGATTGTTCCCTGTCCCCATCCTCGAATTCTTTTATATTATGGGTTTTAGCGACCAAACTGTCTCGTAGTTACTTCAGGTTGGGAAAGCTCTGTTCTGGGAGTATAGTATGATATCCATGTGGGATTAGGCAATGAGCTTATCCCATGTGTCCCTCCCCCTCTCCCATCATAGTAGATGAGCGCATTAGTATTTTGGGCCTTGGTCTAATTGCATTGCTGATAATTGCCGTCTATCGGATTTCAGTGCGTGCAGTGCTTGTAGGGCACTCGAGTATACGAGTAGAGCTGTGCTCTTGAAAGCTCACTTTATAGCTTGATCGATAACAGGTTCAAGTGGCTCAGAACCAGCCCCCCTCGATATCTAAAGAGACCCCTAACTAACAATAGTGATCATCTAGATTGGCTCTCCTTGCGGTGCGGTACACTTGGGCGGACGGGAGTTCACAGCAGATGTTTGCGATACAAGTCTTGAACAGCGTTCGTTATATACTTGGATGATGGATGGTTAGATGAGGACTTATAGTAAAGTCGTTACTTTTTTTTAATCGCGTATAATTGGTTAGGAGATACGCATTACAATTCAAGTTCTTCTACTATTAATGTATTGAAAAGTTAGTAGGTGCCAATAGTTTCAAACAACTATATAGTGGCCGTAATGTTTCTTCAAACATACTTAGTCATGGAATTCTAAATGGAGGTCACACAGACCACATTTCACCGGCATTTCTAACAAAAAATTTCAAAAATTCATAGCTCCAGAACTTTTAGTAGGTAGGTACTTAACTATAATAGTCCTCGAAAAACATTCATCCAAACACAATCAGGCCTACTACCAACTACCGAAAGAATTTCCGATGTTGTTGTTGTGCTTATTGATAGAGATCGACAGTATTTTTCAGTCCATTAAGACCATTTCACATAGTGATGAGACTGATGAGTGTTTCGAGGCTGTTGCTTGATCTTGAAAGGAGATATACGTAGAAAATAACCGTTGTCAAAGAATGTGCCGATTTTGGATTATTATTTTCAGTTCTGTGTACCGTTTCAAGATACGTAAAATCCGAAAAATGGAATAAAAAAATTTCTGTCCGTCCACCGTATGCCGTCCGTCGTACCTACTTCGGGTTTCCTCCGTTGCCATGAACGAAAATTAATGAAATTTGGTTTATGGGTCCCATTTTGGGTCCAGTTGGTCCGGGAAGCTCGGGGTTACTGTCAGTCATCTCTAAGGGATGCAAAAGAGGGACTGAAATGTCCAGGGCGCCGTTATGTCGAATTTTTTTACAGTTTTAAATTTATCTCTGGAACTTGATACCACCCGGAGCATTGTGCGTCTAGCCGTTCGTTCACAGTTTAGGCCCTGAAGTTGCACCGAAAAGCTTCGTCAGCATGATCGTGAATGAAACGGTATACGAGTACATCCAGCCCCGATATCATTGCTAGGGAACAGCCGATTATAAGCATGCATGGCTGCATGAAATCGAGTTGGTTGTTCGTGATTTACCTATTATTTTATTTGAAGAATGATGGTCTTTTTTGGATTTTGTTAGGTACTGAAGCATATCTGCAATTCCCCGGCTGGCTCCAGTGCTCGATTTAGGTCTTTCCGGGGGGGGGGGGGGGGGGGTACTGACCACAGAAAACAGTGATGTACGCATCTATCTATATAGGTAAATTAAACCGTTGTGTAATAATTTGCAGTTTTTTTTATCCTTTCATCCAGTTTTGATTTAGTTAGTTTATCACATCCCCAGCTGCCAGGTCCATGAACATCGTAGGTAGCGCAATTTTAGCTGTGAAAAAAGCACTGAGAGATATCGGATCCTGAGAACAGACCTACTTCTTCTGCACACCCTCTTTCCTTTATCTCGTGACCAAGCGGATTAACCCGTAAACTCATACGTTTGGGGGAGGGTAGGTATCGGCTCATGGTTTCTCAGTATAGTTCCATGGAAGAAGAGAGACTTCTCTTCTTCCATGATAGTTCCGTTGGTCACATGCTTGATATCAGAGATCCGAATCATTCTCCGATAAATCGAGATCTCAGCTAGCTTCTTTACAGGTATGGTTTTGATGTCCATTCTTCTAGAAAATATAGCGAATTTATCGATTTCTATCGAGCTGTCCCCCTGATTAGTAAATTACTGGCTTGTGGTGGTAGAAGAGCATGCCGCAACGGTAAAAGTGGAATGGAAGAATGGACCAGTAACAAAGGAAGCTCGCAACAATCGAAATGGTAAAAGTGGGTTGCCTTACCCTCATTGTAAGGGAATCCCCCGCTGACTGAGTACTGAAGTAGTAGTAGTGACTGACTCTATTATCCCTCCGGGCGTTGGTTGTTCGCACTTGTGTCGATGGAAGCGAGGACGAGTGGCGTCTCGCAACATCTGTGAATGGACGGCGAGATGACGCAGATCCGGAACTCAGCTCGAGGTATTCAGGTCTCGGCCGCTGCTGGGGAAGCCATGTAGGGTAAGAGCGAGGACCTCCGCCAGGTATCCCAGGCCAGTCGGTGGCTCTTCCAGGTTTCTTTCTGTTTGAGCCTCTGCGACTCCACGAGATATGCACTTATTCCGTTCAGCATGAGCATCGTATTATCGGCAGTAGTGTTATTTCTGTGGAACGCTCTTTGCAATATGTAATTAATTCTAGGTTTGCAAAGGTCTTAACTATGTAGAACCCCCTATGTAGAATAGGGGGTTCTACTAATAGTAAGTCTACTACTAGTTCTACTAATTTATTCTAAGTCTACTTCTTCTACTTCTTCTACCTCTACTAAGCCTACTAAGTCTACTAGGGTTCTACTAATAGTAAGTCTACTACTAAGACCTACTAATAGTAGGTCTTAACTATGTAGAACACCCTAACTATGTAGAATGGTGAACTGAGACAGAAAATATTCTTTAAATCTTTAAAAATTATGTTCTCCAAAAAAAAAAAAAGAAGTGCGTCAAATTTCATGTTTTGGGCGTAAAAATATCGTGCTGAGTTGCATATGTAGGATACGAAGCTACCTATGAAAATCTTATCACGAGCATTTAAAAACTTATTTCATATCTAAAAACCTTTTATTAATATCATGTTTTAGTAGTTTGTAGCTATTTTTACCGATTTTTGACCACCAATAATGCGAATTCGGCCTACTTGTTTGAGAAAAATATTTCTCACTAGCTAGGACCTATTGAAACAAATTTTTTATTCTTGAGTCACCATTCTATATCACTTCTGGTGAATTCACGTAAAATTTGGCTATCATTACCGATTTTTAGTGGTTTTTGACTCCAACAGTAAGATGTATAACCTACTATCTTACCTACCTACCTCTTATTGTGACAAAATATTTTTGATTATTAAAATAGTTCTTCTGCCTCGATTAACTATTTTACGGCACTTCTAGTGTGTTTGTAGTTTTTTGTTTTTAAATTTTGTTAATTTAGTTTTTAGATTTTTGCTTATTTTACCAATTTTTAGCGATTGTGACCAATAAAACAACCTTACCCGCTATCGCTTCAAATTTCTTGGCCACCAAAACCAAATTATTGCTCCTCCTCCCTTAAACCTCCCCCCTGAACACCCTCAAACAGCAGTGACCTCCTTCAACTAAATGATCGAGTCGTGAGTCAATTTCCTTATTTCGGATTTTTTTTAAAAGGGCGAAAATGTAAGGAAGAAAATTGCCTGACCTTACCTTACTGCAACTCAAGTTTCATGTTATTATCACCATTTATAAATTGTGTGCATCCTCATAGAGCTGTAATACAATTTCTGCAGTGAAGTTTTCTGATTGTTGGAAATTAAATTTAAAGAAAGAATTTTTTTTTAAATAAAAATTTCTTAGCTATCTTTGAACATAGGTATCTATCCTTTCGTTTGCCATTACAAATATTTTGCCAAAGTTTGAAATTTTTCATCTCGTAGCCAAGTTAGTTCAGATTATATTTCTGGAGCAACTCGTGAACAAATAGATAAATACATAATTATATATCTTCATTCTTCATATGAAAGATATATTCCACTCCGTTGGGGTCCATATTTACAAGTTAGGCCGGCACACCGGGTACTTATTCATCTTAACGTTTTAGCTATTTTCGAAGAGAAAATAGATGGGTCTGAAGAAAACAGGTGAGCCTGAAGTTACTATAAGGATTTTTGAATTTTTTTTCTATTCTATTCCGTTTCATAGCACTTTGAATCCATCGCTAGAGGTTTAAACATCCGTCGAGTTTAAAAGCTCTAGGGATGTCCGGAAAAGAATCGAAACAAATTTCAAAAATCCCATCAATTTTCTCTTCGAAAATTTGCTAATAACGTTAAGATGAATAAGTACCCGGTGTACCGTCCTACCTTGTAAATATAGATCCCAAGGTGAGTGAATTGAATAGGTATATTAATATAGTACAGACGAGTCGTAACACAAGGGTTTGTAGGTGTATACAAATCCTGTTTGAAAAAATCGACACGTCGTTGCTGGGATATTCAATCAAACCTTGGCACAGCGCGTGGGATTGCGCAAAATGTGATCGCCTTCCGTGATACCTACCTTTTACATCATCCGCTACGTCACGCCATCTGCCTGACGACAAAGCAAAAAGGACTCGGACATTTACGTTCTGAAATGCCATTAAAGGAACTTCGTTTACACAAGACGAAATTCAACTATAGGTATTATTGATATCCGGAGCGGCGAGACGCGTTTTTAAAAACTCCAAATCAGGAATGTCAACAAGAAATTCAATGCGACAGCAGATCGGTGGGCAAGGCGACCTTGAGTTGAGGATGGCCGTAACATCAGCTGCCATTCAGTGACCTCGCTGAGCAAGCGTTGATATGTATACGGGACGTCATTACATCATGGGCGTTGTTTGGTGAAAATAGGTACCTACTTAAAAAGTGCCTAGGTAGGAAGTGATTAATGTAAAAAAATATTCCCACTTCAGTTGTGTCCGCAGTTACATGTATATCTATAGCTGTTCTATAGCTATAGAATATATATATTCTTCTGTTAACTAAAGCAGGAATGAAAAAATGTTCTAAAAGAAACTATTCCTTCAACCTTTATGCTTTGAAGGATGATGTCATTGTGTTCGGACTCATAAAAACAATCAGAAGATGTTCTAAGAGGAAAATTACCCGTTTTCCCCCTAATATTTAAAAAAAAAAAAACTCGTTTTCCCCCCCACAACCTATATTTTTTCCTCAGCGAGGATTCACGAGAAAAAGTTTGGAATTTAGAAAAGAAACCCTACTGCAGAATATGAAGGATACTGTTCAGAGTTGAGTAAAACCGACCAAATGTCGCACACACTATACATTTGAAAAACTTGCATGTCCTTACCCGATCAGCGATTAGCTGTTCACCTCTGATGGAATCATATTATGAAGCCTATTGGGACTAAAAGTTAAAAAACATAATAATAATAATAAGTTGTGTCCAGCTTTCGAGTAAAGGTCCCTCCGGGATATACCGAGTAAGGTCAAATCCAGGGTTATAATAAAAATAAAATTAAAATTAAAATTCACAGATTCGGCGGAAGTGTGTAAAGCAGGGATGATGGAAGGAGAATAAAGTTTGTGACATTGTCGGCTGATCGCTGAAAACATAAGTATCTCCATTACTACCTACTTCCTGTATATGGTTACCTACTTGTCGAAATTTCATGGAGAAAAGAGCATCAAATGAAAGCGCAAATAATGATGAGAAAATAATGTTGTAGCCTTGATCATGTTCAGCCTTCGAGTTTTGCTCAAAAGGAAGATTACCTAGTATAATTTTTTTTAAATTCTAATTCCTTTTTCCAAAAACGTAGAAAATGCCTAACAGATATCTTCCCAGTTTTTTCGATGTTAAATGTCGAGGAAAATGAATCAGGAAGGAAAGAAAACAGTTCGTTAAAATAATATAGCGACAAAGTATAGTTCCCTGCGAGCCCGACTCCAAGAACAATAAATCTATAGTGATCGCTCAAAACGTTCGTTTTACCTTTCTTCCGTGGAAATTGGTAGAAATAACACGGAATCTGCCGTGAGACGAACTGGCGCTGTTAGATTTGGAATCTGCCGTGAGGCGAACTTGGCGCTGTTAGATTTGACATTTTCTGAACTAATTCTCTCGTGGGAGAGGAAAGAATCGGGTTCGTTCAACCTCCATTAGAAGACAAACGCTTCTTTCAAATCACGTCGCTCTTTCTTTCGAGGTTTTCAAAAAACAAGGAACGATCTCAGCAAAAGGAAGTACCTACCTACAGTTATGGGAACACGAGGTGTATAGGTAGTCAACGTTTAAAAACAAGTTCAAATAAAATAACAATTAAATACTATAACGTTTTTAAATAAATCAGCTCCACTTCAGATGGGTACATCAACAACATTTAAGCAGGTCTAGCAGGGTTATTGAGCATCCAATAGTAAGTCCGCAAGATGTCCTTTTTGTACCTTACCGAGTACTTATATTTATGATTTCTCGAGACGAAAAGTATGATAGCATTCCTTTTTTTTTACACTCTCTCATCTTTCCCATTTCCACACGATTCTGATTTTCTAAGAGAGGTATTTATTTTATTGTACTGATTGTATTATATTGACTGAATTGATAGATTGTATTGAGAAGTATTATATTATTCATTCTAAGAGATGGTATACCTATATTGGTTCTAAGAGATGGCATATTGATGCGAGCTACGTAGCTCGAAAGTGAGATAATTTTTCATTCACCTACGTGAATCACACTTCTTTACTCGAATCGATCGCTGTCAGATGTACTGAAATTTATGTATTCCGAGTGTCAACTATATTGAACCCCGCTGCACTTTAGTGGTGTGTGAAGTTATCTTGTTGTGTTTGTTAAGTAGTACGTGGGTACCTCTTATGAATGGCTCGAATATTTTTATCGTCACGAGACCTCGAAACACTTTGGCGTAGGTTAGCGAACGTCATTGATAATCTAGAAGTAACCTTACGGCAACCTACCTTGTAAAGTTGATAAGTCAAACTGAGCAATTAGTGTATGACCTACCTGATTACGTTTGTGGTAAAAATGCCCTATTACAGGTACCTAATGTTGTAGTTCCGTACCTACACTTCTGATAGCGCCGTAGTTGAGTATCCTATCTAATTAAAATCGTCTATGAACTTTTTATGTAAAAGTTCGAATTTCCGGATGACAGTGAATTCATTTATGGTCTAAACATTTTAACAGGATAGGTGCGCTATAAACTAAAACTATATACCTCTGTATAAACTCCCGAGAAACTTTTTGCTTCCTCACTACCGAAGGTAGGGAAGCCTTGGATTCGTGGATGAGTAAATGAAAATTTCCACAACCATTTTGCGTTTCAGAGATCGAGGAACGTTTTCGGTTCCGTGTCTGTCTGTCTGTGGTAATTCCTTGTAACGCCCATAACTACCCGAAATAATGGTCGAAATGGGCTGAAATTTGGAAGACAGGTGCGGTTTGGGTCACAGATGGTCCCATAAAAAAATAATTGAAAAAGTGCTGTAACTTTCGTCTGCGCATGCGCAAACGTGAAATACTTGAAACGCCCATAACAGCCCTAAATATCGTTGAAATGAGTTCAAACTTGGAGGGTCAATCAGGAATAACACTTTGATAGTTGCATGTGACATTCATTTGTCTGCGCATGCGCGAACCTGAAATGTTGACAGTTTCCTTGTAACGCTTCTAACTACGCGAAAAATAGTCGTAGAGAGCTGAAATTGTGAGGGTACACGCGGGTTGGATCGCAGGTGGTCCCGTATCGAAATGAACCTACCCAACTACTCTGTACGTTCATGTGATTCAAGTGAGGAAGGTATATACTGGCTACCCGAATTGGTAGACTTTTTTTCTTGCCTACGAAGTGGGTATTGTGATGCAGGGTCGCAGTTGTAACCCTAACTACAGCGCCACTGTGTATACCTAATCAGTAGGATTATCACATGATTTGTCCATTTTCCATGCTTTCATACAAGGCAAGGGAATAAATTCATGACACCATCAGGAGGTCTAGGTACGGCATTATTTACGTTACGGAAGAAATTGAGACTTAGCCCAACTTGCAAGCGAGTTTATACTAGGAGTTTAGGAGATGCAGAACTGGGGGACTAGTTTTATGAAGTGTCTGTCATCGCGGAATTGTCGAGAGGACGTCATGCTTCGATTTTCCCCGACCCCGCCGCCTCTCAGGACCAGACCCGGTCACTCCTGTCGTTTCCTGGGGGGAGATGAGTGAAAAGGGAACAAGGGAGAAACTGAATCAATCGCCCGACTGGAAAAATGGATGAATCATATTTTCCAATGTGCCTAAACAACAAGTCGAGGATCAGTTGTCCTAATACAACGGAAGGAAAATAAGTCCTTGGTGAGGGGCCTCCCAGGGCTGGTCATCGTGGGCGCTCAAGCGTAGGCGACGGCCCACAGGTCCGATATGTGGAGCCAAGTTACACAACTTCGATACGATTTTGCAACTCCAGTTTTTCAAACTGGCCATCTTGAAGTTTGTTCGGTTTGAACGTAAGATATCCTATAATATCAAGGTTTTACTGATTATGTACTCTCAGGTACACAGGGGTTTCTCGTTATTTCTGGCCCAACAAGAGTAAAGAAATGAAGTTAGTTATGGTGCTGAAATTACTCGAATTATATTCAGGCCTTCTCAACTGCGGGTCAACAAACTACGTATTATATAGGTGCGCTATATAGGGACGCGGGAGCTTCCCGACCGCCAAGAAAACCGAAACCTCCATACCTACGTACATCGACCAAGACACTACGCGAAGAAAACCGCTGTTACTGAAAAAATAGTCTATTTCCGCTAATACACGAAAAAACGCGAAAAACACTGTTATACCGGTTTCGGTGATCAAACCATCGTCAGTAACAAACAGTAACTTAAGGCACATTAGAGAGGTGACCCTATAAATAGTCAAAAGTGAACGACAGACACTGCGCGATAGAACTCGGTCCCCAGGGGTGCGGGGGTCTCCGGTGTTGATTTGTCGTACGCACATTCTCGAAGGACCCCTGAGGGCTTGTACCAAATTCCAACCCTCGGGACCACGAACTCCCGGAGTTGTTGAAAATCGCTATTTTTCATGTTTTTCTACTTCTTCTTCTTCTTCTATTTCTTTCTTCTTTGAAAGGGCTACAGCCTACAGACAACGGAACGAGCTGAAATTTTGGACACGCATTTTGTTATGCTCCAAGGAAAGGGTCTAACGTACTCCCAGAAACTAAGGGGGTAACCTACTCCCAGAAACTACCCCCCCCCCCCCCCCCGGGGAAATGGTTGATGGGGGGGGGGGGGGGGT
Organism: Leptopterna dolabrata; assembly: GCA_954871275.1. NCBI lineage: Eukaryota > Metazoa > Arthropoda > Insecta > Hemiptera > Miridae > Leptopterna > Leptopterna dolabrata. The sequence continues at coordinate 56,318,043 of OX940975.1, forward strand.
TCAGAAAGGGCACTTCTTTGGAGCATAACAAATGTGTGCAAAATTTCAGGTCGATCCGGTATGTCTGTGAGGCTGTAGCCCTGTCAAAGAAGAAGAAGCTGTAGCCGTGTCAAAAAAGAAGCATAATTAGGTAGGAAAACTTGAAAAATAGCGATTTTCCCATTTCCGTAACTCCGGTCCCGAGGGTTGAAATTTGGTACACGTCCTCAGGGGCCCCTCGAGAATGGATGTATGAAAATCAACACTGGAGACACCCGGAGGCCGATTGAGGGGGTCCTACTTGTTCTTCGTGTAAAGCATGTTCTTGGTCGCTTTCCATTTTTTCGGTTTTCTTGGCGGTCGAGACACTACATAAATATTATAGTACAATGATGTAACCACGTGGCTACATTGGTTCTAAAGTCTCACGCCTCGCCCTCAGAACGCAGAAATAACAGTAAGGATCCTAAAATAGATTCAGTGGCAACGGAGGTGCAGACTCAGTTTTAATACCCTCAGTGCCCATACATTGCCTAGCATGTAAGTCGTTTTCGTGCATGTGAATTTGATGCGTTTGAGCACGGAGTTGAATGCCACGGCAATGATATGACTGGTCGCGAGAACCTGTTGTACGTATCCTCCTCGCAGTGAAGGAGTTCTGTTAATGTTGGCTCTCCTCAAATACTAGAGTACTTGATCTGTCAGACATCAGGTTTGAGAAAGATATTAAAAGGATCCCGTTTTCACTTGAGCTGAACAGCTTTGATAGATTTATATTATTGAATTTGTCCAACAACATGTGCCGAACCCTTCTTCAGGTTCTATAATCACTTATTAGTTTCTCTTAATTTCTAACTTTTGCTGACATCCGGTAAAACATCTCTCTCAATGATAAATATATGTGATGATAATTTGGTATACGAGATAAAAGCGATATTCATTTCGCTCAACATGCAGCGGAAAACCACGAATGTCAGTCAGCTATTTTTACACAAAAGTAAGTGTTTTATTCGACTGGAAAAAAAGCTTCGGTTTGATTTGAGAAGTGAGAAAATAGAAGTGTGAAAAAGAAAGGCCACAGATACGCACAACGTGTCCAAAAACATTCAATTTCGCGATTTTCCATAAACTTCCCCTTCTAAAGTATTATTCCTTCAGGCATCTAAAATTAATCTTTCTTATCCTTGTCGGTTCTGTTCCCCACTATCTAAAATCCCTTTTAAAAAAAGCCTCCTCCAGATCAAACGCCCTACTTATTCCCGGTCATTCTTCCCTTGCTTTTTCCAAGTCCTTCCAAATTGCAGGGTCTAGCTCTGGACTGTCTCCCTCTATCAATCCGTTCTCTGCCCACCTTTCAGTGTTCTCCCCTTTTTTTTGCTTATCAATTTTATTATCCATATCCTTGTTCTATGTTTTCTTTTCCATTCAAGATTTTAATTAACCTTATCTATTTTGTATCTATTTTTCAAAAAGTCTTTATCTTTGTAGCCGCCAACTTCATTAGGTAGGTACTTCATTTTGTAATTTTGTTACGATGTCGTTATGTTGTCGGTGTATTGTAATTTTAATTATATTGTCATTCATGTATGCATTTTTGGACCTCGAGTCCACAGCATAATAAATGGTTTATATTATTATTATTATTTTCGGATTTGTGGAAGTTCCGAAAGTTGGATATGCAGAACAGTTATTGTGTAGGAGAAAGTAATGTGGAAACTCTTCAAATAAAATTATGGGTCATCTGAGAGAAAGTATCCCATGGGAACTAATAGTTCGTCCCCTGCGTCTTTTCACGACTGACTGTTTGGGTTTTTTTCAGGTCTTTCGAGGAGATTCCCTGATTCTGAACTGTTGATAAGCACGTGAGTTAAAACTGAGCTAGTATTTCTAAGCCATCTACTTTCCTCGGACAAACGCATTTCAATTAAGTGTGTGTAAACTGGATTGGCAATTTTTTACTATTTAGAGATTCAAGCGTCTTGCTGCAAAAAATGCAGTCTGCCAGTCATCTAAGTACTTCTTATATTCTATGATTTACCGAGTCTTGGTTTTTCCAAACGGTATCCGTCCTATAACAACTGATCTGAATGAAATAATCTAGTCCTCCGCTGGAATCTTATGCAAGATCTGAAGGTCAACGTGTTCGGTTGAGGTGAGCGCGTCGGTGATGCGCAGAAGACTAGTTACTCCATTTGCAAGATGCACAATTGCACATGATGGGAAAGTTGTATGATTATGTCGAAATTCTACATTTCTAACCTCAAGATCGGATTCAACACCCTCGAAAACACCTCTGTGCCGATATTCAGCTCGTAATTCCGTGTGAGTTAGCCGTGAAATCGATGGGAAGAAAGCGCAGGACTTGATGAGAGGCGGCAGAAGGGCGCGACGTGGTAAACGGTCCCGAATTTCAAGGCTAGTTTGACATGGATATGTCTAATGGCTGGGGGTCATCCTGCAAATTTGTCCATCCACTTTTTTGTCACATTGTTAATGTCACGATTTTTACTAATCTTTTCGCTTACAACCGAGCCGCTGCTAAGGAATTGTTAACTCCGTCAGTTTTCATCCCACAGAAATCTTTCGCCACTTTTTGGAAACCTCTGATTTTGTAGAACATTTTTATCTTACCGATACCCCTTTGCAGGTACAGGGGTATGGGTAACATAAAAAGCTGTGCAGGTAGGTACCTACCTACCTACTTAGGGGGTAACAAATTGCGACCCCCTTTCTGTGAAATAAATGTATAAAATGTATTCTAAGCATTCACATCTCTCCCATACCATTAGACATAGGTCCATGAGCCGATTTGTCCGCGTGCAGCGTGGAGATTTCTTACCCAGCAGTCCGACCGAAGCTCTCATTTTCTGATGTTGTCTCTCATAAGATATCATTCATATTGCACCTTCTTAGAGAGCGCTCACCACGAACTTTCAATTGAATAAATAAATAAATAGATACGAGACTTCCTTAGCAAAACTTTATACCTAAATGCTTTTTGGAAATCATCAAGTAATGAGTGCTCAGCCCAAGGGGTGAGATGAATTTTTATTCGGTGGTCACATTCGCTACACATGACGTCACGTTTCACGCTCGCAGAAACTGACGGGGCCGCGAGGCGTATTGTGCGCGGGGGGGAAATGCAGTCGTTCGCATTTCCAGGCCGTCCGGAAGGAACATTGTTTATACCCAAGATAACAGGGGGGCAGAGAGTGATAACTGGAGTTACGGGGAATAGACCCCCCAAACAAACAAACAGCACCGGAGTGCTGTAGGTTTTGTATACTAGTCCAATGCAAATGAGAGAAGTCAAGAGACAGTCAGCGATGGTGGGTTTTGTATATGGCGTCAGTCGTCGATCAGATTCAACACTCCCCACCTGACATACTCCAACAAAATAGGTCTGCCACTGTAGTGAAGGAAATGAGAGAGGTGCAAATGCGGCATGTTGCAGCACCAATGATTTTCCTTATTTATGGACTTTCCTACAAAGTGCTTGATATTTTTTTCCAGAGCTGAAGTGGTTGCATTAAATGAATGTATTGTTCTTTCTTGTATATATCGAGGTTTTTATTAATACTAGTTGCCTTGCACCCTGGATTTCAGTCACAAGCATTCTTATTACTATGAAGATTGCCGGTCAAAAAGCTTAAGGTTGAGTAGAACTCGTAGTTTAATCGGATTCACTAATTTCCTTCAGAATATGGCAAGCAGCTCTACTCTTTCCTGTAGAAAATCTTGAAATCTCGGATATGCCTTGGTTTATGGGTTGCTGTATGCTGGAGGTATTGGCGATAAAAAATTGACGTACTACTGGTTGGTTTCCGATTCCAGGGTTATAATATAACCCAGGGTTATAACTGACTCGCGTCAGTTGCGTCACTTTTCAGCTACCGACTCCCGAAAGCCTATCAAAAGGCACTGCCGATATCATCCGCCAAATTCAAGGATTTGATGAAGATGTGCGATGATGGTATCATCCTCTCGGAATACCATAATTTTTATAAGAGCCTTCGGCCATCCACTGCGGTAAGAGACTGCCTACCTGAACCCAATGCGGATGAAGAATCCGACTACGAAACTCTAGACTAGAAAAACTTTCAATTTATTGATAATTCATTATTTTTGTACTAACCCAATTTCATAAAGTTACCGTTTTTCTTTCAAAACTTTCAAGTCATTAGGTACAATTTTCACTTTTAGGTACAATTTTTATTAATTTATTAAAACAGTTTTGTAAGGTACCGTGTGATTTTTCTTCTCAATAACTTTCCTCCATTACCTAATGAAAATATGTTAATACAAGTGTGAAAAATAATTATTACTCCCTTTACAAAACCTCCACAATTGAAGCGGTCGAGTGACGTACCTGAAAAGATACAAATTTTTGGCAATGAGAGAAGGACGTATCTGCTACTAAGGCATTCCTTGAAAGGCGAAGAGCGACAAGTTAGGTAATTGGCTGTTAAACAAGTCAACTATAGGTGGAATGAACGATATTTGGTTGTGTAGGTACATCTATTTTCTGATTTTTCCAACGCCCTTAAACTTTCAAACACGAATATCTCGAAATGCGTTTTTTGCAGTTACGTCCGTTTGTGGTGGTGGAAGAAAGATACGCCACTACGTCATTTTTCCGACGATATTATTTGTTCATTGTTGGGAATTCAATGCGAATATGGTGACGAAGATCATTGTGTGCAATAAAAAGGCGGCAAGACCCGAATAGAAGCCTTATGTAGAGATCGCGGAGTGAATTATCATTCTGCAGAGTAAAGAAAGTTATAGTATAGAGGTTTTTGCCCTACAGATGTCAACAGATTTCTTTCCTATGCAGAGGTTTTCCTCATACACAGGTTCAGTTGTATTGGATATGGATTTGAGCCCACACAAGACAGGTGCAGTGCTATATCCGATCGAATGATCAGTATGTATATTGATACTGTAGAATAAAAGGATGCCAGCTAAAACTTCAATTTTTGTGATCAGACCCCTCCTAATATTTTCGCTCATTTGATGTAGTTGAATTATAGTTCTCGACATTCAAGTTCTGTCAACACGTGTACGAGTATCATCTCACAAATAATGTCCACAGTAGTATCGGAATAGGTATGATAGAAATTTTCTGTCATATCGCTGGACTGGGGTTCTATCAGGGTAGGTGGTTGGGAATCGGGAAAAGGTGTGGTTTGAGTTCTGAAAGTGTGTTGCCAGCTTGAAGAGGTCGGCGGTTTGCCTTATCTCACTGTGTTCAGTTCAAATTGTATCGGTAAGGTGTTAGTGATGACTGAGTGAATAAGGATTCTGGCATAGCCTCAAACATCGCTCTTCGTAGAATTGGTGGTGAGTTGTTCGTTGGTGTTTTTTACTGCTGCTGAATGCCCGATGTCCATGTCATGCTCCTCGGCTAGGAAGAGCAGACGGATATTGAAATCCTGATAGTCGGGTCCGAAACAAAAAATTGATTTATCAAATAATAAACCTCTGAAATTCCCCATATTCCATCCTATACCTGTTTGATCAGAAGGGGTCAGAATATTTAAAGCAGTTTTCAATGTAGTATAAATGAGAAAAAATTCTACTTCAAAAAATTCTTTCTTTGTGAGACCTAGACTGCGGCTACTTGGTTTTGGTTAATCGGGTTCTAGGCACTGTGAATCTGTTTATCAGTTTTCGCTTATCCTTGGGTGGATGGTCACTATTCGGTTCAGCAATAAAATTCACGCCTAAGTCGACCCCCATTTCCTCATTTTCTATCTAAATGTCACTGTATATATGAAGTTGATTTCATCTTCGGAAAATTGAGATTCAGGAGAAGGGTTTAGGAAACATTCCCAGGCGCATAAGACAGTTTAAGTCGGCACACCCATTAATTTTTTCGCAGAATTTCAATTATCGTAGTTTTACTTGAGTTTGAGTACCTACTTAGTGATATCTCTGTAAATGGTAATGGTCTTTACTTTCGTAGTATGCTTCGTGAAGTAGTTCAAGAATTCAGAAATGTTATTAATATTAGAGAAAATTCAGCTTAAAGTGGAATTTTGAAAAAATAAAGTATTTACTCAACTACAAAGAATGAATTACAAATCCCGGGGTTTGTGGAATTTTGTGAAAATTTCTAACTGTTTGATACGTTGTTTTACCTGATTCTTGGCCATTCTGAATTTCTCTGACGTATTTAAGAATTTTTGTGAGTTTGTCGAATATTCTGCAGTAGATTATTGCGGATAAAACCATAACCGAAGAACTAAGTAGTGGAAACTTCATGCGATAGGCGAGAGATAATAAAGGGGGATCGCTTAGAGCGGCTGTTTGTCGCGGCTCACGGGGGATACCAGTAACAACCTTCTTCCGCCGAATTAAAGTGTTATCCAAGCGAAGTGGGAACCATAAGAAAGACTTTGATGAGGCCCTAGCGCTCTCAATGTTCCTTGTTTTTAACGAGCAAATCTTGTGAGAAGGGAGCAACAATCTCTGAATCCACAGGACCCGGGGGCGAATCTGCTTGGGATAAACTCGTTGTCCTTCAGTAGAAGGTTGGCAGCTTCCCCCGCGGTATGATATTAACTATGCATCAATATGGCTCTTTCAGTTCATAATCCTCTTACTCAGAAACAGGAGGCTAAGTGTTTAATCCTAATCCACCCGAAAAAACGTGAAACAACCGACGTGAAATTTTTCTGGACATTTCGCTGTCCAGATACCATGGTCGGATCAATTCATGATTTTTTAGGAATGAAATTCGTGGAGACAAAACGGAAAATAGTTGGTAGGTACTGTTATCCTCTTGATGAAGTGTATTGGGTACAAAGGTTTTCAGTAGTCGCTCGAACTCTTAGAGACAATGAGGTTTCCAGTTCTATAGTTTCTCATTTACTGAAAAGCCGTTCAAAATGCCTCATGATTGTTCCTTCACACGGCGTTGGGAAAAGAACGCTTTTCGTCTTCGTATCGTATTGTCATAATACATCCCATCAGTTGGTGCCCACCCGCTTCGCTCACACCTGCTCTAACGGTTAGGCCAGCTGGAGGATTCCGATTCATTGATAATATTTGGACTGGTAAACGGGGTCGAAAAAACCCAAAGGGGGTTTCTGAAGAATTCTGCCTGGGTCAATGTCACAAAACCTGGGTAGGCGGTAGTAAGATGCAGCAGAAAAGTTTATTTCGACCACTATCATCGTTTATTTCATCCCACATGATTATCATCTTCTTCCAAAATTGTTCAGTAGTTCAGCTTAAAGCATCCATATAAGTGTGATATTAGGAAGCATCAAACGATAGCTTTTTCTGTAGATTTGAGTCGCTAATGTCCCGCAAGCTGTTCTGATTAACACCAGCGCTCTCATACGCCGCCATTTTCCCTTTCATCGAGCCATTTCTTGCACTCGCTCCCACACGTGGGTCCCCGCACCCTAAAGACTTTATTGATCAGGACGTAACCGAGTCGTAGGCTGGTGGTTGAGGGGGTCAGTGAAGGGATTTCGAAGGGCTGACTCGTAATGAGCGAGTGACGTGGCGAGTCGAATGAGTGCTGGATGCAGGGCTCGAGGTCTTGACGTATACGACGCCGACGCCCTCTCTTTCTGATGATGAGGTGCTGGAAGTCACCGAACGCCCGATTTTCCTTGGCTCCCCATCCAATTACCGACCCAGAGACAGTAACCCTTTCGTTTTTCGGACCTACCAGTTTTCAGCTTCACTAACATCAAAGACAGAAATGAGCTACTTAGAAAGAGGTGCACTACTTTCTGGTGCTACGAAGTTGGCTGTCGAAAGAAAACCATAAAATAGTGTATTGTGCTCATGTGTATAGCATTTTAATTCATGTTGTCATTGTCTGGAGAGGTACTTATCCGTCTAACTTTAATAGTATAAACATATTAGTGAATACAGTTTTGAGAATAGCAACAAACTAATAACCATAAGCGTATCTTCAACCACTTACCGATACAAGCACTTCGACGTTCTCACTCCCAGAATGGCTTATATTCATAGAACTGTTTCGTAGGTACATAAACACCTGAATTTATTTACTAAGCAAGCGGTGATTAGACCGACGCGAGGAAATGCCAGCTATATCCTCCAGATACCTCAGTCACATAATGATTTCTACACTAGGCAATTTCCTAGCTCCAGCCCTATTCTAACAGTTACCGCTCCTTACCAAGACTTCAACATAACAGGAAAATTAAAAAAAAACTGATTCTAGAATATTTTGAGCCTGAAAATAACGGAATTATTATTATAAACAAGTTTAAATTAGGATAATACAAATCAGCCTTTTTACCTATTTTTTGTTTGAATAATGTATTTACTAACTACTTAGGAATAACCTGTAAATACTGTTATAAGTTATTGATCTATGTACCTAACTCACTCTCCTAGCACTTACGGTGTGGTTTGTCAATGAAAGCGGATACTTACATACCTACGCAGACATAAATAGCAGTGGAAGAGAAGAACCTGGACGGGTCACGGGCCTTAGGCTCATAAACCACTATAAGTTTAGAACTTATGTAATACAGACTTTATAGAACTCTTGATATGTGTTGTATAAAGTTTTTGTTGAATAAAATTTAAAAAAAAAATAGAATTAGGTAGGTACTGTCGATCCACCTATTTTCAAAACTTCGGAACTGGATTCCTTTAGTTTTGATAGTAAACCTACAAAACAACTTAATGGACCATCTGGTTCCTACTAGCTGTATAACTAAAAACTGACAGAAAAAGACAGGACTGAAAATATTATAGAGGCTCAATTTCTAATCAGACCGAATTTTAATGAAATTTCAACTGTCCTGGTATCCTTGAGAAGACTGAAAGCGTGAATTTCCAAATAAAAATCTTAAAAACCAAACCCACAATGTTTTCCCACGATAGTGCGAATTCTGTGTTGAGTAGGTATAGGTTTTTTTTTCTCTAAAAAAAGAGCAAAATAAATCTTAATAATATTCCCTATTTATGTTATACCTTCTGTTGACGGGAGATAATTATGATTCATGCGGTTCGATATTCTAATATAATTAGAACTGCTACAACTGCTACTTGAATTTATGTACGCTATATTATTATCTGTTGGTCTGCCTGTGCCGCAATCAGGCCCAAACCGTTTTTCATGCAGTTTCTTAATTCGTGCGGTCAGTAGGCTCTAAAATTAGAACGTTCTAATTCTTCTTGTCCACCAATTACGTCAAATTCTTGTGAATAAATTGTTGTCTGCTGAAATAAACTTGAAACCGACATCACCAGTTATCAGACTACCGAATCGAACTGCACCAAAACTATTTTTGTGGGCTGAGTAGGTTGGGTTTTACAGATCAGATTACATCTATTGCCATAAATCTCCATTGCATTCCTGACATCTGTTCGGTTTCCTGTTCAACTTGAATTTTCGTGTATGTTTCCTGTAAACACAAACAATCGTGTGTCACATCTCGAAACATATACATTTAAAAATTACTCGGAGTTGGGTTACTGCTCTGATATGAATTACCTTTTCCCAGAATGTATGCTTTCTTCGTCATGATGGTGGTTCAGTTTTTTGGCATTAACTTCCTACGGGAGTGGTGAATCAGCGGGCTGTAGAGTCAGTTGTTAGTTACTGTAATTGACGGGACTTGATCCGGTGAATTTTCGGCACTTCGTCGTCGTTGGTTGCCCTCCTTTACAGTGGTGGCTGTTTGGTAGTTAGGGTAGGCTGCTGATGTTTAGGTAGAAATGTTCATAATATTCCTAGGTACTCGTCATCCATGTTCAGTAAGTGGATTTATTACCGGCTGTTAGTAGCTAATTAGCAGGTAATTAATCATAATACTTATGGGCTCCACTATTGTAGGACCGGTCAAGTCATCATAGGAATACAGTTATAATATGAGTGATTTTAGCGAATTTTCAAAGAAAATGAAGCTATTGCAATGGCTTCGAAATTTAAATAATATAAATTTTTGGAAATTTTCTTCATAGAAATCCGTTTCAGACCATTCTAAAACGATTCCTGAAATTTAACACTTTTAGCGAATTTTCAAAGAAAATGAAGCTAATGCAATGGCTTCGAAATTTAAATAATATAAATTTTTGGAAATTTTCTTCATAGAAATCCGTTTCAGACCATTCTAAAACGATTCCTGAAATTTAACACTTTTTTATATGTATATATATATATATATATTTATTTATATATGTGTCACTCCAGACGATAACTCTCGATAGAATTGAGATAAACAGCTCAAATTTGCACAAAAAATCTATCTTGGCAATCGAAAGGCTAAGTTCGAAGATGGGCGAAATTGGCCTACTCTAAGGAGGGTTTTGGCGCATTTAAAGTGCGCAAAAATTACCCAAAAATCCCCAAAATGTTATTTTCCAACAAGTGACCCCTCATTTTAAAGGTTTTTGCACGCTGAACACGATGGTGGAATCGGATTTTAGATATCTTGATCCGTTCTCAAATTAGAGCATTTAAAGTGCGCAAAAATTACCTAAAAATCCCCAAAATGTTATTTTCTAACAAGTGACCCCTCATTTTAAAGGTTTTTGCACGCTGAACACGATGGTGGAATCGGATTTTAGATATCTTGATCCGTTCTCAAATTAGAGCATTTAAAGTGCGCAAAAATTACCCAAAAATCCCCAAAATGTTATTTTCTAACAAGTGACCCCTCATTTTAAAGGTTTTTGCACGCTGAACACGATGGTGGAATCGGATTTTAGATATCTTGATCCGTTCTCAAATTAGAGCATTTAAAGTGCGCAAAAATTACCTAAAAATCCCCAAAATGTTATTTTCTAACAAGTGACCCCTCATTTTAAAGGTTTTTGCACGCTGAACACGATGGTGGAATCGGATTTTAGATATCTTGATCCGTTCTCAAATTAGAGCATTTAAAGTGCGCAAAAATTACCCAAAAATCCCCAAAATGTTATTTTCCAACAAGTGACCCCTCATTTTAAAGGTTTTTGCACGCTGAACACGATGGTGGAATCGGATTTTAGATATCTTGATCCGTTCTCAAATTAGAGCATTTAAAGTGCGCAAAAATTACCCAAAAATCCCCAAAATGTTATTTTCTAACAAGTGACCCCTCATTTTAAAGGTTTTTGCACGCTGAACACGATAGTGAAATGGGATTTTAGATATCTAAATCCGTTCTTAAATTAGAGCATTTAAAGTGCGCAAAAATTACCCAAAACTAGGATAATCTTTAAACTCTTACCCCCACCCCCTTAGAGTGGTCAGATTGAAAAATGTGAGAAGTATTAATTGAAGACGAGAGTTCGAAGCAAAAAAGGGGGAGGCAAACGATTAGTACAACTCCTTGAATTTACCCACAGCGATCAAATAAATAAGCACTTAGTACAATTACGTAATAAACAAACGGTAGAATCAGGATGGACAAAACGTACAAATTAAAATAAATACGAAGAGAATATACATAGAAAACCAAATTTTAGACCGAAGTTTTCCTTTATTCAAAACCATAGCCATTAATTCGAATATTTCTTTGAAAATTCGCTCATTAAGTCATGCTGCATGACTGATTTTTTTAATATGTATATATATATTTATATATGTGTCACTCCAGACGATAACTCTCGATAGAATTGAGATAAACAGCTCAAATTTGCACAAAAAATCTATCTTGGCAATCGAAAGGCTAAGTTCGAAGATGGGCGAAATTGGCCTACTCTAAGGAGGGTTTTGGCGCATTTAAAGTGCGCAAAAATTACCCAAAAATCCCCAAAATGTTATTTTCCAACAAGTGACCCCTCATTTTAAAGGTTTTTGCACGCTGAACACGATGGTGGAATCGGATTTTAGATATCTTGATCCGTTCTCAAATTAGAGCATTTAAAGTGCGCAAAAATTACCCAAAAATCCCCAAAATGTTATTTTCTAACAAGTGACCCCTCATTTTAAAGGTTTTTGTACGCTGAACACGATGGTGAAATCGGATTTTAAATATCTAAATCCGTTCTTAAATTAGAGCATTTAAAGTGCGCAAAAATTACCCAAAACTAGGATAATCTTTAAACTCTTACCCCCCCCCCCCCACCCCCTTAGAGTGGTCAGATTGAAAAATGTGAGAAGTATTAATTGAAGACGAGAGTTCGAAGCAAAAAAGGGGAGGCAAACGATTAGTACAACTCCTTGAATTTCCCATTTGACATATAATTGTTATGATACCTTCATAGATAGACAAGTACCGGCCCACGTATTACTAGAAGGAAGACGAAAGAAAAAATCTATTTCAAATTATTCAATTTAGGTACTAACAGTAGGAGGAAGAAGTTTTCCTTTATTCAAAACCATAGCCATTAATTCGAATATTTCTTTGAAAATTCGCTCATTAAGTCATGCTGCATGACTGGTTTTTATTCAGTTGTTACGACCTCTCCTACATACCGTATGGGGGGAGGCTTTTTTAATTTGGCAAATAATCCGACTCTTAGATTGTGGAATAATAGCAGCATTAAAGTGAGTGGGTGAGCAGATGGAATTGGTGGGTGTTTTAAGGATATATAGGACCAGGCGCCCAGAACCGTGTTGGACTCCACTTGAGGCTCTCGACCTGTAGGAAGGCGTAGGCCGTCCTCGTCAGAGATGACGTCAGCGAGCGAGTCACGAGCAAAAAATCGAACTAATCCTTCAGCCTGAAGAATGACTTCCGAATAAGCAGTGAGTCTGACTCTTGGGACATCATTCGAAAACGCCCCAAACTGGAATCACAGTGTGAGGGGGATATAGGTATGACAGCTGACAAAGGAATATCGCGTAATGTCTTTGACAGGATCATTTTGAATGATTCATGAAGTCAGGTGAGTAATGGCGATGTCAAAGATACTCCTTCAACTGCCTTCGTGAATCATTCGCTGAGGAGAAATCATTTAGCTTTCTCCAAACAACGGGAGACAACGGTATCTCTCTCTAGAACGTTTATGGCACGGTTATTCCAACACTTCGCGAAATTTCAACAATTTGTATTCAAGGCGATACGTAGATGATTTATATATTTACACCCGTAATAGGTGTTCATATGTAAGAGTAGGTACATATATCGTTTTGCAAAACGATACGTAAATAGGTACCTAGCGTAGTTAATTTGCAGAGTTAAGTTATCTGGGTATTTTGTTTCTGATGTCTAAACTAAATCACCCTACTTGAATGCTAAACCGCCTTTTCTTTTAAATATTCTCCTCATTGTTCATGATTTTTACAACGCGTGGTAAGTGGTTGGGGTATACATACATAGTTTGCAGTGTCAAAGCTGAAATTTCAACATCGTTTTAATATTCATATTGGGCATGAAGATTATTATCGGGACACAGGGGCGCCATTTCACCAAACTGTTGGGGGGGGGGGGGGGGCAAACACAAGGGGGTATGGGGGGTATGATATATCTACTAAGGAAAGGGGGTCCAGGGTTTTTCCCCCCGCAAATTTGTTTAAATTAATATTACATTTAGATGTAGGCTAATTTTATGCTTCCTTTTACATATTTAAAGTTTCAATAAAAGAATAAATACAAACAATATCAAAGTACCCTTTTTCAATTCATTAAATTAGCATTGCTACATTCCAATAATATTCACTCAAAATATTCCTTTTTAAAAGAATAACTTTTTAAAAGAAGGCTATGATATTCTAGATAACTCCAGTATTCATTTTCATTATTCATCAATTCCTTGGGGGGGGCCTAGGCTCCCCCCCTGCCCCTCTTAAATGGCGCCCCTGTCGGGACAATGTTTAGTCCAACCTATGATGTTTCCTTGGTTCTTTTTATTATTATTTTATTTTTCTTATTATTATTTTAATTTTTATCTTAGTTTCTTTTTGATTCTTTTTATTTTATTTTATTTTTGATTATTTTAATTTTATTTTTATTTCATTTTCCATTCATATAGTTTTCATATCAGGTTGAGTATCGGAATCGTACGAGTAAAACTGCGTAGTGGAGAATAGTGTAAAATGGAGCAAAAATGATGCTGCAATATTTATCTAACCATCATCCCGCATAGGGGCCTTGTCTATGCATGCAGTAATAAACTGAGTGTTTAAACGTTAGGCAGTAGAGGTCATTTTTTCGTTTGGTATTAGCTTTACAATGAAGAGTAAGCAGTAGGTAAGTGTATGAACTTGGAAAAATGGTTATTGTATATAGTCAGTCTGTAAAGTTTGCTTTTTTAAAACAGAAAATGTGTTTACATAATTGATGAAATTATGACGCAAGAATAATCATTTTAGGGCGCGGTAGAAAGAGAGATGAATAAAGGATAACCTGTAAAATTTAATATTTGCTTGAAAAGTTACAGAACGTTGGATATGCCTGTAGTTATACTAGTACTAGGTATCAGGTCAAATTCATCACTGATTTCATTATTAGATTCATCACTTGCTGGAATGTTTACATATCATTATTAAATTACCTGATACTTCATGCTTTCCGATGGATGACGTTCCTGATGAAGTTGTTGGCAGTGCCGTTCTATTCACAGACACCTGTTGATAGGCGAAATGAATTATTGAGTTTTTAATCTCTAATTTATTGGTAGATAGTTTCATCAAACCTTGAAGACGTAGGACTGTTGTGGAGGTCCGGGTTAAATGCCAGCCAGTTTTATGCTTGTTTGAATGGAAACACCGTGTCCACTAACTTACGTAACAACTGGATCGAGGGTATTCGGTCAAAACTTTTTGATCAGTCCACAATGGGAAAGCTGGTTGAACTGGATTACAGGCTCGGGACAAGAGAAGCGGAGACGATTCATTGCCTCCGTTCGAGGTAAATGTGCACTGAAACCGTATTTGGATTAGTAGGCTGGTAGTAGATAGGTAGGAATCTTTGACCGTGGGTCAGGAGATCTGGTAGAATGCATAACTGAACGGTGGCAAACAAAACAGAAACTGCAGGATATATACAGGTATGCAACGGTGTATGCCAAGTACCAGGAAGTAATATTGTCGTTTGTAATGTGCGTTTACTGTGATGTAGTAAACTGCATTCGTAAACAAGTTGACAACTGCATGCTAGTTGAAGTAACTCTCTGAAATAGGAAGGTTTAATGTTGATTAACGTTGGGTGGAGATGGCTGGGAGTGATTTGCGATCCATCTAACAGAAACGCATTGACTGTTGTCCTGTGGACCTCAGACATGGATTATATTATTGGATTATTTATTATAAGCTTTACTAATACATGACAATTTTTTATAAAGTAGGTATCTACGGAATGCCATCATAAGTCCATTTCACGTTGAGATTCAGCAGTCTAGTTAGGTGTGTACCTCCAGATGCCTATTTGATATGCATATCTATCCTTTGAAATTATACAAATGATAGGTATTTCTGAATCTGATTAAATCACTGCAGTTAATTTCAGTAAAAAAAGGATATTTCGGGGACATGATGCGTGTTTTCTATTTTGGCAAGTAACTCAATATATTTCCGTACGAAAATATTCCTCTTGTTTTTCCTTGCTGCAGAATTTCTAGTCGGAATTTCTCCAGATTTAGCCCTCTGAAAAACATTGCGAAATTATTCAACAAAAGAACTAGGTAGTTGGTTTTCCGCGATTCGTTGATCATCCGTACCCGTCATTGTCAACTTTCACCGTCGCTATTAAGCTTCTTTTCGCAAGGTTTACCGTCGTTTCGGTCAAGCTATTTGAAAAACTGATTTCTTTTCTGAAGAAATCACGTGGAAGTGATTATCATCATTACAAACCACTTGGTTAGGACGGTCCTAATCGCCTCTAATGTAGTTTTCGAGAAGGCTACGAGCATCGTTTGTGTCAAACTGCTGATTGGTGTTGTCAAATTTTTTTGAACTCACGTTCCAGCTTCAATCATTTTTGTACTAGACTCACATGTTCACATTGTTATCATAACGTCATAGGCAGGTGTATTAATTCGTGAAATTAGCGGAATATTCCGAGTGTACCCGGACCCATTAAACTACTAGTTCCATAAAACCATGACTCTTGATCCTCACAGTACAGGCTATATTGAGGGTGATTATCGTATCAGTTTCCATTTGACATTTTACTTGCCGCATCCTCCCTGATTCGGAAAATTCCAATGTAACAATCCCGGAATTCTAATTGCCGTGGAGTTTACCAACTTGAGGATTTTCGATTTGCTAGAAACAAAAGTCAGCTTAAATGGGAAGTGGAAATATGTTGACTCTCGTCTTTCTAGCCTTGGGAAACATATGCGTCTGTTAATATACTCAAATTTGCGTAATTAAAAGTAATAAACCCAATAATGTATTGGATAAGTAGGGTAGTGTTGGGGTCATAAGAAACCTAAGAAGCTACTTGGGAGTGCTGGGTGTACCTGCGTTTCCTCTATCGATATGATAATGAGGACACAAATAGAAGAACTATTAATACAGTCGGCATACAAAATTATGGAGAGGAAGGGAATCGAACGGTAGGAGGGAGCTACAAAAAGCACATAACCGACGAGTGGCTGGCATGTAAGATGCCAATTAGAAGTGAATACACATAGCATGTTGAATTACTTACCCCATTTATTAAATACAATTTCGAAGACGTGTTTTATATACCTTGGATAAATAAATACAAAGGTGGATAGTAGGACTTAGTGAGAGACCGATATATTCAATTCATATAAAATCTGGGTGGGGAAGTGTAATACATTGTCCAATGGTTAAAGGAGAACCCAAGCAAACAGCAGCAGGCAGGGCAAGCAGACAGGGAAGCCCTCCTGAGGGGGGGCTGTACAATCAATCAAAGTCCTTGGCCCAAGTTCCTGTTGTACCTACAGGTGGAGGCGAGTGTTCTAGCTCACTCTACCAACTTAGCAGGTTGGTTACCGAGTTTTTGGTTTCCCACAAAACTCCCACGCCGGTGTCTATCAAAGTGGTCCCCGAACCATCTGGAAGGGCACCTCCCCGCAGCAACTGGTACAATTCCAGCGCCTAGTAACAACCACGACCACCACGAATCCAACCTCATCTGGGGGGCAGACAGGTGGCACTTTGCCGAAGCGACGTCCCGTTGTCTGGGGCTCCGCCCGCCAGTGGTACCAGTTTTGGGATTGGCCAAGATCCCAGTTGCCTGGCTTTGCCCCATCCCCAGAATCCAGACCGGTCGCAGGACCGCCAGCAGAGAATGTTGCTCTGTAGCTGCCGCTTTGCCCCTGCTCACAGGGGTGGAAGGCGTTCTGGCTAGCCTCAGGGCTCGTGATCCCCTCAGATCATTGTCAAGCAACGTACTTCGGCACCCGGGGAAGTGTAACACAGTGGGAAGTTCGAAACATGTAAAAGAAATTGCCAACAAGTGATCTGGATACTGAACTTACAACAGCGAAAACTATAGTTAAGTCCGCCGGCTCAGGAACGTAATTATTTCTTAAATCATTATGTTAGCGAATTTTCTCTAATTCATCTCAAAAACCCTGCGCTAGCGCTTGTTAACATGGATATGTTTTTGCCCTGGGGGGTCATTCTAAAATTTGCGACCGAAAAAAATGCAACGCTGCAACCGATAAACAATTTGGAGATGTGCGTGTGTAGTTACCGACAATACCCAGCGAAACAATAATGAAATGAGCACAAACCATTTTATTGAACGAATTGGAAGGTAGCGATTGGAAAGTAGCACCTAAAAATGTGCCTTCTAATAATGAAATGATGATGATGATGTTGGAATTTGTTAGATCCGAATAGTGGTCGTCTACGTGAACGTTCTTACGAGAAGGTTCGTCAGGTGCACACTACTTGTGCAGCTACATAAAGTAAGTACCTAGTGAATGTCAGTTAGAATGTCGTCCACTGAACGCTCAAGACGTCTGCGTCAGCGTCGACGAGAAGAACAGGAGCGCGAGGAAATACAGCGCCCAAAAACATATCCATGATTCAATGTTTTCCCATGAAGTGGAAAAATTTCGTTTCCTCATACCAATCTTCTGGTAGTTCAGCAGGTTTGATATCATCTACACCGAAAATTAGAAGAGGATTGTTTGCTTCTGTATTTTTGTACCACATGAATTCGGTGGCTAACTTACAGTCGTTTTTACCTTGTAAGTACCTAATACGATTTCTGGTTATCACCAATGTAAACGTTCAGCTAACCAAGTGGGAAGATATATTGATCAGTAAACTATAATTGTGAAGGAAGTATAGCTGGTGTCTGCATTAGGTAATTTTGTAAACGGTAAAGTAGGTATGCCTGGAAGATAGTGACATAGTTCGAGGTTGAGTGGAGAAAAATAACGTGATTTTTGTCCTAGTGAATCTGCTATCTTAGAGATGTAAATTTTCATTGATGATCAATTTCTGGATGAAAATCAGACCCAGCTATCCAGCTTTCGAATGATATTACGGGTCCCATAAACCCTAAAATAAAAAACATCTGCTTTGAAATGTTGAACTTTCTTAAAAGATTGTTACAGAGGAATAGGGTGAGGACAGCAGGCCTGAAAGGAAAGTGGAGGCGGTGAAATGGGAGAAGCTGTTACGGTAGGAAAGGTAAAGCTATCGACATCTTCACGAGTTTTTATTTAAAAACGCGCTCACTTGCCATACTCGCAACCAGACGACTTATGAGCTACGTCTGCAGTTGCATAAAGAAGGATTGGACTTCCTATAGTAGAGCATTTTTCTGTCTCGAAGTAGAATGTTAGGTTCTAAATAGGGATAATACAAGATATTCGTTAGCAGGCATAAGACATCGCCCTAAAAGGCATGTCATTAGATTCCTTCAACGTATAACGGAGAAGGTACTTTGCACTGATTGTTTAAACGTCATACGTCGGCTTTCGATTCGAAGCTGGTAACAAGGCAAGTAGTTAGTAAGTAGTATGAGTTGCAATATTTAGGAGAGTTTGTAGTAAGTACTATTTTAATGTTCGTGACCAGGAACAAAATGTTCTTGCTACCCACAAAGAAACCACACTCCATCTGCCTATCAAACTCGAACGAAATCTCGACGAGATACCTATCCGCGGATAATACCACATTGAATAAGAAGTGATCAAGTTGGCGTATGCGCAGATATATTTTTGTTATGCTCCAATCGCAAATGCATTGAATTCGGTCATGTGGTGAGGCCTGTAGACTCCAATGCATTTTTGATTTCGATCTTATCGCGTTACATATGAGTAGTGTTATTGGAAGAGTCCCACGTGTAGTTTACCTATTACAGTTACGTACGTATAGATGTAAGTTTGTCCTGCTGTAAAAATGAGCTTTTACTCAACTGATAACAACAATTTTGGTAATATTGTTTATGTAGGTACTTTTATTTGTGTGGAAAAGAAAAAAATTTCTCCAAGTAATGTTAATTTCGTAAGAAGGTCGGATGTACCTACTTGAATTCTACTCCCTCTACTAGTATATTTCTCAAGAGAAGGTCGACGTTTAGGCTTGGTCACCATATCGCCGGTCATCTGCTGTAAGATGCGTCTTTCCCGTCCCAACTTGAGATTTCAGATAAGACCGTCGGTCTTCTCACAAACTCATCACGAGCGCTCCAGTTTCTGTTGACTCTTACTCAAGAGAGCGCTACCTCGATTCGTCTCTTAAAAAAGAAACAGCAACTTCTTAGGTCGTTTCCTCGCTCTCTGATTTTTGTCAGGCAACGATCTTATCTCTGGACCCTTTTCCAAGTCATGTCCTCATGAACAAGTTTGTCAGCGTCTTTTCCTCTGGATAAGGTATTATTTGGATGCTTTGTAGACGTTGATTTCGTTCTTCCGATCTCTGTTATATTATCTTTGCTGTTTGTAATTGCGATATTTCGTGTTCAAATGTGCTAAATCTAGACCTGTGTCTTCAGTCGGCAAACATTGCTTCCCTGAAGAATAGTAAGTATTCTGTAAAACATATTTTTGAAAAGTCGAAGTTGGAATAACATAGTTATTGGTGATCCACATTCTTCCAATTGAAAATAATTAGAAATTTGTATATCTCATTGAATTAGGTACGTACCTATACCTTCACTTTGACTCTTTCGTAAGAGGGCAAACCATCTTGACCACCTTCAGGCTATAAGGAATTCTTCAGTGATACACCTTAAACTTGCTGATGCTTGAATCCTGTTTCTGTGGGTCCTTCTTGCTTGTCATATCACCATAGAGCACGGGACGAAGGGGGACGTACCTAGTTTGCACAAAAGGAAAACCGATGAAGTAATCTCCCCCAATTGAATTCCCCTCTTTCCCGCTCAGAGCGATCTCATTATGTTTAACGATGGCTAAGAAAAGGTAAAAAAGGTGGAAGAAAAGCGTGAAGTGACGCCGTCCTTCGATTGCGCCACGGCAATTTCCATCCAGCCCCCTGGAAACGCCCCGCTCCAGCTCATAAACAAAAGGTGGCATCCGGAGACAGCTTACATCACTCCTGCAGGGTTGGAGGTACCTTCCTTTGGTTCATCCCAGAGCATTAGCTCAATTAGGTTGTTGGTCATGCTCATGCCACCAACCTATTGTCCATCATATTTTGCTGAGCCCTTGTCCCGGTTTCACGTGCTGGTTTTCCGCTAAGATCGACCAGATTTTCAATTACACTTAACCTCCAGGTTCGTTACCTTGTTGTCGTTCGGACGCCGTAAAATTGTCTACCTAACGAAGTTCACTGTCCAAATTGCTCCTCTGTAATAGAAATGAGTTGGCAGGGTATTTGTAGTAGAATGCACTGTAAAGTTAGTGGGCACACCTTACTTACCTGATGGAAACCACTTAGTATCAGATTTCAATTAGCACTCCCATCCAGTTTGGCCATAAATGGAAAGAAAGCCACGGGTTACGACGAAACGACATAAAAGTTCCAACGTGAGGTTCGAGCGTTTGATTTCAGGTCATGTGCGTTGATCATACATGCCCTCATACCGCACCTTTTTGGGAAGTGATGTCCACCCATTCACAGAAAGTCAGGGCCAATTCTCAAATTTCTCTTCTCTACAACAAACTTGTTCAAAGTGTCCATAGTCGCCTGAATTATAAGCGATTGAGTTCGGAGATCACGCAGAACGCGTGGATTGGTTGTAGCCAACCATGGTAACCCTACTTGCTGCAAATGCTGTAGCGAAAAAACGTTTAATTCCCCTTCCAGTCAGCGTTAGACCTTTGTTGACACTGTCCATACAATAACAACAGTTGAAACACACGACGGTACATTTATGTGCTTATTAGTAGTTATTACTGGTATAACTTGCGCCTAGTCACGAAGGAGTCTGTAGGTAACGGTTAAAGGTAAAAATTTCTGCAAACCGCCTGTTGAGCTCCCGGAGCTTTGCAAGAACGCTGGAAAAACGGTATCGAAGTCAATTTCAACCTTTGATGTGTTTTCGACCCACAAATACGCACGTAAAAGGAACGTCATAATTAGCTCGGAACTAGTAGTGAATACCTAGTTTTTCTTTGCGGTCATGTGCTAACAATTCCCAGAAACCGGATTTTTACCCTGTTTTTCGACGTTGCCACGAAAGCGGGAATAGTATTGACCTTCTCTTGGGACACCTTTCTAGTGCAATTTGTAGGTGGATCAAATATTCTTCCTTCTCTCACTGTACTTTTAATACATAAATATAATTAATCGATTATTCTGATAGTGATGAATGATTATTTCTTCTTCTTTTTCTTTTATTATTTTCAATAATAAAGCTTTGGAATCGACCATGAAAAAAAAAATTTAACCCCCCCCCCACTCAAAATTTGATGGTTTACGTTTCAAGGGACGTACAATACGAATATCGAATAAAAAAATTTCCGTCCGTCTGCCGTAAGCCGTCCGCGAGTTTTGGTTTATTATTCTGTGAATAATACACCTATGTATTCGCTCAGCAAAAAATTTTATGACACCCCTCAACAATTTTTCTTTTACGTTTCAAGGTGCGTAGATTCCAAAACGCTGCAAAGTTCTTGTCACGTGGGTTTATCATTCTGTTGGACATATCTACAGAAATGTTGGCTGTTCATTTATTGTTTCGTTCATGAGCAGTAATTGAACCAGCTGTAAATAGCTAAAACACCAATTGCGCTCCTTTTTGGTTTATTATTTTCAATAATGAACCATTGGAATCGAGCATGAAAAAAAAAATTCTTACCCCCCCTCAAAATTTGATGGTTTACGTTTCAAGGTATGTAGAATCCAAAACTGCAATAAAAATATTTCTGTCTGTCCGCCGTACGCCGTACGGGCCACTTTTCTTAGTTACCATGAAAAAAAATTGATGAAATTCGGGTTATACGTAAATATTTTTACGGTTTTAAATAGTTCTTGAACTTGCGAGTTTTTTAAGACCATCCGGAGCATCGTACGTCCAGCCGTTCGTTCACAGTAAGGCCCCGAAGTTTTCACCGACAGGCATTTTCGACTCCAGTGTGAATGAAATTGTATACAATTCAAACCAAATCTCGTAACCAGAGACGCGCCCACAATAGGAATTTGTGAATACGGCCAATCATTGGTAGGGATCACCTGATTATATTGGCGGAGTATGAAGTCGAGTTGGTTGTTCTGTGATATTATTTCGCTTGAAAAATGATGGCTCTTTTGGAGTTTGTTGGTAGGTAGTGAAACTTGAACAAACGTTGAAGTATTATTGATGGGTAAATTATTACTACGGTAAATCATTACTCAACGGTAAATTATTACACAACGGTTCATTATACCATCTACGTAGAAGGGGCTGGAGTTTGATGGTAGGTACTTTTGCAACTTTTTTCACTCCTCATCAACAATTTCTTTTCAGAACTTCATTATGTGTGTTTCTTTTTGTAAGGTACTGTTTTTCATCGGCAGAATTATTTTAGCAACATTTAACTCGTGATTTAGGTAGGTACCTAGTAACGAGTACGGGGTTAGGTACTAACCTACGGAGGGTCTGCGATCTACATAATATGTATAGAATAGTACATATCATATTATATAGAAGGGTTATCTATACATAGAGCTGTGATCTGTAACAGGAGGGTATTCTATACAAAATAATAAACCGTTGTGCAGGGATTTCCAGCGTTTTTGGTTTATTATTTTCAATAATGAACCATTGGAATCGAGCATGAAAAAAAAAATTCTTACCCCCCCTCAAAATTTGATGGTTTACGTTTCAAGGTATGTAGAATCCAAAACTGCAATAAAAATATTTCTGTCTGTCCGCCGTACGCCGAACACCGTACGCCGTACGCCGTACGGGCCACTTTTCTTAGTTACCATGAAAGAAAATCGATGAAATTCGGGTTATAGGTTCCGTTCGGGGTCTAGTTGGTCCTCGAAGCTCGACGTTACTGTGAGTCATCTCTAAGGGGTTCAAAATAGGGGTTGAAATTTTCAAAACGCCTATACCATTTTTTTTACGTGAATATTTTTACGGTTTTAAATAGTTCTTGAACTTGCGAGTTTTTTAAGACCATCCGGAGCGTCGTACGTCCAGCCGTTCGTTCACAGTAAGGCCCCGAAGTTTGCACCGACAGGCATTTTCGACTCCAGTGTGAATGAAATTGTATACAATTCAAACCAAATCTCGTAACCAGAGACGCGCCCACAATAGGAAATTTGGTGGAGATGACATCATTGCTAGGGATCACCTGATTATATTGGCGGAGTATGAAGTCGAGTTGGTTGTTCTGTGATATTATTTCATTTGAAAAATGATGGCTGTTTTGGAGTTTGTTGGTAGGTAGTGAAACTTGAACAAACGTTGAAGTATTATTGATGGGTAAATTATTACTACGGTAAATCATTACTCAACGGTAAATTATTACACAACTGTTCATTATACCATCTACGTAGAAGGGGCTGGAGTTTGTTGGTAGGTACTTTCGCAACTTTTTTCACTCCTCATCAACAATTTCTTTTCAGAACTTCATTATGTGTGTTTCTTTTTGTTAGGTACTGTTTGTCATCGGCAGAATTATTTTAGCAACATTTAACTCGTGATTTAGGAAGGTACCTAGTAACGTGTACGGGATTAGGTACTAACCTACGGAGGGTCTGCGATCTACATTATATGTATAGAATAGTACATATCATAAATTATATAGACGGGTTATCTATACATAGAGCTGTGATCTGTAACGGAAGGGTATTCTATACAAAATAATAAACCGTTGTGCAGGGATTTGCAGCGTTTTTCTTCTTCAAATCATCCTTGATCATTGATAGTGCCATTAAATTGTCTTGATTCACCTGTTGACAGTTTTTCTAGTGTTATTGTACAAATTGATGTCCCATCTTTTTGACTCATAAAAAATGAATTTTGGGATCTGAACCTTCGTTACAACCTCAGTTCTTCAATCTTTGTTCAAAATCGACTTCATATTCGGTCTCCTCGCCCTAAAACTGTGGGAAAAGATACCTCAAAAGCTGATTTTACTAGAACACACAAAAAACCTATTTTTCACCCATAATACCTACCCCCGGGTATATTCCGATCTGGCTGCAAGCCAAAGTTCCGGGACACAACTAGGGCCCGAATGGAGCTTGTCTGCGAAAGAATGGATTTTTTAGACCAAAAATGAAGTAGTTATGCATGATACGGCATACGGCCGAAAGGTCATTATTGCATTTTGGTTTATTATTCTGTGAATAATACACCTATGTAATCGCTCAGCAAAAAATTTTTAAAACACCCCCTCAAAATTTTTTCTTTCATCTTTCTAGGTGTGTAGATTCCAAAAATGCAATGTCCGTCCGCCGCTAATTTCGGTCTAAAAAATTCATTCTTTCGCAGACAGGCTCCATTTAGGCTCTAGTTGTGTCTCGAAACGTTACAGACCGAAAATGAAGTCGACTTTGACCAAAGACTGAAGAATTGATGATGTACCGAAGGTTCAAATCCCAAAATTCATTTTTTTAAGAGTCAGAAACCTGGGAAATTGTCTGAAATAATTACCATCACTTTCTAAAATAACACTAGAAGTAGTATTGGCACGTGAATCAAGACAATGGTGCTATCAATCAATAATGATCAAAGGTAATCTGTAGGGAAAAAAAACCGAGCGTAATTTGTGTTTTTGGGGGCCAAAATTGGTGGACACCATCAAAAATAACTGTTTCATTATTGCACGAAAGAAACAATAAGTGTACAGCCAACATTTCTGTACGTATGTCTAGCAGAATAATAAACCCATGTGACATGGACTTTGCAGCGTTTTTGGTTTCTACGCACCTTGAAGCGTAATTTTTGAGACCATCCCGAGGATTCTGCGATGTTGCTATAAAATTTGCTGTACAATTTGCCGTAAAGAGTAGGGTTCATGCAGGCATCAAGTTGGGTTGAGAGCCCACATCACTGGTCCTGCTAGCTAGACCTTAATATAGCTCAGTGGTTTAACTGTCGAACTAATAGGCTGGAGTACCCGAGATCGAAACCCAATCGGGTTCGGATATTTTTCCAGTCCACGTCAACAGTTTCCCTTCAGAGCTTCATAATCTGTGTTTGTTTTTGCCATTTTAGCTAGGTACTATTTGTCATCGGTCATTTTAGCAACATTTAACACGTGATTTAGGTAGGTACCTAGTAACGAGTACAGGGTTAGTTACTAAGGTGCGGAGGGCCTGCGATCTACATAATATGTATAGAATAGATCACAGTTGTAACAGAAGGGTGTTCTGTACAAAATAATGAACCGTTGTGTAGGGATTTGCAGCGGTTTGGTTGGCGGGGGGGGGGGGGGGGGGGGGGGCTTGAAATAATATTGAAGGATCGTTTTTTGTTGTTTTGAACAATCGCAGTAACATTTCGTATGATGTGCCCATATGCACCATGATCTAAAATTACAATCGAGAAGGAGACCCTCATATTTTCGTCTGTTTTTCATTCATACAAGGCCACTGAATGCATTGTGATATTTAGCATTACCTGGCACGGTCGCCAGGAAACCGTGCTGCTTCATTTGATGCATTGAGTCCATTCGAACGACGTTGTATCGCTACGTTGTTCCTTCTGAATATAAAGCAAGTGTCAGAAACATACATTTGAATCACTGGATGTTTGATCCAAGATACCTATCTGACAGTAGGATTGTACGTTTGCCAAGAAAATTTTACTTTGCATTTCTATATCCCTTTGGCAAGAAGTATGTACCTACATAGCTTGGCAACATCTAAGGTTCATAATTTCAATTAAAAAAAAAAGTATGATTAAAGGGTTTGAGAATTTTGACCCTACGACGGTAATCGCGAAATCGAACCCAAAACCGAAAACCTCCATACCTACCTACAGCGACCAAGACACTGTTTACACAATAACACAACTAGGGGATTTTACCCCCATTGGTTTAGGCCAGTCTGTTTTGGAGGGAAATATAGACAAGGCACGGAAAAATGTGGATTCGGTGTACTTTGAAAGATGAACCATGAAATTATTGGTGGAGGCTTGGATTGAATGGCTTTGGTATGGTGAGATTGGTATGCAAAACGGATTCTGAAATAAATTCGCCTACACGTCTGGAATCAAATCAGCCTAATTCCCCATGTCCATATGGATCGGTAGGTACTTTTCAAACTCAACAAGTAGTGGACATTTATCAGAGCTTTTTTTTACACTGGCTGCATTCTGGTATACGTTTTGTAAACCTGACAGAAAATTTGTTGTAGATTTCAATCGATTCCAACGAAGAAATGAGTTCCTGACACCATTCAACCATTGAAATAACTACAAATTAATTACTTTTTCCAAGTACTGGTCCATTGATGCTTTTGCATATAATTTTTATATTCTTTGGCTCATTCAAAGTTTCTGCTTTTGCATAAACAATACACTTGCCTAATTTCTCACATTTATTTTATTTATTTTAATTTATTCTTTTACAATTCAGAGAATTTGATAGAGAGGATCCGTCTCTGGTTTTAAAACTAATGATGTGGATGGGTACGCGAAGGGTCGGTGGTTGATTTGGCAACCGAACAAAAGTTTAGCAAACCTTTATTTCCTCCGGATCGATTGGTGAGGGACAACGTGGCATGCAAAAGTAATTAATAGCATTCCAACAGAGTACTCTCGCGTGACGGACAGGCCAGAGAAAAAAGAAAATCAGCCAAGGCAACCCAGCAACCCTCAGCCATCGGAGTAATGGAATGAAGAAAGGCCATACTGACCTAAGAACTTTCAAATACTCAATTAAGTTCGCTTACGACATTTTAATTAAGCTTATAAAAAGTCAAAGTTACATCACCTATGATAATTTGTTGAAGTTGAGATGAATTATAATGTAACCCGTTCACACCTACTAAAAGCACATGTTATTGTCCTTTTGGATCCACCATAAATCACCCTACAACTGCGCTCAACATTTGCATGAGATTGGGTGGATCGTGCATCAGACATCGAAGCTTGGAAGTCCTAAAGTTTGTACACGATCAGACACTATTCTGTTTGTAGGTATTGGAATCGTTCAGTCAGTTGGACGCGACAGAAACACAATCCCATCAACCAGCGAATTCGTACAGTTCATAAGATATCGGCGTTTCAGTGCGATTTCAGTATTTATCGAACTCGTGTGACAATTAATTACCTCAGTGACAATAATACTCTTGCCCCACAACCACCATTGTAGCTATTCCCTGAATAAATAGAATTTGATTTGAATGTGAAATAGTACGAGTGCGAAGTTACCCCTAATATTGGTAGCACTTAAATTGATGTGGCACCCTGAAAGCACCAACTCATCATCTCTGTCAGTCATCAAATTGTTTTGCGTTTTGACGGATATCATAATTATGTAAGAGTTATCAACAACTCGTACACGTCATCATTGAGAGAAAATCTATCTCTCTAAAATTTGATCACGATGATTAGTCCAGAGCAAGTCCAAAATGTATAAGTTATTGAACTAAAAGGTAAAGGAGAATGTTGATTGATGACCGGGGTTTTTTTTTTTTGTGTGTGTGCGCTAAATCTCACCTCTTCAGTCAAATCGAAGCCGGTACGGGTCAGCTCGCTCCTAGATAAATAGCAACGGGTTGCTTACGTCAGACGCTGGCAGACCTCTTGTCTAAATTGATAATGATTCCTCTCGATCCTTCGCTCAATTTGGGGAAGAGGCGGTGGAGGAAATTGAGCGGCAGGCTCGTCCGTTTTGCAAATGAATGAGGTCGTACGGAGTTTGTTCTACGCAGCGCGTTCAGTTGGCTATTTCAACGTTCCTCGCTCGCACCTGCTGGGTCTAATTACACTGGTTAGATTGATCGGTTTTGTAATGAATTTGATAATTCTTGAACCTTTTCTTCGAGTCAATACCTACTTGTGCTGTAGCTGCTACAGCTAAGTTGAAAGAGAAGAGGTAGGCGCTACCTGACTCCACATTTCTCTTTCTCTTCCTTACTACTGTTCCTTAATGCAACCGATGACTTGACTCAAATTACTACATGTGGAAACCTTGTCCAATGTTTTGTCCAAAAAACTTGTCCATGTTTTAGGAGCCACTACCTTGGTTTTAAGTATCTACTTGTACTGCAGCTTGGCCCTTATTTTAAACGCAATAGCGAGAAAGCAGTATTTTACTGTTTTCCCCCATCATGCGTTCAAAAATAGTCTTGAAACAGTACAACACAGTTTGTGCGATTGAGGGTTCTGAGACATATTGTCCCTCCATCATGACCCCATTATTATCTTCTAATACTTTATTTCTCTCTTCTTATTTATCATTCTCACGCCGAGTTCAAAAAGCATGATCTCATAATCTCCTTGTAGGTAGTTCAATGCTACCTTGTAGGTAGTATAATATAGGCTACCAAATCATCAAATGTCAACAACTTTTATATAGCGACGAGGCATAGTTACGGGAACGATTTCCTTTGTCCGTTGCCCCTACCTGTTCATGAAACGTACTCTGCATCAAGTCCACTCCAATCACCTGTCAGTTCTCGATGTCGTTTCAAGATCCATTCTATACGTTTGCTATGGAGCAGACCTACCAATCGGCAATGAACACGTTTTTTTTTCACTTCGAGAGACCATAACCTTCTATGTCTGCGAGTGTTTTGTTGTATTGGGCTTCATTTTTTTCATTTGATGATTATACCTACTATACATCATCTCACAACGACACGAAAGTATTCGTAAACTAACTCAAAGACTGTATCATAAAATCCCTAACGACTAAGTTGCACGTTTTTTTGCCAACGAATCATTTGGTCGTATTGCATATTTCAGTGCACAGCAAATGGGCAAATGGCCCCTAGAGGCACCTACTCATATTTTGAAGAACTTTCTCGTCTAAGTTCACCCGGAGGGCTCGCTGCGTAGGGCACCTTCACTTTCTGGTTCCGTTCCACATGCCCACAAGCGTGGCCAACCGGAACACCATCTCAACATCACTTGCATTCGCTTAGAATTGAGTAATATCACACCCCAAAACATAATATATTATGGTTAAACCGCCACTGGGTCCTTCAATATTCAGTAATGATGAGACAAAAGATGTTGAACTCAGGACAGTTGGTTTGGCCCACAAGGCCTCACGATCTTCTTATCTGGGAATTTTAAATAATAAACAATGGCTGCTGTCCTTGGACATCTTAATAGAGTGGGTAATGTGGGATTATAAATTGAACCATTATACATTTCGCGACGTGAAGCTCAGGCCAGTTTTATGTAGGTACGATCACAGAGTATCAGAACTCTCACTACCTGCTCTTGCGAGGAAAAAACGCTGCAGAGTCCTTGTCACATGGGGTTTATTATTCTACAGAAATGTTGGCTGTACATTTATTGTTTGTTTCATGTGAAATAATTGAAATAACTATTTCTGATGGTTTCCACCAATTTTGGCCCCCAAAACACAAATTAGGTAGGTACGATCTTTTTTTTTCAAATTAACTTTGATCATTGGTAGTGCCATTTGATCGTCTTGATCCACGTGTTGACACTTTTTCTAGTGTTATTCTACAAACTGATGGTGATTTCAGACGATTTCGCAGGTTTTTGACTCATACAAAATCAATATTGGGAGCTGAACATCTGGTACAACCTCAATTTTCCACTCCTTGGCCAAAATCGACCTCATTCGATCTTCTCGTCCCCAAAAACATGGAAAATGATACCTCAAAAGCTCATGTTACCAACATGTTGCTAAAACGCAAAAATTACCTATTTTTACACACATTTTCACTCACAACACCCCTGGGAATATTCCGATCGGGCTGAAAAGTTTCGGGACACAACTAGGGCCCAAATGGAGCATGTGTGCGAAAGAACGAGTTTTTTAGACCGAAAATGAAGCCTGTACACGTGATACGGCGGACGGCGTACGGCGGACGGCGGACGGACATTGCATTTTTTGAATCTACGCACCTTGAAATGGAAAAGAAAAAAGTTTGAGGGGGGGTTATAAAAATTTTTTGCTGAGCGATTACATAGGTGTATTATTCAGAGAATAATAAACCAAAAACCTGCCAACTTTAGCCCGTTTGTGAGCCTTCGCAAATACATACTTAATATGCTTGTAACAGTGTTCTGTTGTTCTACGGGCTGATGTCCGATTATAATAGGTAACTAGTTAATTTCCGTTTTCTTCTTACACCGCTAGTTTATCTTCATGGATTCCGTCGCGTAATTTTATGTTCAATAAACACTTTCACATGATTGCATTGAAACGTAATGGCCGCGGGGTTGTTGGGCTGATCAAAAAATTCATTTCGCTGAGACAACGCTGAGATCGTTGAGATTTAACTTCGCACTTAACTTCGCATTGCATTCTGAACACAATGAAATGTGTATGATGATTTCTCGACTCTGGTGGTTAAATCCGTAAACAAACACACATTAGCGGCCCGAACACGATCCTGCTTTTCTTGGAAGGTTTTCAGCCATTTGGTCCTAAATCCTGTCACAGCTCCTTGCAGAACGTAATACACGCGACAAATTCAGTCATAATAAAAACACTCAATCATTGAGCCAAACAAGTTCATACAATAAATAATCAGGTACCTAGTAATTAATTTTCTGTTTTTAGCGAATTTTCGAAGAAAAGGAAGCTATTGTTCTCGGTCCAAAATTTTTAAAACTCGAATTTCCGAAAGATTTTTATACCAAAATCCGTTTCAGACCATCCTGAATTCACTGCCGAAAGACACCAAAAATTATATGTGTGTATATATATATATATATATATATATATATATATATATATATTTATATTTATATATGTATGTGTCATTCCAGACGATAACTCTCGAAAGAATTGAGAAAAAAAGTTCAAATTTGCACGAAAAATCTGTCTTGGCAATCGACAGGCTAAGTTCGAAATTACCCATAAATTCCCAAAATGAAAAAGTCTGACAAGTGACACCTCATTTTAGAGGTTTTTGTACGCTGAACACGATGGTGAAATCAGAATTGCGATATCTCATTCCGTTCTCAAACTGGAGCACTTTGAAGATGAAGGAATGTGGTTATTTCTTGAGATGTTCTTCCTGGTTCGTCTGCTCTAATCTGATAACGGAATGGGATATCGCAATTCTGACTTCACCATCGTGTTCAGCGTTGGAAAATCTACAAACCGAGGTGTTACTCGGCAAAAAATGGAACAAAAAATTTGTTACCTACGTATCCAATACCTACTCTTCTGGTATTCAAAACATTTTTGATTTCCCCCTCCCCCTCCTTCCACCCCAAATTTTACTTTGCGTAAAACTACTCCTGTTTTAATTTTGTATGGTATCAAGTTGGGAAAACATTGGCCGAAAATTAATTTTCAGAAAATTTTAGGCGGAGGAGGAAGATGCCGAAAACTTCGAAAATTCGCTCTTATAGCCATGCTGCATGACTGTGGTTTTTTAAGTAAAATGCCAGAAAACAAAGAAAAAGAAAAACGGATTGAAAGGTTGTCTATTTTCACTTGAATTTTTATTTGAAGTGGGTTTCCAAGATTTCATCGCGAGTGATTTACTTCGCACCAGAAAACACAGGTAGTTTTTGCATCAGCTCAAACGTGGGAGGTAGGATTTATTCATTATGAGTTTATGGTGTTAATTAGTTGGGGCTTCATAACAAAAACTCAAGTTTAAAAAAATGCAAGACCGATTTGAATAGGTAGGTAGTATTTTAAATATTAAACGTAAAACTGCGTTTGTTACCTAATAATTGAAGTATCGATACCCAGTTACTGAATTCACCTAATCAAGTAATACCTATTTAATTTGGGTACCTATTTCCATACCGTAATTCTATTCCGGTTCCTATTTGTACACACATGAGCTCTATTGTAAATATCGCTTACATCGGATGAATAGAACAAGAACTGATGATTTCATGTTCAAGTAGTACTGCTAATACTGTACCAGTTTGGGCCGAACCCGTAAATACCCTCAACATTTTGCTTCATCTTGCGATGTAGTTGGTTTTAAAGCACAAATAAAGGGATACCTATTATACAGGCTGGCACGGATTTTGCCCGCCTGTAAATTGCCAGCCAAATTTGTGCTTTAGTATATCTGAAACGCAAAATTCAAGAAAAATGTTTTGTTTTGGGGCACCAAAAGTCGTAATTTAAGAGCAAGGGGTTGTTGCATAAATACTGGGCTGCCCAGTGCCCAACCTTGCATTGGTCGTACTGGGGAAGCAAGAAGTACTAAAATTGTCTCCACAATTGTCTTGGTCCTAGATTTCTCGAACCCTAATCTTTCCTGTATATGGCCTACACCTTTGTCCTCACTATAGTCACTGATATTTACCGGCTCGTGCTATAAAATGTTTGTTCCCTTGTTGCAGTTGTCAGAAGAAGGATGGCCCTTCTGTGGGCTTTAGGGCTAGCCCAGCTCGTCGTCTCGTGTGCAGCGGCCACACAGTAAGTAGTTTCGTAGACGATAAGCTTCGTAGATATGATTCGTACCTACCTATTATAATATATAGCCATTGCGAAAGAGTTTTCAAGACCTAATCCATGATAATTATGATTAAATTTTCACCAGTTTGGTTCAAAATTTTGTTGGAGGAATCTATGATAAAACAAGTCTTGACAATTCATAACTTCCAATAAGCCAAAAAAATTCCAGTCATGCAGCATGGCTTAAGGAGCGAATTTTCAGAGAAATAGTTTGAGAAATTGAGACCTTTGACTGGGCAATTGTTGAGACCGGAGTGGCATCTTGCAGAAAAATTTCGTCAAAAAATCTTTTGTGTTGAAAAATTGTTATTCGATGCAGTCTGACGTGCTGAAACTACACGGTATCGATTCAGCTATCAAAAAACGTGGTAAACAACACCTCAAATCCCTACATAAAAAATATGAAATTTTTTTATTTCGGACTACAGTTTTTCTTTGAAAATTCGCTAAAAACACAAACCTTTGGTGGTAAGTGATTAGGTACATAATAATAAAAATTGAACATGTTCTCGTGGTGGCAGACATTTCTCGGATTGATAGGCAAATTTACTGTTAGGGGTATAAAGGTATATCACTGATGGTGGTATTATAATTATGTACTATGTGTAAGTATTTACGGGCGTACCAGGTTAGAGCTCCGCTACAGCAACTGTACTTTACCGCTCACGTCCGCCAGGTATAACTGTTCCCGACCGGCTCGTTGAGTGAAAGTGCCGCGAACTTTCAAAAACTCTGAAGACCCGCGTTTTGACCTCTTGACTTCCTTCCTCGGAAGGAAATAGGAAGCCTCATAAAGACTCTAACAGCCTCGGAAATATATGTGAAAACTAGGTATCATTGTATTGACCTCCAATGATGAATCCGGACAAATTTACCACGAACAAGTAGACCGCCCCAAGACAGGCTCCTTACTGACTGTGTATGAATAGTGGTTAGTAATTCCGAGATATTGTAAATCGTGCAAACATAAAATTAATAATGTTTAGAAACACCGCTGTTTGATGAACCTATATCTTCGATCAACTGCATATTACGAAATGCGCAATGGATTTACATGAGGCTTCTTTTTTAAAACTGGTTTAGCATGACTGGGTAGGGAGCCACGTTGATCTGCAGATATGTCATCCCCATTCAACTTACGATGTTGGAAATACCAACTTTGCTAACCTGTCTAGAACTTCCTGACACAGCCGACTTTTAGATTTCCTTTGATGATGAAGATATTGCTTAATAATTTCCTAAGAATAGGTGATATTGTCTTTAAGATACCATAGCTAATATTTGCTTTGGGTGCTGCTGTTCGTTTTGCTTTGAAATTCGTGAGTGACCCTCTAGACGTTTGAAACCCTAACTATCCTAGAATTTTGAGCTGGATCGGACAATTATTTCAGTAGAGCGATATATATTTAGTTTAGCATCTTGACCTCTATTTGATTGTTAACGTTAAAATTTCTCCTCACTCAAACGACGTTGCTGAAATTGGACATGAACCCTATCCAGTACTGCTGGGTAAGAATGAAAAGGTCCAGTTTTGGTATCTGACACTCGCGTAGCAGGTGTGCTAAATGAACGCTAAACTTGGTGAGCGTCTGAAAAGCGTTCGAACAGCTAATGGTGGGATACGGTAATAATAAAGGTACAAAGCCATTTTACACAAAACACATCTGTGTGACGAAGACAGTCCCAGAATTATTCATATACCTCACCTGTATGGCATGGGTAAGGTATTCTATTCATTTCTCGAAGCTACATTACCTCCCTTCAGGTTTGGAGTGGAAAAAATAAAATGGTGTAGACAAAGAGGGTCCTTCTCTCTACTCCGCGACGATGACAAGTTTGAAGCGTCGAGACTATGCCTATAGATGGGGAATGAGGTGGGGCCTAGAGCTATTGTCATGTTTACCTTTTGTGGGATGGCTGGGAGAACGCCCTTGGGACAGGATTTCTTTTATTTCACGACTTCCTTCTAAATCCCTCGTCTTCAGGACCGGGAAGCGAGGGATGCTCACGTACAGCTTACAGAATGACCTGACTGCCATCGATCATAAAAGCATGCAGAGAACCAACAACAATCGATGATAAATTAGGACTCGGATGCGTAAAGTAAGATCACCATACGAATGTACAATCTTGGACAAAAACTAGGTAGTTTGAATCAAATATAATGATATTAGAACTGAATTGGTCTAAATCTTACTGTTTCACGAAACCTCTATGAGTGAACCCCAGGTTCCTGCCAGGTATCTTCCTCCCGGACCACTGCCATTGGTCTTCTCGATTTTCAGATTGGTTATGTAACAATAACGTATCTATGCATGTTTGGTTTTCATCTTCAAAACCTGGCTAGTTCTCCTAAACCACAAATCTCAACCCATATAAATGAAAAACTGGGCGCATATTTGGATAACCTGGTTATTGCCCTCTGTACAGGCCTGGTCCCTTGTAACGCCAATTATAATGACTTTATTATTATTTAGGTAGTTATAGGCTGTGCTCAGTATTTGAGGATTCAACACTAACTGTATGGTTGGTTGCTCATGTTCGGAATGTAGGTACATAGGTACATATATTTTCCCAGTGCACATAAGTATATAGTAGTAGTTACAATTAGTTAATAAGTATGATATATAGGTTGTATGTATCTAGGTCAACACTATCTAGGTACTCCTCCTCCTTCTAGTACCTCCCTACATTTTTCATGCTTGCCATTGCTGTTTTGGTTTATTATTTTCAATAATGAACCATTGGAATCGAGCATGAAAAAAAAGCTAACCCCCTCCCCCCCCCCCCTCAAAATTTGATGGTTTACGTTTCAAGGTATGTAGAATCCAAAACTGCAATAAAAAAATTTCTGTCTGTCCGCCGTACGCCGTACTGGCCACTTTTCTTAGTTACCATGAAACAAAATTGATGAAATATTCGGGTTATAGGTTCCGTTCGGGGTCTAGTTGGTCCTCGAAGCTCGACTTTACTGTCAGTCGTCTCCATGGGGTTCAACATAGGGGTTGAAATTTTCAGAACGCCGTAGCTCAAAAACGTTCGCTAGAAGGGTATGGTTTTTTTTTACGTTATTAAATTTGTCTTGAGCTAAACAATTTTTTGAGACCACCCGGAGCATACGTACGTCCAGCCGTTCGTGTGCACCAAAAAGCTTCGTCAAAACGATCGTGAATCAAACGGTATAAATCCGGCTCAGATAATCATCACTAGGGAGCACCAGATTATAATCAAGGATGGCTGTATGAAGTCGGGTTGGTTGTTCTGCGATATTATTTCATTTGATAAGAAGTGATGGATTGCTGGATTTTGTTGGTAGTTACTTCTGAAACTTGAACAAACGTTGAAGTATTATTGATGGGTAAATTATTACATAACGGCAAATTATTACACAACGGTAAATTATTTCATAACGGTAAATTACACAACGGTTCATCTACCAAGAAGGGGCTGGGTTTTGTTGATCAGTACTTTTGCAACTTGAACAACCGTTGAAGTATTATTGATGGGCAAGTTATTACACAACGGTTCATTATACTTGACCACGAAGGTAGGTATTGACCACAGAAAACTGTGATCTACGCAGAAGGCATCTATTTCACTCCACATCAACAATTTTCCTTCAGAACTTCTTTATTTGCGTTTCTTTTTGCCGTTTTAGTTAGGTACTGCTTGTCATCGACAGAATTATTTTAGCAACATTTAACTCTTGATTTAGATAGGTAGTAACGATTACGGGGTTAGGTACTAACCTACGGAGGGTCTGCGATCTACATAATATGTATAGAATAGTACATATTATATTATATAGCCGGGTTATCTATACAGAGAGCTGTGATCTGTAACAGAAGGGTATTCTGTATATACAAAATAATAAACCGTTGTGCAGGGATTTGCTGTGTTTTTTCATGTGTCACTAATTTTTGGCCATCACATTATGGGACTAGATGCCCTACGATGTATGTACCGTGTAATTAATAAAATAAATGGATAAACATGATAAGAAGAAAACAAGATACACGTTACCTACAAGACCTAAGGCGAAGGGAGCTCATCTCTCACTCTCATCAGTTCAAGCGAATTCCAAGCTCGATTCCAAAGGTCCGTACCTAATTGAAAATTAAAACCAAAACGGAGTTATTGAAAGGTTGTCTATTTCCACTAATACACAAAAAATACTGTTATACCAGTTTCAGTTATCAAACCATCCGTCAGTAGCAAACAATAACCAAAAGCAACCAACAAAAAAATAATAGTTACCTGTTGTTTGTTACTGACGATGGTTTGACCACCGAAACCGGCATAACTGTATATATTTGCGTATTAGTGGAAATAGAGAGCCTTTGGAGACGCCCTGCGGAAATGGGTTTCCGAGATTTCATCGCGAGTGATTTAGTTCGTGTAATTTGAAGGGTAATTATGTGTGGCAGACAACAAACTAGCGCACAAATATAAACAGCAGTTTAATAGCACAGAAAGGAAGAAAAATCTTATTTTTAACTGTAATTTTAATTTATTTATAATTCCCCGTATTCCTTATTCCCAGTACCAAGTCCGTTTACATAACGTCCTGTGTTATGCCTTTATTGACAGGGTAGCGTAACAGTGCTTCTATACCCACTATCTCTTGCATTTCTTCAACGAGTCTGTTCCAGTAAATTACCCAACTTGCGTAATACTCATCAGTGGCGGATACCCCCCCCCCCCCCCCCCACACACACACACACACATCTCGGTGAAATCTATGATATATAATATGTATGTAAATATATATATATGGTGTAGAGATTTCGACCGTTGGGTGAATAGT
Organism: Leptopterna dolabrata; assembly: GCA_954871275.1. NCBI lineage: Eukaryota > Metazoa > Arthropoda > Insecta > Hemiptera > Miridae > Leptopterna > Leptopterna dolabrata. Next base: position 56,355,625 of record OX940975.1, read on the forward strand.
GACTCAGGTTTTGTTGAGGATCGGTCAGTAAAAAGTCAAGTTCCCGACGTTTCGACCGTTTATTCAGCCATTTTCAAGGCTACAACAAAATATGGACATAAAATATAATATGATAGTTTGCTAGGTAGTGGAATCAGTGAGCTACTGTTACAGTATTATGGTGATAGTTATGGTAACATGGTGATATGGACTACAGTGAGAAGGTTATTATAATAAAGCTACTTACAGGGTAGAGTCGGCATTGAGCTTACATGATAGAATTATATAAGTCAAGGCACTTCACTGTACAGGGAACAAGGCATGGAGAATGGTTCGTGTTCAGTTGTTGACTGACTTCTAGGCCATGTGTTGGGGATTTTTCGGTGAGATATATAATAATACATATATAATTATGTAATGACATATATAATTATTTAGCTATATTAGGAAGGTATAATCCATAATACCAAGTTATGTTAGGTAAGCCCACGGTCATTGACTTATTTTATTGATGAAACGAGACCCGTAATAGAGCGCGACACTGTATTGTTTGTTGTATAATCACCAAATTTATTCGTCATTTGTTACTTAAGTCAACTCTTTTATAATTAGTCAAGCTGTTAAACCACAAACATGCCCTATCTCATCAGATTTAGCATTTTAAATATTTTTGAATTCACATACGAGGAATGAATACGACTAACTAATAATGTAATAGGTACATAGAGTATATAATCTTTTATCATATTGTAGATATTGAAATAAGTTTTATTTTATTTACGAACTACTTTGAAACGCTGCTAATTCTTCTTCAACTGCTAATCTTTTTCTTTTTTTTTGAGTAGGTAGCCTTCTGGTATCTGTCTAGAGTCTAGACTACTGTTCATAAGGCTAGCTACCCTTGTCTCCGCCTAGAGGCTAGGAATAGGTACCCTTGAAACGCCTGTAACAGTGATTACTTCTACAAGAGAACGGGTGAGATAAAAAATTAAGGAACCAATTCGAGGTGCTGTTTGAACCTGAACAAAATTCGTCAAAATCCGACTGTTATAGGGTTTTCTCTCTCGCTTTTTTCGTAACCATCACACTTTGTGCCTGAGTGTTGAGGGTAGTTGGGAACTGGTTCACAGATGTTTCCTTCGTGCCACTGCCTGGTAAGCGACGTAGTTAATAAGTTGCATTTCGCAATAGCCAACCAGGAACATTGTACGAGAAGAGGTAGGCATAGTGCAGAATGATACCAAGAAAGGTTTTGTTGAAGCGCAAGAGAAAAGCTAGTCTAAAGTTGTGTCATAATACGTTTTTAGTAACATGATTGAACAAACGCAGGTTTTCGCTGACAAATTTCACGTAGGTATGGATACTGAAAAAAAAACCTCATATAGAAAGCGTAAAGTTGGTAATTTTCAAACTCAAATTCTACGTCTTCAGTGGAGTTGGAAATACAGGTGATTGCATTATTCATCGGTGGCTTGAACCGTTGACTCACCTAGTAACGTGAAGTGGGAGCAGTGCTGGCGAAGAAATTAGCATTCCGTGTCCAACGTCCCGCAAGGTCTTAAGTGCTGGGTATCATCACCGCGTCATTCCTTTGTGTCTATGTCTGTTCCTACAACTGGTCTATTCTTGCTCGTCCAGGAATTCCTACAACAAGTTGTTTTTTGTTTTCAAAGTTTGCCACAGAACGAATCAGGGATGATGCCCAGGTTTTTAACTGCTACGAGTACTCTACCTGCATCTCTTTTAGTTTGTTTTCTGTTGGTTGATCCGCTTCCATGCAAAATGATCTGATGCATCTCAATAATTTTCCGGTCGTTTGAAAATGGGTAGTCGGCGAACTACGTGAAATCCTTTTGAGCAGTCGGAGCATGTCTCACTCGCTGTGGGCCACAAGGCCGCTCGAGATATATGAAAACGCCGGAAGCACTCGCAAATTGCGCTATAATAAAATAACCGTGGGCTTCCCGCCGTTCATGGAAATCACGTCCGTACCGGCTTATTGTTCACCAGATGTTTGGACAATGGTCCACATGGTGGCGGTTTCGTTGATGGTCCACGACATAATGGGATAGGCACCGACCTAATTTCCCTCAAAATCCGCCTAGGTAGCGATCGATATGTTCAAGGGGGGCATAGTAAATCTCTCGCTTGTGGTACAGTATTAAAAACCTAACGCGGAACTAGCTCTATATTTTGCATTCATCAGTTGAAACACCATGTTGAGAGTTTCCCGAGGTTTCAGTCTAGCAGCATGGCCATATTAGCGAATTTTTGAAGAAACTGAAGAACCTTGAACTATCGATCATTGTTTTGTTAACAAATTTGATCACTTTTTCTCCCTAATTATTGTTACACAAAACTGTTGTAAATGGGGAATTTTCATCAAAAAGTATTGGGGGAAAAAATTCAGAACTCTTGGAAAAATGGTAGCTTGAAGCCCGTTTTCAAAAATAAGCGATATTTTTTTTAATGATTATGATTGAAAGTAAAAATGCGGTAAAAAAACCGCCGTATCAGGTCTATAGACATCTGATGGCTGTTTTCAATGCTGCCAACAACCCAAAATTAGCAATTGGCAAACCTTCCTGGCAACCTTCAGGAACCTTTGCCATAACCTTCCCCTCGGTTTGATTTTGAGGTCACGTTTTTTAAATTTATTCATAAATTGGCGGTTTCATCCATCCATCCATTTCGGTTCTGTACATCGTTTGAAATTAAGTACTAGCGCTAGTGGGATTTGAGTTTATCTACTCGGCGATTTACCTGATACGTAATTTTTAGCTGGAACTCGAAATTAAAATTTCACGTTCTTTGTCTATCTAGGCTTCCCGAAATAAACACCTCATTATGTGGTCAGTAAGCGTTAATTTCCATTATTGAACAGAATTTGGCAAAAAAAAAGTGAATTTGTAAGCCACAAAAATCCCCCCCCCCCCCCCCCCATTTTTGTTCACTGAATTTCTTCCACGTTTAGGCAGAAACATATTTGCGGCAATCATTTTGTAGTTTTTTGCCTACAAAACAGACGTATTATATGAGGATTTTGAAGCATCTGATGGAATATTATACTTGAATCCGAAAAATACAGAAAACAAAACTATTGTATATACATATTTCGGTAGGTGCTTTACATGCCGACTCTGTTTCCATCCACAAACGTTTCATTATCGGAGCTATTGTCACAAACTGAGCGGGAATCAGCGGCTGTTTAGTAACAAGGGTACACAGAGAAGGAATACAATCATAAGTGATCAACGTGTGACGTTATCATAAAATATAGAAAATCAGATCTATATCTTTGGGTTCTATGCGGCCCATACGCTGATTATTTTATTTCTTCTTTTGATTTCTTCTATTGTCCATAGTATTTCTATATCACTTCGGCGTGTATGTCAGACGGCTGTTTCGTCCCAGGAAGAATCACATAAACAGTCGGACTCAAGGATAACGTCTCGCCTTCCGCCGCTCCCCCTTCTCGTGGACCTTCCCACGGGCCCCGGAGGAGGCCCATTGGGAGTCCACGGTTCGTTGGGCCCCCTCAGCTCCCGGCCCTCAAACACCCGGTTCCATCCGGCTTCCTTCCGTTTCGTATGATCGTCGGTTTTTTCGGGCCGGATCTTGCAAAATCCCAGTGAAATGGCACCGTTAATTAAAACAGTAAGTAATTGAAAGGGTTTCCACTGATTTGACCGATTAGAAATCGAGTTGAGGACTCTATTGTGATCCCTGTCTATTGAGTTTGAGTTGGTTATTCTCGTTTTTGATCTGATGGAACTGACATCAGTTGATTTATGTTAAGACACATAAAGACATATTTTGTAGGTAGGCACAGGTTAACCATAGGCAGGACATTCAATCGAATCTGGCTCATTGAACCTCTATAAGCCAGTACCTATCCTTTTTACTCCTACTAGGTATAGTAAATTGGATAAGTAAGTAGATACGGATAAGCAAGCCATTACGTGACCACTAAATAAGAAAATCGGCAAACTGCGTTTGATATTTTTTAAATGGGGCGATTGAAAGTAAAAATGCGGCAAGAAATTACGTATCAGGTTTATACTGCCGTAAAAAGGAAGAACGCCTCATCTCTTTAAATCAAAATTTTCAGGAGAGCACAAAGTTTTGCTCAGTTACCCTCACCCTAAATTCTCTCCAGTTTGTCATAAAAATAAAATTTCTTCACGCCACGATAAATCGATGTTTATTGATAATTTTAGCCAAAATAATCGATTTCTAATCGATATCACTAATAATATTTCTCTAATAATAATATATAAATAATTAATTTCTAATCGATTCTGCTTATAAGGCGTTTTATTTAGGTTTTGACGGAGTTTTCTGCACACACCTTGAGGCGTTGTTCCTTAGAACAATTAATAAAAATAACAAGATAAAAGAACACCTTCTAAATACCAAAACTGAATGCCATATTATTTATACCTACCTAATAAATCGGTATATTTTTTATTTGTGCGATTAGAGGATTTGTAATAAAGAACAGGAAAAGAGAAATGTTTGCTTTTATTGACTTTTTTTTTTAAATATATCTATTTTCCCTATTTTCATTTTGTTCAATTTTATATTTTAAATTTTTTGCTGAAAATCCGAAATAATGCACTTACCTTTGAAATGTGCAACTAACCCCAAAATATTCATTTAGCTTTATGCTAAATAAAACATGCGGTTTTGGAACCAGCTATCTGTCAAATTTATAATATATTACTGGAACTTTCAAATATTCTTTTTTCCCTTCAAATCCAAATTTTTTCCTTCCTTTCAAATATATATTTAATATTTACATTTCCTTGAAATAGATATTCCTCCAGGAAAAAAATCACTAAACAAAATATCATTACAAACAAAATATGAAAAACGCTGCAAATCCCTGCACAAACGTTTATTATTTTGTACAGAATACCCTTCTGTTACAGACCACAGCTCTCCGTATAGATAACCCTTTATATAATATTATGTACTATTCTATACATATCATGTAGATCGTAGACCCTCCGTAGATAAGTACCTAACCCCGTACTCGCTACTAGGTACCTACCTAAATCACGAGTTAAATGTTGCTAAAATAATTCTATGACAAACAGTAACTAAAATGGCAAAAATAAACGCAAATAATGAAGTAATGAAGGGAAACTGTTGATGTGGAGTGAAATAGATGCCCCTTCTGCGTAGATTACTGTTTTCTGTGGTCGGTACCTACCTTCGTGGTCAAGCGTAATGAACCGTTGTGTAATAACTTCATATCACGATTATTTCATGAAGAATACTGTAGAATGGTTCAGATCTCCTTATCACATGTTTACCATAGAGTAGGACCATAAAAATTCAATTTTTATTTCCTACCTTGGTTCTTATATATTCCGCTGAACGAGATGCAGTACATACTCGTATTACAAATCGACCAGACAAAACATTTTACAAATGTATCGAGATGATTTCGTAGTGTTATCATTTTTCCTGTGCCTTGGAAGAGCTAGGAATCATGAATGAATCAACGGTTTGAGCGTTTTTTCGTCGTGAAATTCGAAGCGGATCCGGGTACAAGAGGCTCTAGGTACATCGTGTCACCCTATTAAAAAAATGCTGAAATGTGAAAGTTGGATGACAATTCACAATGCTTGAAAACGGATAGCTCAAAACCTCTCATAAAATATTCAAGTACATACCGTCAAAAAATGTTGAACTCATTTCAAATAGCTTAATTTGCATGGAAATGTCGCTGAAATTGGAAAGCAAAATCGGAGGAGAACATTCCGCCCTCTCCTTGTTAGTAATTAATTAGGTAGGTATGTGCATAGTTTTTTGGTAAACTAAAAATGCTCACCCGATCGGTTCAGTGTACCTACGAACTTACATTGTCACGCCTGACCTCAAAAAATTGCTTCGAGAACAATGAGATGAGGCCGGTGTTACAATTTTTTCAGAGCGTAAAACTGCGAGCGACACCTCGCTTGTTTTTTTTTCTCCAGTGAGTCCGTATAATGTGGAATTCCTCACGGTATTCTGAGCTCAATCAGGGTGTGCGTAAACATCCTTTTGGAGTCTTCGTCCATCCTGCTCGAAAAATGACGTGTGATTCACTTTCAAACTCCCTCGTTTTCCGCTGGGTAGCTCCTGTCATTGATAAGATCGCGTGCGGTAGAGGATTTTGGAACCGACAGTTCATATTATCATAATATCAGTTAACACAAAGGTTCCCGAAGTGGGGACACCGCCCACCAGGAGTGCAGAGTCCCCAAATAGCTGGCCGAAAGTCGAAAAACAATGGCTATTGACTCTGTAAGACAACGTTATCTAAGTCCGTGAGAACAATATTAGACAGTTTTTGTACTTCCCTTCATCTTTACACGTTCAACCGTGGAAACGCTGATACGGGAAGGCGGACCAATGACTTCCCGTAACGTGTATGTTCTTCGCGTACGCGGGTAGTTCTTCCCGTATCATCTTGGCGTATCAGTCCCACGGTTGAACTTGCAAAGATCACGGGGAGAACAAAAACAGTCTATTATTATTGCGGGTGTACAAGCAAGCCTCCGAGCTTCATAGGTGGGTAAAAAATCGCACGCAAAAATGCTAATAATTACCTATCTTCTACAGTAATTGATACAACAATCGGCAGTTCGTCTCCTTCGATACAGCGATTCTCAGTACAGTACAATAGTACAGTACAGATGAATAATTTGGTGTTGGATTTGGGTTGGTTTCATATTGGTTTTCAAAATGTTATTAAAATAATAAATAACAAAAGAAAGGATAAGCTCGAATTCCAGTCTCATTCGTGCATTCTCATAAATATAATTATGTATGCAGTATCAAATGTGAATTTTTATGCGTATAAAAGAGCTAAAAATCGTTGAAAATTCAAAAAAAGGTTAGAGCTTTAGTTCGAAACATCGTGTGTTAGGTACGTGTTTAGTTGATAGGTTCTTTATGAAGACTCACTCGAAGAAAGGCCAGGTGGGGAGGGTCAGTTGTGTGTCCCACAGCCTAATTAATTGATGAGAGGTCATCGTAACATCCGTAGATATTATGAAGATTGGTGTATGAAAAATGTGTCAGAAAAGCCTTTCAGCTATCTAAAACTGTGATTCTTTGTTGATCCATGAATGGGTGGGGGGTCAATAAACATATTTGAGTGGATATCGTTTATAACATCACCGGATACAACGTACAACTGGTTATAGCGTACAAAATCTCCGGCACCGTGAAATGGCATAGAAAAAAATGCATTTTTTTACTCCGTTTGAAACGTACACACCGTTTAGAGAGCACAAATGGTTAGAGCGTACACTTTTCTGGGTCCCATGGAGGCCGAAATATCGGTTACGGCGTACAGCGCACGCAAATTCTGGCTCTTGGTTGTTGTTAGTCACCTCTAATCTGCAACCTGTACTCCATAATATGTATAATATTATACCAATTTATGTGTGTTCAGCTGAACTGAATATTGTGGATCTTCTACAGCAAACAACTTGGTATTCATCTGTCTCTTGAAGCTAGGATGGACCAACAATTCTCAGTCGTGGTGCAATTCGGTATTGTTTACCGTGTTGAAGGTGGCGGCTCTTTGTTATCGTATCCGAATTGATTGAAAAATAATACAAATAAAGAGTATAGTAAAGGGAATTATGTGTTACCTACATTAAAATAATTTTTGTTTCAATTCCATATTTTTGTTTGGATTATTCTCCCATTATTTATATAATTATATAGAGTAAATCACATTTAAATTTGATGGTGACAAGGATATAGTGTACAGTACGTGGTAAATCGACAGCTACATAGGTACCGGATACAGCGTAAACGTACGTTGTAGGCAATGTGTTGGATGCAGCGGACATCGGGTTACAACGTAATAACACCTGTGGTCCCTTCGCGTACGTTGTAAACTATATCTAGTGTATTTAAAACATATATATATTGATTACGAATTTCGAATAAAAATGTTTAGTAGATGAATTTTTGAAAAATGTTGACTAACGAAAGACCCGAGTTCCGAGAAGAGTAATTTTCATAACAAGCTGTGGGTTGAGTTTCAGTGAGTCAGTGGCTAAAAATCGCTTAAAATCATCATACATTTATATATAATAATAATTACAGGATGGCGATTATGTTTGACGACATGAAAAATAAGTTTTCTGAGATAAAAATGGGTGAAATTCACATTTTGGTTGCCAAATATTGATTATATTCGTATCGGGTCTTTGATAGGACGTTCCTCGTGTTTGTATGCTTACGTAAAACGCTCCCTCATGTTTCATTTCGCCCATATACAATCGAGGTCTTGGACCTTCGTTCTGACTTTCTCCTCCTGAAAATGAGTTTCGACAAAACCCTGTTAGGTTTGTGGTTCCAAAATAGGTCGCCGAACAACGCTGATGATACCCGCTGCAGTGGATCTTTCCTCAGAGCTAGTAGTTCTAACTATGTCATTAAAACCCAACTAAAATTACCTAAGTACTGAAGTGTTGGTAAAGTTTCGTCCCTTTTGAAACGTCCATCAACTTCGTTTTGAAATTCTTCATTTTGGTTTATTATTTTCAATAATGAACCTTTAGAATCGAGCATGGAAAATCTCCCCCCCCCCCCCCATCTAAATTTGATGGTTTAAGTTTCAAGGTACCCTAGAATCCGAAAATGCAATAAAAAAATTTCTGTCTGTCCGCCGAACGCCGTACTTAGCACTTTTCTTAGTTACCATGAAAAAAAAATTGATGAAATTCGGGTTATAGGTTCCGTTCGGGGTCTAGTTGCTCCTCGAAGCTCGGCGTTACTGTCACTCATCTCTAAGGAGTTAAAAATAGGGGTTAACATTTTCAGAACGTCGTAGCTCGAAAACTTGTGATAGAAGGATACGGTTTTTTTAATGCTTTTAAATTGAGCTTGAACTAAAGAATTGTTTGAGACCACCCGGAGCATTGTACGACCAGCCGTTCGCTTGCACCAAAAAGCTTCGTCAACACGATCGTGAATCAAACGGTATAAATCCGGCCCAGATATCATCACTAGGGAGCACCTGATTATAATCACCGATGACTGTATGAAGTCGAGTTGGTTGTTCTGCGGTATTATTTCATTTGAAAAATGATGGATCCATTGGATTTTGTTGATAGGTACTTTTGCAACTTGATCGACCGTTGAAGTATTATTGATGGGCAAATTATTACACAACGCCAAATTATTACGCAACAGTTCATCTACCTGGAAGGGGCTGGATTTTGTTGATAGGTACTTTTGCAACTTGATCGACCGTTGAAGTATTATTGATGGGCAAATTATGGCACAACGGTAAATTATTGCACAACGGTTTATTATTTTCCTTATGGTTCATGAATAACTGCAGATAATTAATGATTGAAGTATTGAATAATTCAATAATTTGCGCATTTGTAGGAAACCTTAATTCCGGAGCCGGCTCCAATACTCGATTTAGGGCTTTCCTGGGGGGAGCTCGAGGGTATTGACCACAGAAAACCGTGATCTACTCAGAAGGAGCATCTATACAGGTGAATTACCAAATTTATAAGGTGTGTCACATTTCTTTCCAATTGTCCCAACAAAACACACGCTGATGGTAGGGATCGTACCCTCATTCATGGTAGAACCCAAAACATTTTATCCTCGAAATTTTCACTCACAACTTGGGTTTCAAACAAAGTCCTGTGTCTACCTATCTGTCTGTCTACACAATTCCTTATTGTGATCGCTTAATGAAAGATCTACCTTAATGAAAGAACAACGTGAACTTGCGTGCGTTCGGAGAATCACTGGTTCGCACCATAATGTGGCCCTATATGAATTTCATCAAAATTTCGTTGTAACTAACTAACCCCTGTCTGAGCATGCGGAAACAACGAAACCCTTCTTGAATATCCATTCAACCGATTTTCATGAAGTTCTGTGTAGCGTCATCTTGACAGTCCTTATGATTAGAGTACTTACTACGCTGTAGAGTACGGTTGCGCGAGCGCAAATCTGAAATGTTGTGCTCCTCTCATCTACATTTGTATAAATCCTATAAATTCTGATGAAACCTTGAATGAATAAACGTGCTTAGCAAGTACCTACAACTTAGCAAATTTTTAAAATTATTATTGTTGAATCAATTTCCCAAAGTAGGTAAATACGTTTACGTCAACATGATGCATATTTGGTTTCCCAGTTGAAATTCACTTGCCTGTTGGGGGAGGATTTTATTTGCCCTGTGTGCTTTTTTTTCCCGTGCACATCCTCGGCCCATCGTGTAGAATGAGCTTGTTGGTTTTGGCCGCTTTGAGAACTATTTAAGATGCGGGAGTTTGGTTTACAGTCGTTTCAAATGTAAACAAACTTCGAAGCCAATGGAAAAACGAATTGAGAGAAACGAACGAAAGTGTACTCAGCTGACTTGTTTCTCAGTGCTCACACATCAATATACAGTTGCCAAATATTCTGTAATTTGTAGTATCTTAGGTAATATATGTTTTGATACAATTCTATACAATGTACTCTACCAAATAATACAGTAGGTAGCCAAAAATATCCATATTTTGAGCCTATGAAAAATCCAATATATATATATATATATATATATATATATATATATATATATATATATATTCGTATCAGTTGTACCCACTATATTTTCCTAGAAGGTCCTAATAACAAAATCTCGGAAAGAAGGAGTCTAGTCAGGTATGCCTCCTAACTTAGTGAGTGGAATCAGTGTGCCCCCCCCCCCCCCCCCCCAGCAATTCTTCATTCTTAAAAAAACGCCTTTCTAAGACATTTTCTGGACCTTTTAGCTTTCCTGATCACTTTTTTCAGAATTCTTGGCCTAAAATACTGAAATGCCAGACTACCCAACAAAGATGTTCACCGGCATCCAACGAAATGTTGGGCAGAAAAATACCAACAGCACCTTGTTAAATCTTATTTTGCAATAACCCAAATATTAGGTGTCTTAAAAACTTACTGTGTAACTTGCTTTCCTTTCGTGTTATTAAAGATGTGCCAAGTTTCCAGCCATGTTTCAAAGTAGCTATCCCAACTCTTATAATAATATGATCATGATGACTGCCCTTGAGGTGTCCATTCGACGATTAAACCCACCGTGATTTATTATTCGTTCAGGGCTCTATAGCAAATTTGTTTTAGGTAACTAGTTTAGTTAGGTACCTACTTGCACTGGTACAGAAACAACCATACTTTCCTATTTTAGTGCTAAAGAGGGAAGTGTAACTTGGTAACTTATACTAGTGTATTTTTCCCCTTGAAACTTGAAGCTGTTATTTTAAAATACATACAATATTTGTTTGAGATTTTGAGCAAATTAATGTACCTAATCTACTATATGGCCCGCGAAACTCGCAACCCAACCGAGGACTTCAGTCCTACTCGTACGTACTAGGGATGACAAAGATATATCGGTACTTATCGGTTAACGGGAGGCCACTCATGTATTCAGAAGTCCCAAACAACCTGCTCATTCACGGGATAGTTTCTGGGATTGTTTATCTTTTTTGAGATGCGAGCGCTAGCGAGCATCCAGATCGCTTGACAATGCATTCCACTAATCTATTCAGAAGTCCCAAACAACCTTCAGCTTTTTTTGTAAAACAAATTTGAAAGATGTAATGGATGAGGGGTTTAACTACGCCGCCCATACAGCGTAGTTTCCCCCTCTCCATCCTCTAGAAAGGTAGGGAGGCAGTGTGACAGCTGCCCCCGGAGACAAATGGTTAGATTATAACGCGTTGCCTCCGAGAGTTGATGATTCGTTTCCGCGAATCAACCGCCCCTTCAGCCGCGTGTCAAAAAGATCGGGAAGAGATCCAAGATGGACGGGATTCCCATATACCGTCACACTCCTCCCCTTAAAAACATACTTCCTTGAAGAAGAAGTATGTGAAGTTAGACACGGGACTGAAAGTAGTATGGAGTTCTAATTCAGGAAGATTCATCTGAAAAACTCCAACGCTGACAGCTTCCATCGTAATGGTACTACTGAGAATTGTTACTGGTGGAGAACTTAGCTCCTATCAATATCACTTGGCGCACTTGGACAAAAATGAAAGAAAAAAAGTAGTTGTCAGAGGTTCTGGTTCAGGAAAGTTCATCTGAACAACCTCTAGGTGACTAACCCCCATCATAAGATGGAACAACTGGGAAAACAAGGGGAAAAATTACAAAAATAGGCGTTGAACGCCAGGCATAACAGCCTTAAGAATAATATCATGAGGTTTGATATTATTAATAGTAGTAATCATGAGGTTGATTGTAATAATAATAATCATGAGGTTGATTTGATAAAAATAGAAAATCCAATGGCCGAAGTGTATATTGATAAACAAAGGGGTATTAAAAAGAGGATTCCTTCTGGAAAACCTCAGAGCTATTCCTTCTGGAAAAGCTCTCAAAAAGTGGAGGGGGTACCGAGGATAAAATCCAGCACATACCCACCAACCACGCTCTGCTACCATGTAATGGATGAGGGGTTTAACTACGCCGCCCATACAGCGTAGTTTCCCCCTCTCCATCCTCTAGAAAGGTAGGGAGGCAGTGTGACAGCTGCCCCCGGAGACAAATGGTTAGATTATAACGCGTTGCCTCCGAGAGTTGATGATTCGTTTCCGCGAATCAACCGCCCCTTCAGCCGCGTGTCAAAAAGATCGGGAAGAGCCAGCATCCAAGATGGACGGGATTCCCATATACCGTCACAAAGAATTGTAAAAAATCGCGTCTTTACCCAACTTGGTACCGCCTGCCACACGTTCCACGTTTGCCATCATTCGACACTGACTGAAAACACATCCAGACAACGAACGAAAGCGATAACTAATAATTCAGAAAATAATAATTTAAATAATTCTAAATCGTTAAATCGTTAAAGTGGCCTCCCGTTAACCGATAAGTACCGATATCGATATTTTTTATATATCCATATATTTTGAAAATATGTCGATATACTGGGTGGGGGGTAAAGGGTGGTTCATCCCTTATCCGGGCTTAATTCGCACTCCAGACGAAAGTAAAAACGCCTACCCCCACTAAATCGATAATTCTCTGCCGTTCTAGCCTATGGCCAACTTTAGTATGTACAAATGGGTACTAACTTCGTTATTTCAAATGGGAACCCCCATTTTTTATTGCAGATTCGGATTATACGCAAAATTTTATGAATAATAGACCCCTTTCTTACTCGATTTTTTACGCCCCTTCCAAAACTGGCCACTGGACGCTTTTAGACAATTTTCACCAACTTCAAGTGAGGCGCATGACTTTTGACTGTTTTTTTCCACGCTGAATTCAACGTTAATAATTATTTTGAATTTCGAATGCATTTGAGGTTTTAAATTCCAACATTTTGGTCAAAATTTGCGTTTGGAGCAATTTTAACCACTTTAACGCTAAAAAAATTTCTCGCTGCACTCATTTTTATGCATAATGATTGTGGTAGACTTTCTTTTTCATACGTCAACCCGGATGTAACCGGGTATTTCCAGGCGAAAGATCTCGGTGTTATTGGAATTTATTTTCCCTCTCAGTTTTCTCAGCCTGGGCTATGGCAAGAATAAAAATAAATCCTTCTTCTTCAGATGATATGAAACTTCAAACGGAATGAAGTATTTATACTACATGTTTTTTAAATATATATATCGATAAATGTATGGATATATTTCAAATATATCGGTTGAAAACTTTCCTATGAAAAATAGCTAAATAAGTCGAAATTTGTGAAAGTATGTACGTATGAAATTAAGTTATAACTTTTAATAGAACGTCAAGCCGAACGTCGGTTCCCGCTGTTTATAACACGGTACTGAATCCTTGCTCTGCAGGTATTACATTTAAGTAATAGGCATTCATCATGGTTTGTTGAACTTGTTTTTCACACTGCAGGTTTGATATGAAAGAATACCTTTAGTTTTTCACATACGATTTAATTAAAACCACAGCTTTTCGCCTTACTTTAAGGCATCCTCAGGGAACAACTCACATGGATTAAAATAAGGCGAAAAGCTTTGGTTTTAATTAAATCATATTATGTGAAAAACTGAAGGTGTTCTTTCATATCAAACCTGCAGTATGAGTGTTTTTCACAAAAAATCTGATTGTTTTTCACATGTTTATGAAAATATATAATGTGAAAATAGCGTAGAATCGAGTATATGTAGGTAGGTACATGGTTTTTCGAATTTTCAAACCCGGGATTTCAAAAATAGTGGAGAAGAATAGTAAACAAAATTAGGTGATGATGTTTAGTGCCGTAAATACGTTTTGATCGGATTATACTTGCTGGTACGGCTTATACAATAATATATTAGGGTTGGCTAACCCCAACCAGCACTATTATCAACATAAAGGTGATAGCTTTGAGTATCGATACTAGTAAGTTCAGGTAAAACTGTACAATAAATTGTATGTTTAAATACAACTATTGTACGTACAAATTTTAGTGAGTTTGTAAAAATATCGATATATTTTGGTACAACATCATAACGATATTCATCGATATTCTGGGCGATATTGCGGTGCCTTCGATATATTTAAAAGGATGTATCAGTTACTCGATATATCGTATATTTTGAAAAATTGTCATCCCTAGTGCCTCACGCTCTCATGCATCGTGATTCCCCGCATTCTCGCTCCCGCAGGAGTGGGGTTTTTGAGATAACCGCAGCAGCGCCTCTGTTGGCCGCTGAACCAAGAACCAGACATTGAGATAAGTTGAATAAGTCAAACGCGTATTCGTTCGCATAAACTGTGTAAAACCGTCAAACCTTTCACATGGACAACGCTAGTCATAAGTAATTCCAACATTTCCGTAGCTACTGGCTCCATAAGCACGTCTTGATGAAGTTAGGGTGGCCCTTTTTTGTTATGAGCTGTTGGTAATTATCACAGCATTATTATACACTCGTAGTTCAACGGTTCGTCTCTTGGATCGGAGGGGGGAATCATTTCAGTTCAGTGTCAGATCAACAAGGTACAATGTCGAGTGTCCACATTCAATCTCTTATCCATGGCCTTAATCACAAAACGTTAACCTTACCCTTGCTTATCAGGTTAGAGCAAAAGCGATTATAGAAACCGTTCCAAACTTCCCAATCCCAAGAGATTTTTCCAATCTCTTCGAGAAATACAAAGTTATATTCACGCTAAGGTTTCAAGTAATCATTTAGGCATCTACCGTAGTCCAAGTTATTTGGTCTGCATATTATGATATCATGTCTATATAAGCATCAAACATGAGTTGTGCCTCGAGATATAACATCATCTGGAGAGTGTTTTCCTTGTCTCTGGTCTTAGGATGTACAGCATTTCTCCGGAGCTGGAACGATGTGGTTGACCCCCCTCGACCAAGGTGACTAATTTATACTTTATAAGTTGACTATTTTTCAGTTCATCAGTTAAATTTTTAGGAAAGAATTCTTAAATACGTATAGATTCGGTACGTAGATCTGTGGTTCAGTAGGTAGATCTGCTCTTCTAAGGTTGTACTCTACCGTTGTACTCGCTCCCAACCTTCATTTTCTACGGAACCTTAGTAATATCTACCTCAGCGTGATGCGTATGACTGGCTTGTGTGTGTTATTTGGATGAGTTGAAATTTGAGTTCATGTTTCTGTCACCCTCCATCAATAAAATAAGAGCACAAGAATTCATTTTTTCGATTATTCATCCTACTTCTTAATATTCTTTGGCGCTACAGCTCTGAATGGGCCTTGGCCTCCTTGAAGACGGTTCTTCATCTGGCTCATTCTGCAGCTGCGCTATTCCAATCCCGGCATCCCGTCCTGGCCTCTGCTTGGGTCGACCCCACTAGATCCACTGGGTTTTGTGTTCAGAAGCATCTTAGCTGAGTCACCTTCTTCCAGCCTCAAAACATGACCGGTCCACCTCAGGCGTCTCAGCTTAACGACTTTGACCACGTCATCATCATCATGTAGCTGGTAGACCTCTTCATTCTTCCGACGTCTCCTTACTTGACGCTCACACACTGGGCCCAGTACCTGTTCTCTGCAAAAATTTCCTCTCAGAGGCTCTAAGCTTGTTTCCTTGCTGCTTAATCATAACCCATGATTCAGCACTGGACGGGGCAGGGTCTTGTACTAATGAGTTTTACCTTTCTTGAGAGTGTTCGGGACTTAGTAAATTAGCATTGATTGCCACACAGCAGTCTCTTGCTAATCTCAACCAAGCACTCATTTGCCATGTGCACCGTGGAGCTGAGGTATGTGAACAGTGCCACCAAGAGTGGTTGAGTCACTCAGTCTTACGTTAGATTTCTGACCTGAGACCATATATTTGGTTTTTTCCATATTAATTTGCAGGCCCAGTTCCTCAGCTGCTCGGGATAGGGATTCAAAGGCGTTTTCCAAGCTCCTAACGGTCCTGACCATCAGATTTATGTCATCAATGTACCCCAGAAGCTGTACGGATTTATAGAAAATAGTGCCCCCCGTCTTCAGCTTTGCTTGTCTGACATCCTTCTCCAGTGCGATATTGAATAACAAGCAAGCAATAGCGCCGCCCTTTCGCAATCCAGCATTGGTCTCAAATTGCTCAGAGAGGTTCCCCTGGATCTTTACTCTGAAGAGTGCACGCCTCGTAGTCAGCTCGACCATACGGCACAGTTTTTCAGGGATTTCAAATTCTTGGAAGGCAGCATAAATGTTACTTTTTA
This sequence comes from Leptopterna dolabrata, assembly GCA_954871275.1. Classification (NCBI taxonomy): domain Eukaryota; kingdom Metazoa; phylum Arthropoda; class Insecta; order Hemiptera; family Miridae; genus Leptopterna; species Leptopterna dolabrata. The sequence goes on from OX940975.1 coordinate 56,372,291, forward strand.
TTTTTCCGGTTCCTAAATTATGTTGCTGTCATATGCGGCTCTAAAGTCGATGATAAGGTGGTGCACAGCTAGCTGGTATTCCACGCTCTTCTCTAGCACTGCTGTAAGGAGAAAGTCTGATCAATTCCTATTTCCTCATTTTTGTTTTCTGTCCCTACAGGTATCCAACAGGGCTCCCATCATAAATTGCCTATCCATCAAGACATTTCGACCCTTTATTTGTAGACGTTCATAGATCAAATTATACCTACAAGTCCCCACTGTAGTGACTTAAGTGATCGGCAAATAGTCCGACAGCTGCAGGATATTGTTTTTTCTCTCTCTCCCTTCCTGTTTCAAAAAGTCAGTTGACTCTATTATTTGTAACTTCGGGTAACAGCTAAGTAGATACTTCAGTAGATACTAAGGTTCAGATACCTATGTAAGTAGGTTCTTACTTATTACTTACTATATATTCCTCACACAATTTTTGTTGTATAGGTACTCTTGTCAGTTGTTTATATCCCATTATTTATGTTCATAATGTTATTGTTATTCATGATTGTGATCGAGAATTACTTGTTCTGATGTAAAGGCAGTTTTTATGACTGTTATCATGTTATCAAACCCAAAAAACGCGCCAATAATATCACCAGACATTAATTATTATTGCTAGTGTTGCGTGCATTTATGTTACCTTAATATATTATGTACCTATACCTTCCTTATTTCAAGCCCGACGACCAGAAGTCAGTTATTCACACATCACCAGGGGTGGCGCTAGCAATGTCGGGGGGGGATTTCTCCACTTGGAAGGAGACTGCATCAAGTCCATTCCAACTCACCCAACTTTCAATTAATTACCTCAGTCCTTCTCTCTTTTAGCTCGCTCCATTTTCTCACAATGGGGAATTTTCGTCAGACATTTTTCTTTGAAAAAAAAACTCTTGGAAAAATGGTGTTTTCAAAAGTAAGCTTTGAAAGCGGCGATTTGTTATTTTTTAAATGAGGTGATTAAATATAAAAATGCGGCAAGAAAACGTATCAGGTCTATTGACTTCTGGTTGGCTATTGGCCCCAAGGAGGCGGATCGATGCTTCCAAGACGAAGGTTCTCAATGCTGCCAACAATCCAGCATTAGAAATGGCAAACCTTCTTGGCATCATTCAAGAACCTTTTCTGTGACTTTTCGTGAACCTCCCCTTGTTTTGATTTTGAGGACGTGTTTTTTATGTATTTATACATTTGCGGTTCCATCCATCCATCCATTGCGGTTCTTTACATTGTCTAAAGTGATGCACTAGCGCTCCAAGCGGGATTTGAGTTGAACTACTAGGCAATTTACCTGGTAGTCATTTCTAGCGGGAACTCTGAAATTCAAATTTCACACTCGTTTTCCGACATAAACACCTCTTTATTTGGTAAACAAGAGTTAATTTCCTTTAATGAACAAAACTTTGCAAAAAAAGGGAATTGTAACCCGCAAAAATTGCCCATTGAGTCGAAATCAATGTTGGCTGGCAATGGGGAATACCCGTGGGTCTGAAAAATATAATTTTTTTTTAATGCAAGTAGATTCCACTAAGAATTTTGGTACCAACCACACTCTCCTACAGTAAGTAGGTACCTAGTTTTTTTCCTATGATTTTCCTTCCTCACTACCAGAAGGTAGAGAAGCCTTGGATTCGTGATTTGAGTTTAAAAAAAAAATTGTATCCTCCAAAATGAAAATTTCCTCTACCATTTTGCGTTTCATACATCAAGGAACATTTTTGGTTCCATGTCTGTCTGTGTTCAGTTCCTTGTAAGGCCCATAACTACCCGAAATAATTTATTTATTTATTTGAAATTTACGGGCAGAGCCCAATTACAAAGTTGAATAAAATATAGGAAAGGAATACTAAAATTTAAAACAGGTACATAATATGACTAACGGTAATAAATTCAAAACATTTCCAACATAGTAGGTAAGTATCAGAAAACAATAGGTATTGTGAACACTGAACATTGTATACAAGTTACAAAGTTTTGATAATAATAATCGATGAAATATAATTATTAAATGAAAGTTAGGTAATTAATTTATGGTAAATTATAGTTTTCAAAGTGGTAATTGGAAAGGAAAAATCTAAGTCGCAGGACAGAGTATTCACTACAGTCTGCAAGCGTGACATGGGGGAGTTTCGGAGGTAATTGGAGCGATGGAAAGCTGTTGTAAAAATTTGCACGTTACGGAAATTGTGGGAAGGTAATTTGAAATTGAGAGTGAAGAGCAGATCAGGGCAGTCTATTAAATTTAAAATGAGTTTGACAAGAAATATAGCATCGAATTGTAAACGTCTGGTTTGAAGGGTTTGAATATTTAAAAATTTTGAGGCAACTTGATGATCAAAATTAAAATAAGTTCCACAATCCAGTTTGAATTTAAACGCTATATGACGAAGGAATTTATGTTGAACAAGTTCTAATGCATGACAGTCGGTTTGATAAAAGGGAGACCAAACAACAGTTGTGTATTCTAACCGAGATCTAACTAAGGTAAAGTATAGAAGCTTTAAGGAATTTACATTTTTGAAATCTTTCGTGAGCCTAATGATGAAACCAAGCATTTGTAAGGCTCTATGCTGAACTTGCTCATAGTGATTTTTAAACGTTAAGGATGCATCAAGTAAAACCCCCAAGTCACGTGCACATGAAACTCTATGAAGTAGTGACCCGCCAATTTTATAGTCAAAGCTAAAGGGTGCAATTTTACGAGCGAAAGTAATTATGTTACACTTTGTTGAGTTGAGTTGGAGTCCATTAAATGTGAACCAATGGTGAACATCGTTCAGTTTGTCCTGTAGTACCTGAGCATCACCAGAATTTCGAATGGTAGTGTACAACTTTAAGTCATCTGCAAATATTAGATATGGAAAGTCACCAAGGACTGAGTTAATGTCGTTGATAAACAAAACGAATAATAATGGACCTAGATGTGAGCCTTGAGGCACTCCAGAGGAAGCTAGAAAAGGATTTGAGAAAGCATTTCCAATTTTGACAATCAGTTCTCTATTGTTTAAATAGCTTGCTAACCAATTTAAGAGTTGGCCATGGATTCCTAGTGCAGCTAGTTTAGCTAGGAGGAGGGGATGACATACTCCATCAAAAGCTTTAGATATATCGGTATAAACTGCATCAACCTGACTATGATCCTCAAAGGAAGACACGACATAATATGTAACAAAGGTTGTAAGGTTAGTTACTGTTGAGCGTTTAGAAACAAAACCATGTTGTTGATCATTAATGATACTTTGAAAAGACGGAGTGATCATGCTGACTAAAATTTGTTCAAGGAGTTTGGGGATAACAGATAAAGTTACAACTGGACGATAATGATTTACAAAATGTTTGTCTCCAGATTTAAAGATTGGGGTAATATAGCTAGGTTTCCATAGTTCAGGAAAGATACCAGATGATAGAGATTTATTGAAGATGAGGGCTAAAGGTGTGGCCAGGACAGAATGGCAATTTTTTGAAGGATGGGTGGAATTTTATCAGGTCCTTGACTCTTGGTGATATCTAATGACATTAGAGCTGAAGAAACACTATCCACAGGTATGGTAATGGTATTGATATTTATTGTATTTTCAAAATAATAATTGGGAACATTGACCTTTTCTTTCATATAGACAGTCTCAAAATATTTGGCAAAAAGATTTGCAATATCAGACGGCGTGTCTGCAGTTTCATTGTTCCACGACATGTTATTCGGGATATTAGAGGACAACTTGAATGACTGGGCGAATCTCCAAAAAGTTTTCATACCAACATTGACAGATTCTTCAATGTGAGTAATATAATTTGAATAGCAGGATTTAGAGAGCACTTTGACGTCAGATCTCAAGTTAGAGAATATTAAATAGTCATATGCACTGAGTGTTAGTTTGTAACGCTTATGAGCCAACTTCTTTGAAACCACCAAGCATTTCAGCTGAAGTGTGAACCACACAGGGTAGTTTGTATGAAATTTACTAGGTACAAAAACAGGAACATAAAATGAAATTCCCTCACGGAGGATGGAGTAGAATTTGTCAACACATTCGTTTAACGGAAGTTCATAAATAAAAGACCAATCTGTATCGCTTAGATATTTTGTTAGAGAATCAAAGTCAGCTTTTTGAAAATTATAGGTGACAACAGGACTGAGAAAGTGTTCGAGCAGATATTTAGTGAAAATTCTATTGTCAGTGGAGGGTGATATTCATCAATTTTAAGGAGAGAAAAGTCTGTTAAGAAGATCAAATAATTCTCAATGTTTGTGAGACAAAGGTCTAGAGTACGACTCCTGAAATTAAGAACACTATTTGCTTGGTAAAGATTCAACAATGACATAGTATTTACTATTGTTCTCAGCTGAGGGGGACCAATAGTGAGGTGTTCGGAAGGATTGGTATTAAAACGAGTATCCCAATCAGGTAAATTAAAATCACCTAGCAATAAAATAAAAGCATTAGGGTGAGACAAACAAATCCGTTCAACTTCATGAGAATACTTGGCATATGTGAGTGAGTCACTGTTTGGAGGTATGTAAATACTAGCTAGTATAAGAATTGAGCTATCAAACTTAACGGAAACGAAAACGGCTTCAACGTCATCCGAGGAGTGTACATACATACGTCTTGCACGCAATAAAACCGATATTGCAAGAAGGACACCACCACCTGATTTTTTTTGAGATGCGGCAGATCTGTCCTTGCGGAAGATGTTATAGTCGTAGAATCCAAGTTCTGCATCATGGAATGATGAGGTGAGGTTTGTATCAGTAAGGGAGATGATGTCAGCAGACAAAGAAGAGATGTTAGTGTGTAGATCAGCAAGCTTGGTACGTAGACCTCTGACATTCTGATAATAGGCGGTTAACTTGGTAGAACTTTGTAGATTGGGCCCTGAATTCAGTTTTTTTTCTTGACAATTTGAGGAGAACCGTTTATATAACGAATGATGAGATCTTTTTCTCCATTGGAAATGCGGTTATCCAAGGCTTTTTTCAGGTCTCTATATTGTTTAGTTTGCATTGGAGTTTTATCAGGCCGGAAAAAGAATTTCGAAGACTGAGGTAGTTTTGCAGTCAGGAGTTTGAACGCTGAGTTATTTGAATCAAGGATGACCTTTAGTGGTCGTGATTTCTGTGCCATGATTTTACCCAGACGAAATACTCTTATATTTTTTACGGGAATGGAACTGTCGATGGATATGATGATGGATCGATAATCCGATGATGAATCGATAATACGATGATGGATAGGATAATGGTCGAAATGGGCTGAAATTTGGAGAGTGAGTGCGGGTTGGGTCTCAGATGGTCCCATACCAAAATCGTTGAATAATACTGTACCTTTCGTTTGCGCGCATGCTCAAACGTGATATATTTGAAACGCCCATAACTACCCTAAATATCGTTGAAATGAGTTGGAGTGTCAGTCAGGAATAATACTTTGATAGCTCCTTATGAATTTAATTGGAAGCAAACTGTAAGTTCCAATGTTGGCTGTTTTCTTGTAACGCTTCTAACTAAGCGAAAAATAGTCACAGAGAGCTGCAATTTTGAGGGTACACGCGGGTTGGGACCAGGTGGTCCCGCATCAAAATCATTGAAATTGTACAGTAGCTTCGTCTGAACTTGCTCAAACATGAAATATTGAAACGCCGATAACTAGGTACCTTAAATATTGTTGAAATGAGTTCATACTTGGAGGGTCAATCAGGAATAATACTTTGATAGTTCCACATGAATTTCATTGGAATCGTACTGCAACATTTGTCTGCGCATGCGCGAACAAGAAATGTTGACCATAGAGCACGATTGGGTCGTTTTAGTCATTAACTTAACCCATGCATGGATACTCTACCTATCCACTGAATGAACCTACCCAACTATTCTGTATTCAAGTGAGGAAGCTATACTGACTATTCGCATTGGCAGACGTTTTTGGAAGTACACTAGTGACGTCACACTAGTCAAGAAGGTCCCGTCCTGGTAGGAGGGGTGCAATGGCGTACCTCCCATCCATCCACACCCCCCCCCCCCCCACCATGAAACCGGCCATTGGGAATATATAGCACGTTCTTCCAAAAACTTGTTATAAGGCACAGCAAATTCGGATGGGCCAAAAAGTAGAGGTTGATAATCAAATTACAAGTCATGAGACTAATTTCAAGGGTATGCAGTTTTTTGCATTACAAACATTTATTGGTAAATAGAGTCTTGTAAGGGCCATTCGGCGATAGATAAACTTGACTTGTTCTGGTTGAGTTGCTCAAAAAATGAATCCTTTGTTTCAGATACTACACGATTGTGGCACCAGACGTGCTCAGGCCTAACAGCGACTACGATGTGGCGATCACGATGCTGGGCACCAACCAACCCGTCACTGTGACACTCGACGTAGGAGGGAACCGTGACAGCGGTGGTTTTTACTCGGAAAATACCTTCGTCTCAGTTGAGCCCTACGTCACGAGGATAGCCAAACTGAAAGTGAGTTCATTGAACAGATATTCTACGGATCTTTTGAAGGGGGGCCACCGCCTGTTGCGACCTTGGAAGGTGTGACTGAAAAACAGTGCCGCTGTTTCCAAGGAGCTGCCCAAGACGAATTTCACCCAACAGGCCCCTTGTGAGGTCAATGTGGGTTGGCGTAATGGTCGACAGAACATGATGAATATGCATGGTAGCATGATCCCCCTGTACTCCTTTCCATCTTGACCAGAGGAGGTAGGTCGTTTCACTTTCTCTTCTCCTGCTTGGACTTTATTGGTGTTGAAGCATTGAACATTAAATGCTTTCAAAGTTTGAAACACGTTTTTAGGGACCTGCTGGCAAAAGGAAAAACCTTGATCACATTTTTACCACTTACAAATTGCTGGTCTTCAACTCAGTGCCAGAGAGCCATAGAAATAATTTCTGGAACGGCCGTCCGCTTCGGAGTTATCCTTTTTTTGTTAGATAGCCACATACCTTACTAAATACTTATTCCAGGATTACAGCTTACTAAACGGAGGTGAGTGTGTTGAGAGACAGAAGGGAGGATACATAATAATCAGGACTAGTGAATAATGTTATCAGTTTTCTTCTCAAACTCTTAAGTTGTATTGGGGAATTTATAAATCTTATTTTACCTTTTTTATTCTTCTTTAACTAGGTATGTTACTGCCTGTTGACATTTTGGCGAAATTTGGGAAATACGTCATTATGTGAAGCTGAGATGAACAAAGGTAGATAGTAAATTTCAGAACTCGTTTTAGAGTGTCCGTTTTTTATTGCAACACGTCCAAATAACTCGTAAGCAGTATCTCACGCTTTTAATTTCAAAACAAAACAAATCCTACTCAATGCCCTCGAGTGCAACAATATGATGCACCAACCCCGAACAAATCGTGCGGCACTGCTCCAGAGCTCATGTCTAGGCTCATGTCACCTGAAGTGTAATTACATCGAACCTTGAACAGATGGAGATGCGACGGCAAGAAGAAGAAAGGGGTAATTATCGCAATTACATTAGAAAAGGGATATTATAGAAAAGCAGTAGGTAGGTAGTAGCAGTGTTCCAACCTACATAACTGGTGCAGAAAAATTCAGTTTATGGAGTGAGGCGACTGTGACAAGGTCATGAAATACAGAGTTCGTGTCGCTTGGAACATCCAGAAATGGCACCAATTTTGGATATGCATACCGATAAAATTGTCCAAGGTGTTATGACTTCAACTTTTAATGTTTAAGCATAATTTTGTTGTGTTAGGGGTTATTAGGGATCATTCTAAGTGAAACTAGTTTGGTTTCCTCAGTGGTTTGGGAACGCGTGAAGCCTTATTCACGACACAGGTACTGTTTCAAAGATGTAGAGATGTAAACTGTGATGTGCTCGTGTGTTTTGCCAGTTATACTAAAGCGTTTGATCGATGCCAGCATGATAAAATGGTCACTGCTTTGTTGGAAGTGGGCATTGATGTACGGGATATACGTTTAATCAGCAACCTTTATTGGGGTCAGAAGGCCATTTTGAGGATTGACAGAGAGCTGTCGCGACCTGTGGCTATCAGTTGGGGCGTGAGGAAAGGCTGTGTCACCAGTCCTTTTTAACCTCTACTCGGAAAGTATTTTCCGTAAAGCACTGGGGGATGTAGAGTTTGGTATAAGGGTAAATGGAGAAGTTATAAATAATATTCAGTTCGCAGACGGCACGGTGCTTATTGCTGAAAATTTTGATGATCTTCAAGAGTTGCTGGATTGGGTAGATGAAACCAGTTTGGAATATGGATTGGAACTGAATCCAATTAAAACGAAATGTATGATAATAAGCAAAAAGTCGTTCCCACCCAAAGAACTGCTCTTGAACGGCCGTTCCGTAGGTCGTGTTACCAAGTTTATGTATTTGGGAACTACTGTGTCAGAGATTTGGGATCATTCTGTAGAAGTCAAGTTGTGTATAGAAAATGCCAGGTCCACGTTTACCAAGATGAAGCCTTTCCTGTGTTCCAGGGACCTTAGCCTTGACCTGAAAAAGCGCATAGTCCACTGTTATGTTTATTCGGTACTACTGTACGGGGTGGAACGTTGGACGCTGTCTGAGGATAGCGAAAGGAGAATTCAGGTTTTGAGATTTGGGTCTACCGGAGGATTTTAAGAATTCCATGGGTGGACCAGGTCACCAATGCCGAGGTCCTTCAAAGAATCAATGCTGAGCCTGAACTGTTAGTACTGGTAAAGTGAATGAAGCTAGATCTTGGACATGTAATGCGTAATGAGCAAAAGTAACGGCTGTTACAGAATGTGATTCATGGTAAGGTTGAAGGGGAACGTGGGCCTGGTAGAAGACGCGTATCCTGGCTGGCCAATCTGCGCAAATGGTTCGGTGTCACATCGATAGAACTGTTCCACTGTGCAGTCGATAAAAGCAGAGTAGCCGAGATGATCGATCGTCAACATCTGGACCGGATAGGCCAGTGGTAGAAGAAGGGGTTACTTATTATGTTAAATTAGGTAATGTTAGGAGATGTGGGCAGTTTTTCACGGTGTATGGCTACCATGTAGATAAGGGATTATAAACAGTCCCTCGTCAGGGTGACACGGAGCCTCTCCAATAATTTTCTTACATACTTTGCGTACAACAATGGGTTTCAGCAAGTTCGTAAGGTTAATTTTTCTTTCACTTCCATTACAGATCATGAAGAAATTGTTCTTCATGATCTGTAATGGAAGTGAAAGAAAAATTAACCTTACGAACTTGCTGAAACCCATTGTTGTACGCAAAGTATGTTAGAAAATTATTGGAGAAAATAAGCTATTGCAATGGGCCGAAAATTTTTAGTTGTCCTTTGTCTTCCAAACTTCTTTCAGAATTCAATGCATTTCAGGTCATACCTTCACATTTTTATGAGGTAGGTCCTAGCAAAAAATATTAAATAAATAAACTAACAATAACAGAAAACGAGTTGTAGCGAGCGGAAAACGAGTTTGTTTTTCTCGTACCTTCTCGCATGACTTTCATTTCGACGGGAGGAGTATAATAGCGGAAATTTGCATTCCAGATCCGAGACATCGGTCCAGGCTCTTACAACTTGACTGTTCGAGGAGACTCGACCTTTTCATTCCTCAACTCCACTGCCCTCAAGTTCATGCAGAAATCCCGGTCCGTTCTCATACAGACGGACAAGGCCATCTACAAGCCAGGTCACAAAGTGCATTTCCGGGTGTTGGTTTTGACTTCGCATATGAAGCCAAGCGATCTCTCCTCTATTGACATATACATGAAGGTTAGTCTTTACCTATTGTTTTCTCATTATTTAGTTTATCTCATGGTTCTTGCTAAGTAGTTAGGCTGGAGATTTACCTGGACAATATAATAAACTGTCGCATCTCAACATGTTGCGAGAGTGGACACACCCATTGCATCCCATTATTCCGAAATTATTTACATATTGTTGTGAATTTGGCTCAGATAAATGTAAACTAGATTAATATTGGGAAATCTCCTATCTGACTTGATCAGTGTATCCTGTAGACAAACCTAATCTCCGTATTTTAATAATTATTGCATTCCTGTGTTCGAGATGTACTTTCACGATAACAACATTCAGTTTATTCTTCCAAGTATTATTTCGTCTAGTTATACAGTTTTTTATGTTGACACTTGACAGCCTGGACCATTCATTTCAGCATAAAGAAGAGGCGGGCCATTGGTTGAATCACATGGATACTTGGGCAGTATCCATGGTGAGCAGCCTTGTCCAGTGGTTTATCAGGGTCGTTGAGAGCTTATCGCCATCCCAAGAACTTTCATGAATAATTTTGTACAATGAACGATGTATGCAATCCACACTACCTCCTTTGAATTCACCAGCTGTTAGGGCTAAACTAACCTGAATTAATCTATGGCTTGGAGGCTCGTACGTTGAATGGCCAATGGAAAGGAGGCCACCCTGGGGGCCAAGCAATTGTGTTATTTGGGAGCCTGTAGTATTAGGTTACCTATCTTGATTCAAAGATTGGAAAATGTTTCACTTTGAATTCAAATGTTTGTAGTGCTTAAATCAGTAAAGTACGTGTGAACTATTGGACAAAACCTCCAAACCTGCAGGTTTTTGTCCAAGGGACCCACTGGCTTCAGAATGGAAGTGGTTAACCTCTCTGCTCGGCAATAGATTTAAAATCGATTCTTCCTTACTTATAGGATGGAGGTGGAAATAGGGTCAAAGAGTGGAACCGTGTCGAGCCAGTCAGAGGCGTCTACTCAGACGAGCTGGAGCTCTCAACGCAGCCTGTTCTTGGCGACTGGGAGATCGTGGTGAAAGCCAGTGGTCAAGAATTCACCAAACAGTTCACTGTGGCTGAATATGTTCTACCGAAATTCGAGGTGACTTTGGACGTACCGCCACATGTGACTTTCAAGGACAGCAAGTTTCCTGTTACTGTCAGAGCAAAGTGAGTTTGAAAGAAAAGAAATGCACCTATTTCCCCTTTGTGTATAATCCTCTTAATGAGGGACACAGTAGGGTAAAAGGGAAGTGATCGCTCAGTACTGTGGTTATTTGCCTGGGTAAATGATTTGTGGGTACAAACATCGAAGGAGCCACGTTTAAAGTTGTAGGTTTATCATTCAAATGCTTTGTAGGTACTTATAATAGATATGTGTAAATGTCTGTAGAGAGAAGATGTGTGGCACACCAGGGAATGAGCCTATATCTTAGGTATAACAAATATTGAGGAAATCTATAAAACAGTGGTCTGAGGCTCCTAATAACTTGATCCATAGAAAAATAGCTACCTATGGACAAGTCCAGTGAAGGTGGCCGTCGGCGTCATATGAATGATGGAGCCTGAAAGAAGATTCCCATCTTCGACAACCAACCCAGATTAATTGCGGCTTGAATCCTATGAAGTTTACTCCCAGCAATCCCAGGAGGCTCATACCCAAAAACCGAAATTTATTTATTTGATTGAAGAGTTAATTCAATAATCAGGGCTACATAGGGCCTTTACCACAACCCTGAAAGTGTTATTACAGCTTTGATACTAAATCATAAAATAAACATATCTCTTTAATTTGCACATTATAATGGTTTCTCAATAGCATTGCTATAAATTCATTCTTTAAACAGTCTTAACAGCGTATTATGCACAATAAGGTTTTTTCTAAATCGATGTCCTATGTTAGAACCTGCATCAACTCATTTTCTAGTGTTTCCCTATTGTGAATAGTCCTCATAAAACTAAATCCTTCACTAAGGTAACTTAGGGCTGTTGAATTATTCACTAAGGTTCTTAAGTAACATGTTTAACACTGTACATCGAATTTTCATTTGCACAAGAGTAGTTAATTTGTGGGACTCTAGTTCAGTTAGTTCACTCCTTGAAAGGATTAGTTATTTTGAGTTATAGTTAGTTTCAGTAGTTCATTCTAGTCCCTTAAATTACTTCCGTCGAGTTCATTATATGTTATGTAATAGGTAGCGGTTCCTTTTTGTATTTATATAGTACAATAGGACACCTATTTCCAACCTATTTTATAATGACAGGAATCACAAAAACACTATTTTTCAGAATAACTCTCATTAGAATCGAACAAAATCACAAATTACTATCACAAGTCTTGTCACTGATGGGTTAATATATAGGTACCTAATATTACTTATTTTTTGACTGGCTAATTTCATAAGTCTTGGACAGCAATCTACTCACACAACACAAACAAAGCACTGAACTAGAACTGTCCATACGTTCCCTGTTCTGGCTTCTGGTAGATACGGAAAGGAAGGGCTGAATAACTCCAACTCTTAGTTCCTTTAAAATGTTGTCTCGTGATACTATAAACTCCTCACGTAGTATCCACATTATCTAAGCGACTCCTAATGAACCAAAGGAACTACCGTTCTGTGCGAACTAAAGAACTAGTAACTCACTCGCTCATTCCCCTCTTCCTACATCCATCACTAGCCGCTGGGTCCTTGATTCTGTTACTCTGTGGTCCTAGTGTACAACCCTTCAGTGAAGTGAGCTACCTCGAGGAGTAGTTCATTTGGCGGAGTTCATCGAGAGTAGTTCAGTACTTCTCACCTCTATTTATACGTATATTTTCACTAATTCAGTACATAACCTGTTTTTAGGTACACTTATGGTCGCCCTGTGAAAGGCGAAGCCACCATTTCCATGTATCCTAGATTCGTGTCTGACGTCCTTCAGCCAGTATATGATCCGCCTGTACATAAAGTCATCAAAATCGACGGAAAAGGCCTCACTGAGTTCGATGCTGTAGCAGATCTTGCGTAAGCCACCCAGTTATGCTGATCTGACCTGCTGTATAAGTGAATTGTAATTATGTGTGCTCTACGCTCGAAACATTTAGGGAATAAAACTGATGAACCACCATTAAATCTAATCAACTACAACATTTCTAGATTGAACGATGATTATGAACGACAAATTCTTTTTGACGTTGTTGTAAAAGAAGATCTGACAGGAAGAGAGCAGAATTCGACTTCCTCATTGTGGGTGCATCGCCACAAATATAAATTAGAGCTCGACAAAACCTCGGAGTTTTTCAAACCGGGACTCAAATATACTGCCTTTGTAAGCCCTCTCTTGATTTTAGTGGTTTAACTACGTTTTTTCAGCCATCGTGCACCATGATTGAAAAATAATTCATCGATGGTTTTCAGTTGAGGCTCGTCCATCATGACGGGATACCAGTTACTGATAAAACGAATAAAATTAAAGTACGCTACGGTTATTCATATGACGAAACTGAATATGTAGAAGAACAGTACCCAGTCTCTGACAATGGAATTGTCGAACTCAATTTTTACCCACCTGTCAACGCAACAACGCTTGGAATTGAGGTTTGTTCTTGTTATACAAACAACGATTGATTCTTTGTCTTACGTTTGATACTTTGTTCTTAGTATTGATTCTTTGTCCGTAGGGAGAATACTTGGATGTGAAAGAATGGTTTTCAACTGTATCTCCTGCAGTATCGCCTAGTAATTCGTTTATTCAAGCCATTCTTCTGACTACAAACCCTAAGGTAAGGTTCGATTCATTTCAGAACATACTGATACCAACCACTGCCAATGAGGAATGGACATGGGTTGGAAGAAAAAATGCGTGACGTCTACGCTACTATGTATTACCATCTCACTCGGTTCCTGGGGGGGGGGGGGGGGGGGAGAGCATTGCATAGCAGATGACGTCGCACGCTTTTTTATTTCCCCCTTTTCACCCACTTCTGTTCATTTCCGACCCGTCATATAAGCACCTTTTTGGAAAACTCCTTATAACTACAATTTTAAAGAATTAAAAAAATTCACGTCCAAATTTATCATATTACTAGTGACTGTATTTATGTTTGACTTGGTATGCTGTGTCGTATGGCAACCCAGACTGGGCAGCTCGCCGTTTTTATTATAAATAAAGTGTTGTTCTCTCTCATGCAAAAGTAATACAACAATGGAAGATTATCAAATATGTTAACTTTCCTAGCCAATCCCACTGATGGGTTATGCCATATGGCACAAGTGATGTTTCGGTCGGGAATGAATGAGTCCAAAGAGATGAACCCTTTGAAGAACTGGTTTCAGGAACGGATCCACAAAAAGGTCCAAACAGTGTGGGATACTTTCAGTTACTACTGTAGCATCCACAATTTCTGGATCCATGATTGAGCCTATCTCGATTTTCATCGACAGTCCATTTCCTTAGGGAATGGATATGCCACAACTACTGCAGTGAGATATTTCGAATCCGATCATGGGCTTTAGAACCTCCCGTGTCCCTAGGAAAGTTTGGTGGACAGGAAAAATCGGGTTTCTGGTGGATCTTCATAACTTATTATATTGTGAAAAAATAAAAGAATTAGAGGTAAATAAATGTTGCAACACAGTTTAGTCAAAACCATTGCAAACTTGGTTTTAACGGTGTGTTTATTTTTGTATCGATTTTTACCAGAAAAATTTGAATGCCGACGTCAGTGAATGAGAACAACATATAGTGGAAATCGTGTTTAACGATGTTTTTCATAGAATAACCTTTTTATTTCTCGCTCAACCAAATTCAGTGCAGCGCCTGGAGCTTCTGTACTCTTGCCATTATGTACTAAGAACTTCCTCGCTGTTGAAATCCATGCAGCAGAAAGCAGAATTGGACTATTGAAAGGAATGACAGCATTTTGCTGTATCTTGAACCACTGCTGCAAAGCTTTGTCAACATTGGCATGTTGAGGAGTCCTTATTTTTATTGTGTAGAAAAGGAATCTCACTCAAAAACCTCGAGTAATTTCCCCCCACACAGAACTGATTGTTAAGTGAGCAACACCAATTTGCCGTGTCGTTCTTCGACATTCTATACACCTCTTTAGACACACGGGACACTAGATACTGATTTCATGTTAAAAAGAAAGAACTTCGACCTACCCTCTAATGTAATCATAAATGATTGTGAGACCTGGTAAAGAGGCCTGCCTCAATTCGAACCAGACTCACTTGTCTGGTACAGAGGCGGGTCTGTGATGGGGGGTATGGTTGGGCTCAGGGTACATGGTCCGAATTTTAGTTTGCCCTTGCGAAAAAGACATAGGAGTCTGCCCCATACTGTCCGGAAGCAGAGCTGAGAATCACCAGGAGCTTTGTCGCTCTACAAGCAAAAAAAATGTGAGGACAAAGAAAGTGCCGCTTATGGGATCAATACCCCTGGGTTGCGACAACCCAAACTGATGAACTTTTCCAAAAAGCGGGCGCAAGCCCACCTCCAATCAACGAGGCCTTTGAACCATTGTGGGTCTCGTCCATTGCCCCCAAAGGTACCACTTAAGAACATTGGCAAAGCCAGGCCGGATGTCTGCCAGCTCTGCACTGAGGCAGTGGAAACATCAGAGCACATCCTGTGTGAATGTCCTCTGTAGTGTCAACACGATTCCCACACTTCAGAAAGGGGTTTATAAATTCCACCAATGTTGCTGGAGAATCACCCGTGAACCTTCACTTTGTGAGAGAAGAGGCCATCAATCTGGTTCTTAAATGAGAATAAGGACAATTGTTAAAATAGATCATCCTGGTATCACTGACGAGGGGCTCGGTACACGCCCCTAAAACCTATACTGCCGACCACTGATGGCGCTATAAATGATTTCCACTGTAGTTTGCATAAGAGTGGAACCTGCCTTGTAGTTGTGGATACTTCAACTGGACTTGGGAACTATAGTACCCCAGACCGATCAGTCCCTTTTCTGGACCTGTCTGGTCCTCCCTCTGGACCCTCTCATTCTGGACCAATACTTCACTAGTTCACTAGCTTTCAGTCAATCAATGAATACGTTTCAGGAGTACGTACACCTATTTTTCAGCTGCCACAAAGGACAGCATCTGTTTCCTGACATACAGGGAGTCAGGGCAACATAAACTGCTTTTCTTCCTGCACTGCACGTTTTAACTGTACCTTTCCTTCTTGAAAATCAATTTCAGGTGAACGAGGATGTGGAAATTGAAGTCAACTCTACTTCAGAACTTACACACCTCACCTACCAAGTTTTGGGTCGTGGTGATGTGGTCCTAGCCAATTCTGTACAGTAAGTTCATCAATCATCCACTCGTCTAGTGGCGGGTAATGCTGTTTCAATAATACCCCCTCGTACAAACAGGTAATATCCTATGTTTACCTCAACAACGCATTCCGATCATTATTATTATTTTTATTTTTTCAGAGTTCCAACTGGTGAAAGGACGGCTCGATTTAGATTCTTGGCTACTTCCCTCATGGCGCCAACTGCTCATTTGGTCGTCCAGTACGTCTCCAAAGATGGGGAAGTTGTTGCTGATGGCTTGGATATCGAACTAGATGGAGCACTTCAAAATTTTGTTAGTTCGCACTTATAATTAGAGCGGATGTAGCATGTACAATGAAGCTAAATTAATCTTTGAACAATCAGACTGAAGAACCAGCAATAAACATAATAATTTTGAAGCAATAGTAATAACAGTTTTGGGGTACCCAGCGTCAGTGACGTTTTGATCCCATTATGTAGATCCTAACATGGATCCTAATCTTACTTACAGACATAAAAACAATTTGTTGTAGTAAAGTAGTAGGTACGTACAAGCTGCATGGGTTTATGGAGAAGTAATCGTTGAAGGAAAATGATAACACGAATTTCTTACCCTACCGGCAGAGTGGTGGCGTACGTAGAGGTATCTGTTCACCATATTTGCGTTGGTTTATGGTAAATGTAATTTTATGGTTACAGGTCAAAATCGACGCATTTCCGAATGATGTTGAGCCCGGTGCAAGTGTTGCTATATCCGTCGAGTCCAAGCCGAATTCATACGTTGGTCTTATGGGAATAGATCAAAGTGTCATTCTTCTCAAGACGGGCAACGATATAACTGAGGTGAGCTGAAATGTGGATAGTTCGATAGGTTCTGTAGAACTGAAATACTTATTTTAAAAATTGCCACTAATTGTCATAGGAAAACGTCATGGAGGAACTCAGAACATACGACTCCACACCTGGGAAACTGAAGATAAGAGGGTCCGGAGTGGACGTTGAACGACGCAGGAGGAGGTCTCTACGTAGAGCTAACCACTCGCTAAGAAGATCTAGGAGGTCGCTATTTTGGTGGCCAGGATCTTTTACTGCCAAGGAAACATTCAACGTAAGTTGAAATTGACGTATATTTTCCTGAAACTATCTGTTGCAGACAACATTTAAATAATGATTATTAATTGTTATATTACTTATAGAAAGCAGGTGCTGTGATTTTAACAAATGCACTTGTCCACGAACACACACCATGGCGTAAGTAGTTTCAATTACTTAATCATTTTTATTGTACTACCACTTGACCGAATTAATTATTCTTTCAAAGTAAACTTACAGTCAACTAGCAATGAGCGAATTTTCAAAAAACACTTGATACTTTCGGCTCTCGGTAAATTGAAAAAACCTGTGTGTTCAGATACACTCGGTAATTTGAAGCAGAAGCAGAGTTCTGTTCTCGAAAACGCTATAAATTGAAGTGAAAGAAGAGTCCTCCCGTTAATTTAAAATGAGGTGTGGTGAAAATCAACTTGTCAAGGCTCATTTCGACTCACTCTTACAGAAGAAAATTACTGATAACTTCCGCGTTTTATTTTATTGTGTACATGAGTGTTTCCTTTTTTCCGTTTCATCTCAAAACTCCCGGTAATTAAAAACAGTCGGTAGGTAGTTCAAACTTTTATTGAAATCCCCAGAACTTCAATTTACCGAGAGTCAGCTGTACCTAACTAATTTCTACTGTACAGTTTTGAACTGAAGACATTAAAAATATATACCTGTACATGTAGGAAACGACAAAAACGGACGAAAAAACAGGAAGTACCGTGGCAGGGGTAGGGAGAGTGATAGTAAGTTGTACGAGTTACAAGCACGTTTGATTTTGCTCATTGATTCCGAATGATATTTTGACTTCCCTGTACGGCTGCTTGTACTCAACATAGTAATTCGTTATATAAATTTGAATCATCGTATCTTTTTGTTTCATCAATTTGTTACCTACCTGAAGAAAACATTTGCCACTGCATGAGTTGTTCAAAGGTTATGACTGACTACCGATCTGTTCATAGTTATCCCTTTAGAAATTCCTGTCCCCCCTGTTGCTAAAACTAAGTTGGATTTTTCTTTTCTGCTTAAAATGAATTCAGGTAGACAAGCTGTCCCATTGCGCTGCTTGTAATGTTTGCAATAAGGGGTTTTGATCTTGAGTTTCCTTTATCATTGTAGGTATATCTGTACGTTGTGCATGTACAATACTGTCGCTGTGTACCACCATATCCCTAAAATTTATGTGGGAATCTATCCTAACGGTAATTTTTTCTCCACATTAGCTCAGTTATTTCTGTACTGGTCTTTGGTATGATTAGGTATGTACATAGGTACCTAATGTCTAAGCTTCATACAGATCAAATTCGGACTGTTGGGCAGAAGTTTACCAAACGGCACCAAAATCGGCTTTCACTCCAACGGCGAACTTCTACTCCGACGAACCAGTTTATCACTGACAGACGAACCCCATAACTTAGATTGAAATGAATTTGTATCGAAAAATGAGTTCTTATTGAAGCATGTGTGTTCCTGCGTGTGTAGGTATGTATGGCGAACGCAACAGATCTACTTTACCTAACTCAAAAATTCTATAGTCCATTATGTTTGAATCGATTGGCGTCAATCTTCAGACGCTCATTGTCAGATGGCTAAACGCAATGCTATTAATATGCAACGCACTAACGTTGGTACTTGATACGAATAGCTGTGTAGGTTTACTTTCTGAATTAAATAACGTACAAGTCCTAAATCATGCTTAGTTTAGTGCAGTAACAACTCTTAACAATGCAAAGCCGGAATCCTTAAATAGAAACCATAGGTTCGAATTAGTGCATACTAACGCTTCTACCTACTTAATTTATTGTGATTTTGGTTAAAAATTCAAGTTGGAGGCAGTTAGACTATATTTCAAATTGCTTAGATGTGTGTTTCTCATATGGAATTTGGTCAACCATGCTACCTAGTGGGAAAATATTATTCAATTGGCGTAGGTAGGTAACTACAGTGTATTGTACGAGGAGGGAGATGGTAATCATATCCGGGTTCGTTGACGTTCATCAAAAAATTTGGATCAATTTTCGTTTTGTATTTTTGTTACTTGGTTTTTCATCTTAACTGAATGTTTATTGTTAATTTGTTTCTTGTATCTCAGTATTACAAGAATGATAATGATTGTATTGACGCATGCTTCACTTTCACAATGGTACTGTTCAATCGTAGTTCGATGGCACAACCTGTCAAGATGATTTTGGGCGGTAGAATCATTGCAAAATTTCCTTTAAGAATCTGTCATCAAACAGTTTTTTCTTCCCTGATACCATAGAATTAAGTGGACTGACGGTCGAATAATAGGTGCCTACGTCATTTTATTAATATGCGATATATTTAAACCTATCTTTTTCTATAAAAGATCTAAGAACTCTTTGGGAAGTTGGTTATATACGCGCCAGCCCCTAGTATGTATATGAGGGCCCCTGCCGGTAGATTCCGGGGGGGGGGGGGGGGGGGCTTCCTAGGCTCCAGCCCAACCCTCCTGCTGCCGTTCAAGTTTGGCTTTAGTGTCCATACGACCCTTCACATTATGATTTGAAAGCTAGTATGTGGTCCCTTGGTTGAGTAGTTGCCTCGTTTGTGACATCAATTAGACGTTGAACAGTACTTTCCCTTGCTGTATTCTATTTGAAGGACTGCAATGCGATGAACATACACCAGGGGCGTATTTATATGATGGAATGTTATACATTTTTAGTTGTATTGGGTTAGTATTCTGGTATTGCCTGCAAATATTATAAGTACCTATGCCTATTGAATGTCACCCATCACTGTTCAATTCAAACAGATGTGTAGAACCCATGTTACCTACCTCAATCACAGTGTTGGCATTTTATATTTGAATATTTTCATGTTTTGGTTTGTACGTATTTGTTGGGAATACGGGTTGATGGTTTATTCTTCAGTATACTACCGAGGTGGTTTCCCCGATATGATGTTGGAAGAAGCAATGGTACCAATGGCTGCAGTGAATAGTGTTGGGTCATCAGGCATGACCCAGGAGCCCATAAGAGTTCGCAGCGAGTTCCCAGAATCATGGATTTGGGAAGCATTTGATACAGGGTAATTTAAGTGCATACGAGTAATTTGTCTGTGTGAGCATGGTGACCTAGTTGATTAGGTAAGTGGCAAAAGCTTGTGGTGGAGGTGGCTTCTGAATGTACTGGGATGGCTTTCAGCACTCACTAACACAATGATACTTTTACAAATACGACGTTCATCTATCGTACCTTGGCAGTATGTTGACACATTGAGTCTCCTACATATCTATACTCATGTTGATCTGACCAGATCAACTTTCTGGTAATAATAGTCGCTAGACAGTAATTTTAAATGTTAATTACCTTACTGCAGTTGTGGATGAATTTGGTCCTGAATTGAAAATCCATCCTCTATTTTGGTGTCTCCTACTGAAAATTGTCTAGCAAAGCTCGTGGCTCCCACACTGACCAAAAGACTACCTCACTTTTTTCCCATAGTTTCTAGATAACTTCCCATTGAATTTTAAACATCATAAAATTATGTGTTACTTTTGATATTTGATATTGTTTTATCTGCCTGTACAAAATGTTCAAGTTCCTGTATACAGTTTTAGGTGCTCAATCCTGTCAATGTACATATTGGTACATAGGTGGGGTTGTTGGGACACTGAGATGGTTTGAAGACTCTGAAAAGAAATATGTATCTGAATCACTAATACCCCACTTCTTTTCCCTAATGGCAAGAAGCTGGTTTTTGTTATGTCTTGATTACTAATGCATCTACGGCATCCTTTTGGGAACATTGAAGGAACCAGAGGAGGCTCGAGGATGATGATTCCAACTAAAGCCGACACTTACCAGGTTGGTCGCCCAATCCCAAAACCAGGGACGCCTGGGTATAAGCCTGATATTGGGCCGCGCGTGCCCTACAGCCGGGGAGGCAGACCCGGTCTGGCCGGTCCTTTCGCCTTCTCCAGGCTCCCTTCGCAGGTCATCCACCGCCCTAGGGTCCACTTTTGCGACTCAAATATCCCCACCAACACTTGGCTCTTTTCTAACTTCACTATTGGGTATGTCACTCATCTCTTCATTTCCATTTGTTGTTTCACGTGTTCATTCACATTTCGACCCATAATTACTCCTTAGACCTGTGCATCTTGGACGGTTCACAAATGAAATCTAATTCCGATTTGATACCATAAAGGATCCAAACTGTATACCAGTGTCAGTTCTCCAATCTTACTGTAGTTTTCTGACCGTTGTCTGTGAGTCTCTAGTTTTAATCAGCACCTAACATTGAAGTCTTCAACGCAAAAGCTCACCATTCTGTACAGTGCATTAACGTTAAATCAGTTGATTAATATTAAATTCACGAAACTTCGACCTTTGCCCATCAGGACATAGCTCGTGGGTTAACGTTGCGTCGTGGGTTTTTGAGGATTTACTCAACTTTGGCTCAGCTTGACTTAGGAATCTGTCTGATGGTACAACACTCGAGTACACTGAAACGTTTCACGGCTTTGTGTTGGGCTTTTTGGCTGTGAGTGGAGTCTTGCCGAATGGCATTGTGAACCATCAAATCATTTGACGATTATGGCAGTGGAATTGATCTTCCAAAGCTCAGGAAGAGGTAAAACAGGCGTAACGACTTCCCCTAGACCCCAGGGTACTTGACAGTTAATGGTGTGTAATCGTTGTTTTCACACATCTTTTCATGGTCCTGGCGGTCCTTCACTGCTGATGTTCGCTTTGTTTAGCTTGGCCCCAGAGTGGCCCACATGTCAGCCCTAACCTCGTTGTGACTGAGCCAATTAGGCTTCAGCTAAATGATTGTACCAAATTCTCAACCTCAACACAGAACAAGCTGATCACATCCTTGTAGCAGCCGAAAATGGCTCGTATTTGCTTACATAACCTTGGTCAGTTTCAGTTTCTGGAACTTCTTTTACACGGTATACTGTTTGTTTCCTTTGGTCTCCCTTTTGCTTAACCTAGACTCCACGCGTATTGAAGGATAGTTGACCCAATTGTTTTTTCTTCCGTTAAGTATGAACCCATCCAGTGATAATTTCCATGGAGTCTATATACCTACGTTATCACGTAGGTTCTGATACATTTTAAATTCATAATTAATTTCTTGATCCATTCGTGTTCTACCAAATTGACATACTTTTTTTAATTGAAAACAATTAATTTCATAGTGTTGTACATAGTGTTCGAAGTGTCGTGATACAGTGGTTATACAGGATGTCCCACGATACTCCCCTCCACCGCCTCTATTTTCCTTAGGAAGCGAGTTAGAAGAACAATTTTCAACTATTACTCTTCAAAATGTTCAACTTATATCTCAAATCAAAAATCAGAATTTCATAAAAATGTTGAAAAATATGAAATGTTGACGGAAACTTTTTTTTCTTAAACTAGCAAACCAACCCCATTTTTATTGCAGATTCGAATTCAGCGTGAAATTTCAAGAATAAATGACCCGTCACTCAAATCATGAGTGCGCAAAATGTGCAAAAACGTGGTTTTGGATGTATTTAATTATTGCCTTCGTGTGATGTATGATTTTAGGGTGTTTTTTTCGCGTTCAGTCACGCGGTGATGTCAGTTTTGGTTTATTACTTTTAATAATCAACCTTTTTTAATTCACGATCATCCTTACTTATGTCATCGTTAATTATATAGGGTGTAGCAAAAGTCGGTATCTTTTTGATTTTTCCATAGCTTTATTAAAAATAGGTATATTTACATAATATTTTCGTCATTATGTAGTAAACATCTCCGATTTAGAAGAAGATAATGTGCGGCATATGGCCACCCCTAGCCCAGTGACGCGCGTCTACTTGCTCCAAGAAATTTTGCAAGACTCGCCCGCAGAGCCGCTGGTCGACATCGGCGATCTTCTCCCGGATTTCTTTCTTCAGTTCCTCGGCGGTCCTGGGTTTATTCTCGTAGTCCTTGGACTTCATGTAACCCCAAAGGAATACAAGACCTGGGAGGCCAGTTCTGAGTCCCGTTTCTCGAGATGATTCGGTCTTGAAAAGTCGCGCGATAAAGCCATTGTCGCCCTTGAAGTGTGGCAAGTTGCGCCCTCTTGCTGGAACCAAATGCTGTCAGTGTCGATGTCGGATTATTCCAATTCAGGGATTAAAAAATCTGTTAGCATTTGTCTGTACCGAAGGAAGAAATCCGGGAGAAGATCGCCGATGTCGACCAGCTGCTCTGCGGGCGAGTCTTGCAAAATGTCGTGGAGAAAATAGACGCGTGTCATCGGGCTAGGGGTGGCCATATGCGGGATTCTATCTTCCGTACCTAAATTGGAGATGTTTACCTACATAATGACGAAAATATTATGTAAATATGTACCTATTTTTAATCCATTTTTGGGAAAATCAAAAAGATGCCGACCCATGCTACAACCTTGGTATTGAAATTCCATGAGAACGTTCGGATGAAAATCCGAATCTGCATTTTTTAAAAATCTAGGATTTATTATTTTCCTGTGTAGTTGACCCTTCTGCATCAATCACTGTTTTCTGTAGTCAACACCAACCCTCTTGCTTCCCTCATGAAAGCCCTAAATCGAATAGGGTAGCCGGCTGGGCAGTTACAGTTTCATAAAATATGCGGTCGATTCAAGAATTCTATTATTAATTTACTATTATGAAACGTAACGTTTATTCAGATTAAAAAAGCTACCTAAACCTATCAACAAAATCCAAAATAACCATGCGAGATTATGTAATCAGGTGTAGTGATGGACTAAAGCGTTATTTTCTGATAACGCGTTATTCGCTAACAGTTATCGGTCAGTAACCGGTTATTGTGATAACTGGTTACCAGTTTACGGATGGGGGTGCTGTTCAACAGGAGTAGAGAGACAAACATGAGTGTTCACCAGGGAGGGGATAATGTAAAGCTCGTCGTATGCTTGTACCTATTGCTTCATCTTGTGAATCTGTCACAAAGATGGGGCTCACGTACAAATGCTGAATATAAATATAAAAGAAATAAATTCTTGATAGAAGAATAAAAACATTAGAATTTCCTAATCTCAAAAAAAAATCCGTCTGTCCCTCCTGGGGTCCCGTAAAATTGAGTTTAGTAGATAGTAGGTCAGTATCTGTGGGTAGGTACCTATCCACAGTTTGATGTGATAGGTAGATGAAATCTTGAATTAATTATCGGCAATATGCTTTAGAACTTCCTACATCACAGCAAATTGGAAAACGAACATTATGGGACTAGTTTTTAGGCCCTTCAACATTTTTAAGGTTATTACTCGATAACTAGAACTGAACTGAGGGAATGAAGAATAACTCTAAGCACTAAGCTGAGGGATACCATCTTAAAATAGGTAGGTAACCTGTTAGGTACCGAGTAAAGGGCAAAGAGTGATCGCTACAGGTGCGCTGTGTCCTATAGCGTACAATACCATCTCATGTCAAAGGGAAGCGAAAGGTCCTAAGCTGATGGATAGTCAGTAACCGGTTACGAGGTGAAGTGGCGCTATCGGCGGCAGGTAGTTACTCAATACCATCCCCACATCAAAGGATGCGAGAGCAAGACAGTTACCTATGTGCGGCCAGCCGGTACATGTACCGTCTCTTTAGCACTACTGTCCAAGCCACATGCCCAGCAGAAGCGAAGCAGTTATTCCAATAGCGTAGGTTTTCTCGTAACCAGTTATCTCAGTAACCGATTCTAGGTCGATAACCGGTTATTATAAGCGTTTCCATTATTCAACACCCATCACTAATCAGGTGTTCCCTAGTGATGGTATCTTGGCTGGATGTGTTCCATTTCATTCACGGTCATGTTGACGAAACTTTTCTATGCAAATTTCAGGGCCATACTGTGAACGAACGGCTGGACATACAACGCTCAGAAAATCCTCAGGAAAGAATTCAGTTTGAAAACGTTTAAAAAAAACACATATACCCTCCTGTTATAAGTTTTCGAGCTAAAGCATTCTGAAAATTTCATTCAGCCCCTATTTTTCTTCCCTTAGAGACATCGAATTAAAACTCCTGAAATGTTTCAATTCTATGCGTAGAGATTACTGACAGTAACGCCAGCGGACCGAATGGACCCCAAACGGGACCTAGAAACCAAATTTCGTTTTTTGTTCATGGTAACTAAGAAAAGAAAAACGAAGTACGGCGGGCGTACAGAAATTGTTAATTAATTTTCGGATTCTATGTACCTTGAAACGGAAGCCATCAAATTTTGAGGGGGTTAAAAAAAAATCTTGCTCAATTCCAAAGGTTCATTCACCATGAAGGGGTTTCATCTTTTAAAAAAAGTATGTGTGTGTGTGTGTGTGTGTGTGTGTGTGTGTGTGTGTGTATAGCGTCAAAATTTCATATTTTTCATCATTTCCATGAAATTTTTGGCACATTTACGTTGATAGGATGATCGTAAATCGAAAAGTTGGCATCACCTCGTGATTCAGCTCGAAAAAGTACCCCAAACACGTACGGTAGCTAGGCAAAACATTTGAGTGACTGCTCATTTTTCCATGATAGTTCACGTATCTGCAGGTAAAACGAAGATGGGGCTCCTGTTTGAAAAACAAAGTTGGCATCGAAATTTCAGCTTTTTCAACGTGAAATTTCGATTTTGGATTTGAAATCTACTTAACAAATCATGAGGAGTATTAGGTACCGTATGACTTTTTTTCTAACTCGTTTCTCAAGGTAAATATATGGGTAGCGTGGTGAGAGAACGTGTCGTCAGACACGCTGTATACATTTTTCAAACCGTCTTATTATAGTCTCATAATAAATTGCGTCTTCTTGCATAACTTTTGTTTATTCTTGAGATTCTCCTGTTTGCAATTTCAGCTATTCCATGAACATGGCAGTTGTCTCGCCAAATTAAGTAATTATATCCAAAGATCGAACTAAATCACCATGTTTGTGCTTGCCATGTTCAAGCTACTTTTTTCAATATAATGCTGCAAGAATGTGAATGAACCTCGCTTTCTTTCCCATACAGCTTCGTGAATTTGGTGATTGCTCTGTGTTTTGTTTGACGCATGTTGTGATCTAGTTTTCTACGCAAATGACCGACTAT
Organism: Leptopterna dolabrata; assembly: GCA_954871275.1. Taxonomy (NCBI): domain Eukaryota; kingdom Metazoa; phylum Arthropoda; class Insecta; order Hemiptera; family Miridae; genus Leptopterna; species Leptopterna dolabrata. Next base: position 56,398,491 of record OX940975.1, read on the forward strand.
ACTTATGTACAGTACGTTCATTCCATGCTGTTTATATTAGTATGAGTTCATTTGACCTCTACTTAGTAACTTTTAGTTGGCTTCTTCTTTCAATAGGTACCTGCTTGTTATTACAAAGCTCGTCTTCTAGAATCGGTTGTACATAAATTTCATTTTCCTTTATGCTTTTTTAGTTCATCTTTTATTTGATTGACTAATGTGCTGTGCTGAATTTCGTGTTTAGAAGTACATTTTAGACTATTTCACTTCGAGCTAAATTCCATTGAAGTACATACGTAGCAATAATGTGATATCTAATTTTTCATTACGAATAATTTATCGCTCACTTAGTTGTGATTTATTTGCTTACGTAAGGAATCCGCTATAAGTCGTTGATAAACCTCTAGGTTTTCAACGCTGTTCGATATATTCTTCTTCAAGTTTTATTCAATTAGTAATGTGGTCAATCTACTTATATTGGTACCTATAAGTTATAAACAGTTTTTAACTGATGTTTAGTCAGACACGCTAAAATTAATACCTGGTTCTGAATATTATGCAGCTACCAAGGAAAGCATACAGTGTCAAAAGTCGTTCCAGACACCATCACGTCTTGGGTCATTACTGGGTTCTCCCTTGATTCTGTTTACGGCTTAGGACTTTCTGCATCCCCATCCAAAGTAAGATCAAAAAGTGTTATTCATTAGTCCATTTTTGTTTAATTTTGACGTACATCTTAATAGAGAGTAATTTTAAAAATTTATATTTTGTTTCATGTTAATTAGTTTGGTTTGATGTCAGGTTAAAGTATTCAGGCCCTTCTTCGTCTCACTGGATCTCCCGTATTCGGTCATGAGGGGCGAATCGCTCTCAATCCCTGTCGTGGTGTTCAATTACATGAACAAGCCTGTAGAGGCTGAAGTGACTTTGGAAAATTCTGGGCAGTTCGAGTTTGCCGATTTCTCCAATGACGTGAACGATCATCCAAGTGAGTAACGATTTTGCTACTGAATCTTTCAGTTTGTATCGATAATATTGTCCCCCGCCTCCACTATCGGAAAAAGTGAATAAGCATGTAGGTACGCAGTTGCTACCACTTCCTGGTGTAGATGGACACTTCTGGTCTCAGTAAACATTTTGCACAACCAGCACAACACAACACTTTAGAGCGATTTAAAGATGCTAATGGCCTCCACCCCAGTGTATGGTGCCAGTAGTTGAGATATTGAAGAGTGTTGAGTTGAGTGTTCACTTAGATATTTAGAGGGTTATTATTCGTGCGAAGGATTTTCATTAATGTTTCTGTGCTAACTCTCTATTATGCCATTTGACCCACTAATGCAAAGTTACTGTAACAGGTGTGGTTTGGTTACTTTATGATTTCTGTTTGGAGCAGTGGCGTAGCTAGGCTCATCTACCAGGGGTAGCCCAGGTAATACCTTCCTAGAAACAATCCTGTACATAATGCGTCCCGATAAGATACCTACGTGATTAAAAAGCTCTCGATCAGGATGATAAATTATAGAGACATCAATGAATGGAATCAGAGCACTGAGAACAAATCATATGACTGTCGCTATTTATGTGCTTACTAGCTGCTTTTGTCAGAGTCGACAAGTTGGATAAGTCGCAGTTCGTCCAAACAGATTCATCGCTAGCTGACTAGAAAAGAAGGCAAGGAAAACATAACATTTTATTCATCATGATAAGCACTGGTCGTGCGTAATTACCTGGTTTAAAATGTTGAGTATAATCACGACCTGTCTCTTTGGTAGCATTGAAGATCCGACTGCAGTGACATTGATCATCCTTGTTCAGTAACAGCGCACTTCTCACTAAAATCACATGCCCCGAAGGTTTTACGGAGCAAACTGCATAGAATGCAATAATTGCGTTGATCTATATTTATATAGGTACCTACTAAATAAATATAAATTGCACTCGAGACTATAAAATAATTGAGATATGAAGCATGCGCAGTACCGTGTGGGAATACTCAGACAGGGACGTGCCAGAGGCCCCACTATGATGGAGCAGGGTGGGGCAAAAGGGAATGTTGCTACCCTCCGTTGCTTGCATTTGCCGGGCGTTTTCTTCCTGGCGGATGGTATGGGGATATCCCCGGCAGTGGCGCAGTCGTGGCGGGTGGAGGCATGGCCAGGTCGGTAGGGTGTACGGGATGTGTGTCCTGCTAATCGTAATAGTTGCGGATGACGGCCCACCGGGGCCGGGGAGGTGATCCTTGTAATCCTCGGGGGGAAGTCCGGGGCCCAGGAAAGTGACGGAGTGGTGACAGAGGTGGTGGGACCCAGACGTCACACAAGCCGGCAGCAGCTCGGGGTCAGGAGAGGTACAAAACACACCGAGTCGAGTTGGAGAATGTGAAGGGCCGAGGGCGTCAGTGGTTGAGGTTGATGTGGTGGGGAGTCGGTGAGGACGAAGGCTGACTTGTAGCGGGCGAGCGGGTCGGCATAGGGTTTCCCGTCATTCAACACAGTAGCAGTTGTTTGTGAGGTGCGGATTACATGAAAGGGACCGAAATATAGGGGTTGAAGGTGTAGGGGACTTCCCATTATTTATTTATTTAATTTTGTTACTATTTCAACTTTTCAACAGGTGACAGAGTCGTTAAGTTATCGTTAATAAAAACAAGTTCAGAATTTTTCCGAAAACTATAATTGTGTTCATGCTAAAAAATAAGTTATACTAAAAGTACCTAAAATTGGTGACCCCGACGTGATCTGATATCAAATTTGATATCAACTTTCCAAATTAACCAAATTCATTATGGCCGAAGAAGACAATTTTCAAATTCAGAATCCAGCAACAGGTAGCAGATCAAACAACCAAAATGAAGACGAGGCCAACGTAGTTCGACTGAAACTTCCCCCATTCTGGATTGAAAAACCCGAAATCTGGTTCTTCCAAATCGAGGCACAATTTTTCAACGAAAGAGTGAGATCGGAAACCAGTAAGTTCAATCAATTAGTGGCAAACCTGGAGCCAAAATTTCTTGAAAATATTTGGGATATCATCACAAGCGAGGATACAGCGAAATACTCAGCTGCCAAAAGACGACTGCTCAACATTTTTAAAGAAAGTGATGATAGGCAACTTAAAAAATTGTTGACAGGGCTTGAACTAGGTGACATGAAACCAAGTCAGCTTCTTCGAAAAATGCAATCTCTTGCGGGCTCTGAAGTCACACAAAAAGCTCTAAAAACTCTTTGGCTTGACAAATTACCAAATTCGGTCAAAAACATCCTAATTGTCAGCGATGAAAATCTAGAAAAATTATCTATAATGGCAGATAGAATAACAGAAATGAATCCCAATAACGAACTTTTCAATATTAAACAAGACAATATACAAGCTAGTAAAAGCACTAATGACAATATTTTAACTGAATCATCAGCTGCACAACTCACTACTCAAATCGCATCTCTATGTAAACATATTGAAGCTCTAAATTCAAGATCTCGAAGTAGAAATCACAGCCCATCATATCACCGAAGCGGAAGTAAATCTCGAAACAGGTACAACCCAAAAGGAAAATACTGCTACTATCATTTCTTATTTGGTAGCCGATGTTATCCTGATAGATGCAAACAACCCTGCTCGTGGAAGATTTCGGAAAACGAGAAACAGCAGTCGAAGTAGCAGCGAACTGGACTGCTGGATTCAATGAAAACAGCTGTAAATCTCGTTTATTTGTTATTGACAAAAAAACTGGATTACGTTTTCTTGTCGACAGTGGTGCAGATTACGTTTCCTTATTTAGATGATGTGCTGATTGCCTCATCTTCCGTAGAAGAACATAAGAAACATCTAGAAATGGTATGCAAACGACTCAGCGAATATGGTCTAAGAATCAATGTATCAAAATCTGTCATCGGTGAAGAACAACTCGAATTTCTGGGATACTTAATAACACCGCAAGGATCAAGACCTCTACCTGACAAAGTCAAAGTAATAACGGATTACAAGTTACCAGAAACAATTCATCAGTTACGCACCTTTTTGGGTATGCTAAATTTTTATCGTAGATATCTTAAGAACACAGCTGAAACCCAAGCAATCCTACATGAATATCTAAAAGGTGCAAAGAAAAAAGACAATAGGAAAATAGACTGGACACCCGAAGCTCAAGAAAAATTTGAAAAATGTAAACAAGATTTAGCAAATGCAGCATTACTGACGTATCCGAACCCTGAATTCAAGATAGCAGTTGTTGTAGATGCCAGTGATTATGCAGTTGGGGGGGTCCTTCAACAATATGAAGATAGTGGTTGGAAACCTATTGCATTCTTTTCCAAGAAATTCAACGAAACTCAAAAAGCCTATTCAACTTATGACCGAGAACTGCTAGGATGTTATCTCGCTATTAAACAATTCAAACATTTTCTTGAAGGAAGAGAATTCACGATATATACCGATCACAAACCATTAGTATACGCTTTCAAACAAAAAAACGAGAAAGCATCTCCACGTCAGCAAAGACACCTACAATATATTTCTCAATTCACCACCAACATTTATCACATCAAGGGCAAAGATAATATTGTAGCTGATAACCTGTCTAGATTGGAAGCTATCACAGTCATTGACTACGACGAAATAGCTGACAGTCAAGTAAATGATGAAGAACTAGAAAAGTTGAAGAAAAACAACGAAAATTTAAACTTCAAAAGTTATCCTCTACCTTCAGGAAAACAATTGTGGTGCAATGTGGAAGAAAATAGCCTAAAGCCGTTCATCCCAAAAAATTATCGTTTCCAAATGTTTGAACAAATTCATAACATGGCTCATCCAGGTGTAAAATCAACAGTAAAACAAGTGACATCCAAGTATATTTGGCCTGGGATACGAAACGATGTAAGAAAATGGTCACAAGCTTGTATTGCGTGCCAGAAAACCAAAGTCTCCAAGCACACCAAATCTCCAATGGGTTCATTCCAAGAACCTGATGAACGATTTAGTGATATACATATAGATCTTGTAGGACCATTACCCACATCAGATGGATATAAATACATACTGACGATGATAGACAGATTCACTAACTGGATAGAAGCCATACCAATAAGCGACATTACAGCTGAAACGGTAGCCAAAACATTCTACAATTGTTGGATATGTAGGTTTGGTGTACCTAGCAATCTGATTTCCGATCGAGGAAGACAATTTCAATCGCCATTGTTCCGACAACTAACACAGCTTTGTGGAGTAAAGATTCATTATACTACAGCATGGCACCCACAGGCGAACGGAAAAATCGAACGTCAACATAGAATATTAAAAACTGCAATAAAAGCACATAATTCGGTTAAGTGGTCTGAAACATTGCCAACAGTACTCCTGGGGTTGCGAGCAGCACATAGAGAAGAGACAAATAGCTCAATAGCCCAAATGACGTACGGAAAAACAATTAGACTTCCTGGTGAATTCTTTGTAAACAGTAACAACATGACCGATCCCGAAAGCTTCGTGGAAAAACTACAGAATTACATGAATATCCTTAAACCTGTGCCAGTTTACCACAAAAGATCCGAAAATGTTTTCATTCATAAAGATTTAGCGCACTGCACCCACGTCTTCGTTAGAGTTGGTAGAGTTAGAAAACCACTTGAACCAACCTATGAAGGTCCATTTAAAGTGAAGAAGAGAGAAGAGAAATATTTCACATTGGACATGAAGAATAAAGAAGTGAACATTTCTATAGATCGTATAAAACCTGCTTATCAACTATGTGAAGCAAACGAACTCAACTTGGAAGAAATGAATGATATTCGAACATACAGCGGAACACGATCCCTCATAAAAAAAGAAAGAACAGCAGTACACTTCCCTACTCGTGGCCTCACGAAAGTTTGTTATTTCTGATTGGATGTGTTCCTGGAGGGGGAGTAAATGTAGGGGACTTCCCATTATTTATTTATTTAATTTTGTTACTATTTCAACTTTTCAACAGGTGACAGAGTCGTTAAGTTATCGTTAATAAAAACAAGTTCAGAATTTTTCCGAAAACTATAATTGTGTTCATGCTAAAAGATAAGTTATACTAAAAGTACCTAAAAAGGGTTTTATGTATACATGGCACCTTCAGGTACATCTGTGTAGGGAAGTAGAATCGTTTGGAATAAGAGGTGTCAGTAACGGGAGTCGGTTGCGTTTGATGTCTGTTGACGGGTCCTTGAGAAAGATTTCAGCGGGTAGCCGTAACGCGGCTTGAAAAGTCCTTTTGGCGGGGCTAACACCATTGGTACGTCGGGCGGACGTGCGGAGACTTAAAAAGGACGTACAGAAGGGCTTTTGTCCACGAGGTATTATTGCTTGAAGTGGAAAGGGCCACCGCTCTATCTTGCCATTGGATTGAGGGTGATAAGCTGCTGTGCGTTGTTTCGTGATTCCAAGTGAGTGGAGGAGGTCTTTGTCGTCTGTGTCTGCGTCTAGGTGGGTGGCGAGGGAGAGCTGAATGGGAGGGGAGTTAGCACACGTAACCAGAAGGTCCGGATGATGTCAGAGGTGAGGACGTCTTCAAGTTGGTCCACGGGAGTTGGTGGAAGATGTGGCTGGGTTTGAGGTGGCTCAGGTGTTCTGGTTGGGAGGGCGATTCTAGCGATCTTGGAGGGTTGATAGAGGGCGATGAGGGAGGTCATTGTCGGCGGTGGCGGAGTCGGGGGAGGTGTCCGCTGTCTGGAGGAGGATTTCTTAGGGGAGGTGGGCGATCTCTTGAAGCATCTTGTCTTCTGTGCTCGGATATTGGAGGCGGAGAAGGCTGCGTCGAGTTGGAAGAACCTTAGGGTGGGGTCATGGGTGTAGAAGGGCGGCAGTGTGACCGGGATGGCCGTGGAGGTGGTCATGACGTCGGTGGTGGGGAGTTGGGGTTCGTCTTGCATTTTCGGCTTGAACTTCGGGGTTACAACTGCGGTGATGGTAATTTTGAGGTAGATTTTGGACGGTGAGGTTTTGAGAAGATGTCGTTTAATAGGTGAGTTAATATCCAGAAAGGTTTATCACCCCATTGGCTTGTGCCAGAAAGGTTTATCGCCAAGTTGGATATTAGAGGAAGTGCCCAGAAAGGTTTATCACCACATTGGCTTGTGCCAGAAAGGTTTATCGACACGTCGGGATCTTTTGTGAGAGAGAGATTGAGGAGAAGGGTAAGGTGAGAGAGAGAGAGAAGGCTCTGGTTCGAGGGAGATCGGTAGAATGGCGAGCTAGGCAAGCCGGGCGCCTTATAAAGACGCCTCTACCCTCCCTCGGTCCTCCGACGGCTGTTGAAAGCCGTTGAGGGATCGTTGGAGGGAGATATACCTGGCTCTGCCCCTTGCATTACACAGCTCGCCTTCTCCTCGTCTTTATTGGTAACAGTCTTATATTACAGAGTTGGAGTGGTATATTTTAAGGATACCATGACAGGTTCCATAATATATAATAATTGTTAAATAGAGTTGAGCGAGGTGTGGTCGGGCGAGTGAGGACCTTTTTTGAAGCAGGCCTTCTTTACTAACTTCTTCACTTCATGAAAAATGTAAGGAACTTTCCTATTATTTCTGACTCATTTTTATTTACTGTACATCAGTGGTATGTGGAGATCTCCGCTACCCCTGAAACTACGCCCCTGTTTTGGAGTTACGATGGGGGGTGGTCATTGTTTGGCCTCACCGAAATATTTTAAATTTTGGCAGATTCAAGACCTTCAGGGGCTAAGCGCCTTGATACATTCCCTTTTTTCTCTTTTTCATTACTTGCAGGTTGCCCCTCCTTTCTTTATTGTTGTTGTCATCTTCTTTGTGGCATGGAATGATGTCTTTTTCTTTGTTTTTGAGCAATTAATATGTTTTTTTCTTCATGTCAACCGATTTTTATAGCTACCTGTTTTTGTGATTGTTTCAATAAAATGACTTATTGCCTTGGTGAAGAACAATAGTTCAAGTTCGCATTTTTTATTCCCGGTTCCTACAGTTAACTATAAAGGTATTGATTTTCTTCCAGAACTGGAATTATTCAGAAAAAAACGTATCTCTGTGCCGTCGAACAGTGGAGCCACCACTTCCTTCATGATAACTCCTAAGGAGTTGGGCTACATCGACATCAAAGTTCAAGCCAAGAGTCCACTTGCAGGTGATGCTGTAGTGAGGAAACTTCTGGTCAAGGTACGTTTCCCCATAAATCTGGGTCAACTTTGGTTTCACCTAAGGAAATACTATCTTTGCTCGTTTGCTTGTTGTGATTTACTCGTAGTTCAGTTACTGGTAAAACCCAAAAAATAATTTGTGATAATTTATTTCACTGTCTTATTTCAGCCTGAAGGAGAAACTCAATACAGGAACAAAGCAATATTCGTGGATCTTCGATCTAAAGATTCGTACTCAACAAATGTAACCTTAGACATTCCTGTTAATTTTGTGTCGGACTCCGAATTTATTGAAGTATCTGCTGTTGGTGAGTACTTCTAATTTGATAGTTGATTTAATTAATTGAATAAGCTGGATCTGCCAACGTACTTAGCCCTTGGAGTGCTACCCGCTCAACAGGATTGTTTCATATGTTTAGGCAATCTACTTGGAGCTTCCCTGCAGAATCTGGACAAGTTGATACAGATTCCTTTTGGTTGTGGTGAACAGAACATGCTGAACTTTGTTCCTAACATCGTTATCCTTGACTACCTTACTGTAAGTACCTATGACTCAAATTTTGTCTTGTGTGACACATAGATTACAACAGTGGTATTATTGATTGTTTTTGCCAGCAGAAATATGTTCTGTCGAAGCTGTCAGTTATTATCTTTCCTAATTAATTTCTCCACCTAATTTGATTCTTTAAATCGTATCAGGTATGAGATTTTGGCGACAGCAGCATTTCAACGTGTGAAATAACTACTTTCCTTCTGTATCCAAGACATTTGAATATTGAAATAAAATTCGGGTACAGATGGAGGGAAAGTCTATCAATACCCATCCATAACGTTTGGTACGTGCCAATATTGGCAGCTGCCTCGAGCATTGCCCTGTTTGATTTCACACTGATTTGTCTTCCTTGTATGTGTCCAGAACTCTAAACAGCTGTCCAGAGCTATCGAAACAAAGACAAAGAGGTTCCTAAACCTGGGATTCCAGCAAGAACTTACGTATAAACACAAGAATAACTCTTACAGCGCTTTCGGCACTGCAGATCCGTCTGGAAGTACATGGTAATTAACTTCTTTCTCATTTGCAATGAATGAATAATTTACTGGGCATTCGGTTGTCCAGTAGCAATTTATAGATAGAATGAGGTATATTAATGAGCTAGGTGCTCTATTATTTGGCGTTGGCGTAGACAACTATAGGTGCCTACTAATTTAAAAGAAATTTATTTGGAAACCCTACTTTGAAAAACGCACTAAAAAACCATAAAATAGTTCGTAAACACCTTTTCGAAACTAAATTTTCTAAATAACCTGTTAATCGCACTAAAAAGAAAAAAAATAAATAAAAAAAACCCTACTTCAAAAAAGCTGTGTACAACTGAAAATTAAAAAATAAATTTTATGCTGAACAAAAGCACAAAATTTATTCAAAGCCGCTACAACAAAATTTTTGAATTCATCGCCAAATTTTAACTAAAAACCCCACACACAGCCTCATGTTGTATCCCTTGGGTTTTATACATTTAGTGGAAATTTGGCGCTGACTTGAAAAATGTTGTTGTATCGGCTTTGAACAAATTATGTACTTACTTTTATTTTATGTAATAAATTATGTACTTAATTATTCTTTACGTTCTATACTGATTTTTTGAAGTCGGTTTTTAATTTTTTTTAAATATTTGTATTTAAGTATATTTTAGATAGGTACCTATATTTATTTTTAAATATATAAAATTTTTAAATATATTTATAAGTTAGTGGTACTGTTGACGTTATGCTTCTCATATTGCCTGCATATTTTTTCCAATTTTTATTTAAAAATTTTATATGATTTTATTATTTTAAAATTTTACTCTTATTTTTTTAAATTTTAATATATTATTTTTAAATACCTATTTAAGTATATAAAAAAATTAAATATATTTATAAGTTAGTAGTACATTTTACGTTTTGCTTCTCATATTGCCTGTGTAGGTACCTAAATGTTTAAACGAGTGTTTTAGGGAGGTAGGATCTAATATTTTATTTTTATACCAATTTCTTATATGTACCTACGTCACAAGTATCATATTATTTATTATATCGGCACCTCAACTCTCTGTGTTTTTGTATTAGGTTGACTGCATTTGTGGCTAAGTCTTTCAAACAAGCTCGCCACTACATCGACATTGATGATTCTGCGATAATCGGTCCGCTGGAATGGCTTGCTGACAACCAAGCCACCAATGGTACGTGAGTTCATACTGTCACGAACTCCATATGTTACAGTATTCTGATTCTTTATGAGGTTTTTCACATTTCGCATCTAAAACGTACATAAGAAAGGATCTTTAACTTAACAATTCAGTGGAATTGATAAAACGGTGGAATTTTCAAAACTACGTTTGCTAAGTTTTTAGTAACCGCGATCGATTCTGACTGATCTTCATCTTTCACGATGTATTTGTTCACTATTAAATTGAATATAATTATAACACATAAAAATGGATTCTCCCCCAAGAAATAGGCAAGGATTTAGTCCCAAAATGTGCTTTCATTCGTTTGGCATTGCCACTTCCCTCATAATGAACCAACCCACTCATCTGGCCAATAAATCATATTAAAATATAATGGGAGCATTGATTTCAATCCCATCCAGCCGTTCAAAAAGGCGATTCGCTGTTCTGTTTTTATATATTTTTAGAATTGAAATGAGAGCACGATCACATTCTCCATGAAGTTCCTAATATGAAATTTTCGAAAGATCTCACTCAAAAATATATGGAACTGTTGAAATAGCGAATTTCAAGATAACCCTAGAAAGAAATGTTATTGGAATTTATAAGCCTGGTAAAAATTTTGATGTTGAACTCATTTTCTTAGAAACTGCAGGGATTCGGCGTGTATAGGGTCGTCCCTTACATAGGGTAGGTGCGTTGAACACTCAGACCCCATAACTCCAATAAATTGCATTAAAGGAATGGGAGCATTGATTGTGAATACAAAAAAAAGATACACGATACAAAAAGCGATTCACTTTTACGTTTCACTCTACTTTTTGAATTGAAACAGGAGCATGATCACAGATCTCTATCAGGTTTTACCACAGTGAAACCCATTCTCAAAGACATGTCTTCTTTCCTGGTTCAAACATCCTTATACCCTTGTACTGTGTCGGGACCTTCTGGTTGGCTGTGGTTGAAGAGTTTCCTTCCCATCCACCAAGATTTCTTGTATTCAGAAGTGGATTAGAGTACTCTGGAGTTATGGCACATCATCTTAGCAGTTCTTAGGACGTTGTGACCCATTTGCTGTAATGTGTGGTTATTTAATTCATCTTTTAGCGAATTTTCAAAGAAAATGAAGCTATTGCAATGGCTTCGAAATTTAAATAATATAAATTTTTGGAAATTTTCTTCATAGAAATCCGTTTCAGACCATTCTAAAACGATTCCTGAAATTTAACACTTTTTTATATGTATATATATATATATATGTGAGTAGTATCCAAATGTACATCCTGGGCCACTGACTTAGATCCCTGATAAAAAGTTTTAACACAAAAGATCAGAACACATATTTTCACTTGAATCCTTGATGTTTTTATTTTCACTTGAATCTCTGATAAAACTTTTTACCACAAAACATCAGAACCAGTGACTTTTTCATTTAGCGACTTAAATCCCTGATAAAACTTTTTTTAACACAAAACATCAGAACCAGTGACTTTTTTCTTTTGGGGGGTAAGTTAAAAGAATAACTTTTATAATAAAATTAAAATGACAACAATTGAAATTTACAAAAAAGCAACCGAAAAAACCAACTACTCATCATTCAGAGATCTGGATAAGGGAGCTTATAATCTCTTAGCAAATTTTATACAAGATACGGAATATGGTGAAACTGTTGTTGTTACTATTAATACTGAAAATGGTGAATTAAATTTATTTTTACCCAAGAAAATTTCTGGTCGACTTCTTGAACATGTTAGAAACGATCCAGAAAGTCACCCCAAAAAACTTATTTATAATGGAATTGATAAAAAGACAAAGGCTTTTATGATTGACTTTGAGTAAAATATTATAATTTCTTTTCATATCGTTTATATAAAGAAAATCTTTATATAAATAATCCTTTCCCTCCAATCACCACAAATTCATAAAAAATCATTTTTCTATCCTGAAAACCAAGTGAAAAAATAAAAAAGATCATAAATTTGACTGGATTGGCCCAGGATGTACATTTGGATACTACTAAAAGTGTTCGTTTTAATGGGGAATCTCCATTAAAACATATTGAACAAGATGCAAGGTCGTTCTGTAGACCATTAGAGGTGGACTCCATTTCGGGGTCCACCTCTAAGAATTCAATATAAAATAACGAGACGCTACAAAAAACCTGCTAGTTAAAAGAAATAGAACTGCAAACGCAATCTACCGGTTGCTTGGCGAAGAGAGGCGAGCGAGAATGGACTGACCTCATTCGGCCTTGAAATTCACAGTATAAGATTGTGGAACGCGTTTCTCCTCTCAACCGGAGTCTTGGTGCAGTGGATAGCAATCCCGCTTCATAAGAGAGAGGTCGGGGGATCGCTGCAAGGAAAAAACCCGAGAATTTTTTTTTCTAATAGTGAGGATGCACTTCCCTCGAGGTTTTAGAGGCGTTATTAGCTGATGGGCCCTTAAGCTAATAATTAATCTAATCCCACCTCGATGGAAGTGAGAGTCGACCTTATCGTCAAAATCTCCTTTCTTAACTGTTCTGCTCTCAACATCTACTTAAATGCAGCAAAAACCGAAACTTCAACGAAACTGAAAAGCCAAGTTGAAATGACTCACGGAATTGAAACTCCGTCGTAGTCGTGAAGGTTGCGTCATTCAAAGATCCCCTCCTATAAACGGAGGTAGAGATCGTTCAGGAATGAATGCTGTGTAGAAGTTGAGAAGCCAGAGAATGTGCGGTTAAGTTGGGACATTTTGCTGAAATTTCCTTTGATTTTTTTATGGGAATTGTACCGACCATATCTACTCGTATAAGTGTAATCCATTTAAAATTTCGTGAGTTGTAATTCCTCGGGATAAAAAGTTCCTTGGATTTCCTCTCCGCTTAAATCTTTTATTTTATAAGTAACTGGACTCGTTTCTAAAATCTCAGTTATTTCAAAAATCTCTTTCGTCCAATTTGCTTCGTATTTGTTTGCAAAAGTTTTCTTTGATTTCGTAATTCTTACACGATTTCCAATTTTAAATTTCTTTTTTCCATTTACATTTTTTCCACTCTTTTTAAATAAATATCTCAGAATTTCATTTTCATTTCTCGCATCGACTTGAGCAGGTGTCATTCCAATAGAACGATGAACGTCTTGTTTGTTGTACTCATTAACTAATTCCTGCAGAATATCGATCCAATTTTTATTTCCATTCACCTCGAAACGAATTTTCATTTTCTGATTTAAAGTTCTGTTAAATCTTTCGATGATTGCGGATTTTTCTAAACTTTCCGTGTGATACATTTTAATTTTATACTCGTCTAAAAGTTCTTTGAAAAGTCTATTTTCAAATTCTAAACCTTTGTCCGTGTGAAGGAGTTTAGGAGTAGAATGATTATGAGATTTTACATTTTCCAAAACGTCTTTGAAAGCTTTTGAAACTACTATTCCGTTTTTCTTTTTCAATGGAACTGACCAAACGTACTTTGAAAAAGTATCGATAATATTCAACATGTAACCGAATCCGTTGTTTTCATTCTCGTATTGTTTCATTATAATCAAGTCCGCAGCCCAAAGATCATCTTTTCCATGAGTAACAATTTTTCTTTTCTGAAATTTCTTTCGCAAATTCTAACTTTTCGTTTTCCGATAAATTTATAACTTCAGTTTCAGGAATTACGTTAGTTTCCTCATTCGGATTTTTTATGAATTTACTTTTATTAGTTTTACATTTCACACATTTAGCAGCAATTCTCCACCTTCCGTTCGCAGTTTGTACAATTTCCGCGTTTATATTTTTTGTTCGTTTTTTACATTTATGACAATAAATTTCATCCTCCATGTTTTATTTAAGTATACCGAAAGATTTTTTAATGGAGTGAACTCCATTAAAAATAAACCTTAGTATCTAATATTTAAGCTACTTCTTGTCTGATCATATTTTTAGTTGGATCGTAAATTAAATTTGTCTTACTTACAATGATGACGTAACAAGTAGTACCTTCTGAGCTACCTGATGCTGCTGCTACAGTTTTATTGAATTCTACGTGAAGTATCAAATTACTTTTACTTTGAGATACGTTTTGAGGTTGATCCGACAAATCGATGCTATAAATAGGATAATCCCTTTTGTAAAATTCTGGTTCGATGTACGGAATTGATGGTTTGGAACTCATTGATTTTTTGAAGTCTAAAAACGCATTGTACGCCAGAGACTAATCATTTTCATCGAAATCCAAATCTTGATTTTCCTCTGGGTATCTTCTACCTCCTAATTCGATCCAATAATTTCTTACATCTTTATGATCGAATTTAGAATTGTCCTTTTTCTGGTCGTTTGACGCGTCAGTTTGAAAAACTACGAAGCACCATAACGGATTATGCACGTTTCTGTAAATATTCGTAATATCGAACATTAAGGTTTTTCCTGTAACGTTTTTATGTTCTATACACTGCCAACTTTTGAATTGAAATTGGTACGGCACGCTTCTAAGTTCTGCGATCAAATTAACTTTAGATTCGTTTTTATATTCAATCACTGGAACTCTCAAAACAAAAGATTTTATCTCCACAACTCCATCACTAGGCATAATCGAGGATTTATCCTTATCCTTTAACCAAACGTGAATAATGTTATTATCGCTGTTTCGAATAAAAATTATTTCAAAACCTCCCTTGAATATTGGAACGGTTAAATCTTTGAAAAAACCCAAACCTAAATCACCGAGATAACCAACTGCACTGAAATGACCACCCCCTATTGCATTCGTATTAAAACCTGAATTCTTAACTTCCCCATTATAATTCTTAGGGCCTGCAAAAGTGACAAAACCCTGTACCAAGCCAGAAATGCCCGGATTCTCAATTTCATCTACTACAACATTGTGTTTTTTCACTTCTACGCTCGAAAACATTTGACCCACGAAATTATCTACCAACATGACTGAATCTGAACCTGAATATGCCTTGGTTGGATCTTTCGACTTTAAAACTCCCTTTACGTAATACTGAATGTTTTTAGACAGAAATTCGTCTTCTAGATCAATTTTGAAAGTTGTCCTTTTGTTTTCAGCATTCAAATTTAAAGTTGAAGTCGGATTTATTGTACGAAACTGCTTTCGCACAATATCATCTTGATATTTATCAAAAATCTTTTTAGTTTGATACATACTTTATTATAGTAAAACATAATTTTTTTTGATTTTTTATTTAGGTACATACTATGAAACAATTTTTTATGAGATTTTCTCATAAAAAACACAACTCACTGTAATAACTAAATTTAAACATTTTTTCTAATCGCGTTTATAATTTCCGCTTTTCCCAGTTCTTTTCCCTTTTCTAAAAGTTTCGCTTTTTCCGTATCATTATTTTTATAACCGTTCAAAATGTTGGTTTTCATCTCGTCGTAATTTTTAATTTCTTGTTCAATATTGTTAAATTCCTCATCCGAAATTTTACCATCTTTCAAAGCAATCGTGAATTTTTCCTCTATGGAATTTAATTTTGTTCTCGCCAAAAGTTCGATATCTGAATGTTTATTAATTTTGTTTCCTACATAACTGCCCGAAGTTCTCAGGATTGCAGAAAATGTTGTTAATACAGCTGAAAGTGGAACTCCAAAAGGAATTGCCACAGGGAGAGTGATACAAACACCAATCATCCCCAGTTCGGTTAACGTAGTGAAACACTCTATTCCGAAAAATGTTTTCGATAATTTGCAGTATTTTTTTCTCAAATTTCCCCTCATTTTCATTTCGTTTTCTAAAAATTCATATTGTTTCATAATGCGATTTATTCTATAATCGTTGGAATTAAATTCCGGAACTGGAATCTGAGGATAAATGTTTTTGTAAAACGGAGTAAATTGTATGTCATTTTCAACTGCAGGAGCAGACGGTTTTTGGTTTTCATCAATGTTGTTCATCTTATTTATTATACAAATTATTTACTTTTCAGCAACAAGTAAGCTTTAATATCATCGAATTGAATCTGTTCGTTATTTCCCGTGGTTGTTGACAATTTTATCATTTTTATTTCTTTCAGTCCTTTTCTTAGTGGAATGAAAACTACTTTCTTTGGTTTTTCCGTGTAAACAGTATTAGGCAACATTGGTTTCTCTATGAAAGAAACGTGTAATAACTCGTGTTCAACGTGCAAATGGGGATGTTCATCATGATTTGTAAAGCTATATTCCGTAATGTTACAATGCCATTCGACTATATTATCAGAAAAAACGAGTTGTTTCGGATTATTCTCTGATACGTAGTTGGTATTCTTTTTAAACAAATTATTGGAACCTAAACAATGTTTCAACTGAAATATATCGCAAAAATTCCCCTCATCCACAATCTTCATGTCCATGGGAAAGTATGCAGCAATTCTGTAAGAATCGTCTTTTAAATACTCGAGATCGAATTTCAAACTATTCGGAGTAACTTGTTGTATTTCTTTCACTTGAGCTTCAGAATACTTTTTCATAGTGTCTTTTTTCGCTAACAAACTACTTTGAAAATTGGATAAAAAACTAATCAACTTGGCTTTGAATGAACTCACATTGAACGTTCCATCGATTTTATATTTTAGATCATATTTTCCATCATATTTTCCATCATAATTTCCACCAGTAAAAGTATATCTGTAAGCGAACTCGAAGTTTTTTATCTCAAACGTTTTCCTAGTTGTAAACAACAAAGCTGACATACCCAACTGATACTCTTTATTCGGATCGAGTGGAATCGGACTCTCAAACCTTAGTGTATCTCCTGAAATTTTTATAAACATTATTTATTTATTATATAATAAATAATGAATCGAAAACATAACATAGAGCTTTTTTCATGTGAAGAAGAGAAAGCTTCTCACGATTTCTTACCTCTGCCCCTACGATGCCTAGTGCTAGGACCATCCGGATGTGGAAAAACCAATCTATTGTTCAACCTGATTGTACAACCATGGGGAATTCCGTTTGGAAATCTTTACATATTTTCCAAATCTTTTAATCAAAAAGTTTATAAAGTCTTGAGAAAAGCTTACGAAAAAATAGAGGATAAAGTTGGAACGGAAATAGCTCATTTTTACAATAATTGTGACGAAATAATTGCACTAGATGATTGTCAGTCGAACAGTTTGATAGTTTTCGATGATTGTGTTAATGTTCAACAACAACAGATTATAAAAGATTATTACATGAGAGGACGTCATAAGGATATTTCGTGTATTTATATAACTCAATCATACACTAAAGTTGATAAACAGTTGATTAGAAGCAATCTGAATTTTCTATGTATTTTCGAGCAAGAACCAGATTACATGAAAACGATTCACGATGTGTATGTTGGAACGGATTTTACTTTCAAACGATTCAAAGAAATATGCAACGAATGTTGGAAAGATTTTGGATTCCTGACGATAAACCGCGAGAAACAATTAAAAGACGGTAGATACATGAAAAAGTTTGACGAAACTTTTCTTGAATAAACGATCAAAAACACCGTTAAAATAACCGTTAAATCACCGTTAAACCATCGTTGAAACGTTTTTTAAATATACGATCAAAATAACCGTTAAACCATCGTTGAAACGTTTTTTAAATATACGATCAAAATAACCGTTAAACCATCGTTGAAACGTTTTTTTAAATATTCGACAAAAAAATTTTTTTTTTGTTTTACTATAATAAATGTCTACTGAAAAACATTTAGAAAAAACATTATTGAAAAAACTTTCGTTGAAAAAAAATATAACGAACATAAAAAAAAAGATTGAAACTCATGATTCAGAAACTCGTAATCAAACTGATGATTCAGAATTAGAACCAGAATTAGAACCAGAAAATCGAATTTTAATGAGAAAACCCAAAAAAGAAATGACTGTCAAGGAAGCGAACAAAATTCGAAAACTAGAACAAGAGTTGAGACGTGATTTCCGAGATGCTAGAGTAGATAAGTTGAATGAAAGAGAAACTCAAGAAAAGATGTTTGCACCCATCACAGAAAAATTAGTTGACATAAAAAATACCGTGAAACAAGCTGACGAAGACATCAAGAAATTGGAAATTGTTCCTTACATGCAAGCTCCTATGGTGAGTAGTTCTCCTGTCAAGAAAAGAAAACTGGTAACTTTCGAGCCTACTAATACTCTTGAAATTAAACCAACGGAAGGAGCTTCTGCACTAGTTGATACGACGTCAGATGAGGCCGTAGTAAACACAAGAAATAGTTTATCAAACATCGTGGATATGGTAGATCGGAATGAAACCCCATCGAATAGCGTTGGTCCGAAAGGAATTGGTCCGATTGCTAGACTTTACATCAGACAGGATGATAAACAATTTGGTATATGGGGAAAAGAGGACAGAATTTACATCGGAGACCAACAAATTCAAGTAAATGGAGATACAATCGTTATTCAAAAAGAAACGTACAAAGGAACGCACGGATTATGGCGTTTGTTAACTGATCCTCTAGGACCTGATCCTGATAAATACACTCAAGAGGATTTGAAAGTTTACAAGAAAATTCTCATTCAAACTAATTATTTATACCAAAAGAATGATCCAACTACTAATAAAGTAAAGTCCAGTACAGGGAAAAAATGGAAAGATTTGATCGCACCTATCTGGAAAGAAATCAAAGCAAGTAAAGTTGGTTCGTGTTTGATAGAATATTCTGAAAATCCAGTGGAATTTAAATATATCGACAACCTCCAACAGCTGCAACAGCGTTTGTACTATTTGTACGCACAAGAACGAGCTGGTAATAACAATTTTCACAATGAAAAATTAGGAATTGTAAAGTTTATAAACGATCAGTTGGAAAAAAACATAGATAATCCCAAAGGAATAGAATATCTGTTGAAAGTTGTAAACAGTTTACCGAAAGGTATAATTAAAAATGGTTCCGGAGTTTTAAATACTTTGTTGAACAAACTTGATGGTTTCATACCTGAAATGCATTTCTCGGGTGGATACAACTATTGTGGTCCATTTACAAAACTAGATAAACGATTGAAAAGAGGAGATCTGGGAATTAATAAATTGGACGAAGGTTGTAAAAAACATGATGAATTTTACAAGGATCACACAGACACGAAAGAAAGACATGTAGCGGATAAAGCACTGGAGGAAGTAGCAAAAGAAAGAATGTACGCGAGTGATGCAAGTTGGAAAGAAAAAACTGATGCAGCTGCAGTGAGAGTTGCAATGAAAAGTAAACGATTTTTCGGTATGGGAGTTCGTTATTAAAAAAATTTACTATAATAAATAACTATGATTACGAAAAATATAGATTTAACCGAAAATCAATTAACCAAATTGCGAACCGCTTACAAAAAGCGTAGATCTGTTACAGTTCGTTTGGCAGCGAAACAAATTTCAGGAAATGGAAAACATAAAATCAGTCTGTGGGAAACTCAATCAAAAGCATTTGAAAAAGCGAGAGGAGAAAAGAAAGGAATTACGTTAACTTTGGATTATGAACAACTACATTTGAATCACACGGGTGGATTCCTACCACTGTTATTTGCAGGATTAGGAGCACTTGGAGCGTTATTAGGTGGAGGTGCAGCAGTAGCAAATTCAGTAATAGACTCGAAACATAAAGCTGCTGAAGAAGCGGAAATAAAACGTCATAATCTCGAGATGGAAAAACTAGCTCAAAATGCAAAAAGTTTAAGTATTGGGGCTGGTTTAAAAAAACGAAAAAAACGGAAAACTACCAACCTCTGAGTAATTTAGATTTAAATCGTTATGCGAAAAATTTTAAAATAAAACATTTCCGAGGTGTTTTCATGAAAGATGAACTTCCTAATCGGTCTAAACCCGTTGAATGCGGAATTATTAATTTGGAAAATTCTAATCAAAATGGTAGTCACTGGACTTGTTATTTTAAAAAATCCGAAAAAGAAAAGTATTATTTCGATTCCTATGGAAACGCACCACCTCCTAAAGAGTTGGTAAAATACTTGGAAAATAAAAATATTTTTTACAATTCCGAACAAATTCAAAAGTATAACGATCCTCCGATTTGCGGTCATCTGTCTTTGATAGTGTTAAAAGAACTTTCAAACGGAAAAGATTATGAAACTGTTTTAAAAACATGCAGAGGGAAATTGAATTCTTAAACTTAGTATAATATTGTTGTTTTAATGGAAATTTTCCATTAAAACGTTTTTTATTAAAATGTATCAAACTGACGGGTAATAGAAATAAGAGGCCTATTTTAACTTGCCGTTAAAGTGGGGGGCGTCGACTCGAGAGGTTTATTTTAACCGAATATCGGTTAAAATAATTAAGCCTGGCAAGATACACAACCACCAAACGGATCATCTTTAAGGATTCAACGCGTATATGAAAATCTAAAAAAATGAGGGGTTAGTTAAAAGAATATGAGTGTTAATAAAAATTGAGGGGATAGTTAAAAGAATCTCTTTTCAAATAAAAATGAATGATTCGAAAAAAAATTATATATCCTATAATAAAATGTATGATACGAGAAGACATTGTGAAAAGTGCTATGTTAGCACTACTTATAAAAATTGGGCTAGACACCTAAAGTCTAAGCGCCATGGAAAAAACGACCCGGACCGGACAATGACTATCAGAATTAGAAAAGCGAAACCTGTATTTGTAAATCCGAGGAAATTGCACAAAGTATTTAATTTTAATGAAAAAGTATTTGAAAAAATCAAAGAATCTAGAAAAACAAAACCTGTATTTGTAATACCGAGGAAATTGCACAAAGTATTTAATTTTAGTGAAAAAGTATTTGAAAAAAACAGAGAACCGAAAACGGAAGTTGTTAAAAAGGAAACTGCATTTAAATCTAGATTAGTGACTTACGACATTAAAAATACGAAAGGATTTAAAGATGCTTCCAAATTTCTGAACAGTATTGAAAGAACCGTAACAGGTTTAATCAAATGGGAACTTAGAAAAATGGAACTAAAAGTTAATGTAGTTTTAATCGCAGAATTTAAAAAAGGAACTAACAAAAATAACATGGAGTATCAGGAACTCAATTTCAAAACTAAAAACGTAATAATATTGCAGTCAGCAGAAGTTGCAAACTGTTACGAGAAAATGAAACAGAAAATTCTAAATGAAATGGAAACGTTCGAAATTAAAGGATCTAATTGGCGACTTCATAAGATCAAGCATTTGGAACTGAACGTTAACAAGTACGTTCCTTTGAAAGGATCGTCTTACATTCAACTCCCAGCTTTTCTGCAAAGTAGGAAAGCAATTATAAATGTGAAAAATGACGATAATAAATGTTTCCTTTGGTCTGTTCTTTCAGCTTTACATCCAGCTGACCAACATTCGTATAGAATAGGAAAGTACATTAGTTGGGAACATGAGTTTGACGAAGCGTTGAAAGATATCAGTTTTCCTATGAAACTTACGAGTATAAAATTGTTTGAGAAAAGAACTGGGATTTCCATAAATGTTTACTGTCTGGATGAAAAAAATATTATAATACCCTTGAAAATAACGAAAGAGGAAAAGGAAAGGCACATTGACTTGTTGTACTTGAAAAACAAGGAAACTGGTTGGTCATAGTCAACTAACAAAACACCACAAACGAAGGTACTTGTGTAAAATGTGCTTGAATACCTTTGGAACTCAAGATAAACTAAACGACCATAAAGAATATTGCGGAGCTCATAAAGCTGTTAAAGTAGAACTACCAAAACCTTACGATAATGTTTTACAATTTGAAAATTATAAACGCTCCATGAAAGTTCCATTCGTTATCTCCTCGGACTTTGAAAGCATGCTTAGGAAACTCCATACTTGTCAAACTGATGAAAATAAGGCGTTCACTAATAAAATTCAAAAACACGAAGCTAGCAGTTTTTCATATATTACATAAAGTATTCCAACGGATATTATAAACCTCCAGTCGAATATTCTGGTCCAGATTCTCCAAAAGTATTTTATCAGAAACTGAAAGAGGAAGTTTTACACATTGCTAAGGAATATTACGATAAAATTGTACCCATGAAACCATTGACAAACGAACAGGAACAGGAATTCAAAAATGCTAAAGCTTGTCACATTTGCGAGAGAGGTTTCAACGAATTGCCTCCAATGTTAGAAAAGAAACTTGATGTACTGAGAAAAATAATTCAACACTTTATTGATAAAAAAAATGACAATCAAGCAGATATATATATTGAAGAATTAGAAGTTTTGAAGTCAAATATACCTGATAATTGTATAAAAGTAAAAGATCATGACCATGTAGGAACTGGAAAATTCAGAGGTGCTGCCCATTCTCTCTGTAATTTGGAGTATCAATGTCCGAGATTCGTACCAGTATTTTTCCACAATCTAGCTGGGTACGATGCTCACCTGTTCGTAAAACAACTCGGAGAGGATGAAGGGGAAATACGATTGATTCCAAACACAGAGGAAAAGTACATTTCATTTTCAAAGATTCTCAGGTACGACTCTGGAAATTTGGATAAGAAAGGAAACCCAGTAATGAATAAAATTGAAATAAGATTCGTAGATTCGTACAAATTTCTAGCGAGCTCTTTGGAAAAACTGATAGGATACCAAGCAAAAGATCAATTTAAAGAATTAGAAAAGCATTTCAGCCCGGAGCAATCGGAACTTTTGAAAAGGAAACTAGCTTACCCCTATGAGTACATGGACTGTTTGGAAAAGTACAATGAAACATCTCTACCACCTATTGAAGCATTTTACAGCACACTAAATAAACAAAACGTAGAAGTATCCGAGTATCAAAATGCGCAAGAAGTTTGGGAAAAATTCAGAGTAAAAAACATGTGGGAATTCACGAAAATTTACAACAAATGTGATGTCTTACTCCTGGCAGATATAATGGAAAATTTCAGAAATATTACCCTAGAGTATTACAAACTAGATCCAGCTTGGTATTACACAACTCCTGGATTAGCATGGGATTGTATGTTGAAAATGACAAAAGTTAAATTGGAACTGTTGACTGATTACGATAAAATTCTATTGATAGAAAGAGGAATTCGTGGTGATATATCACAATGTAGTAACAGACACGCGAAAGCAAACAACAAGTATATGGTTGATAAATATGACCCAACTAAACCTTCCAACTATATAATGTACCTTGACGCAAACAACTTGTACGGCTGGGCAATGTCAAAATACTTACCATATGGTGGTTTTAAATGGGTAGATAACTTGGAAAATTTAAATGTTGAAAAGATTGATGATGAATCTCCTAAAGGTTATATTTTAGAAGTTGACTTGGAATATCCTAAAGAACTGCATGATTTACATTCGGATCTACCACTTGCACCGGAAAACAGAATCGGAAATACAAAATTACCTAAACTGATGACGACTTTGTACGACAAAGATAAATATGTTTTGCACTACAGGGATTTGAAACAATGTCTGAGCATGGGGATGAAACTAAAGAAAGTACATAGAGCACTGGAGTTTGACCAATCGGATTGGATGAAAGTGTACATTGACTTCAACACGAACCTAAGAACGAAAGCGAAAAATGATTTTGAAAAGGATTTTTTCAAATTTATGATCAACAGTCCATTCGGAAAAACGATGGAAAATATTAGGAAAAGAGTTGATATCAAATTATGTTCAAATGGAAAGAAACTGGAATCATTGATAGCAAAACCCAATTTTGATCGTAGAACGATATTCACTGAAAATTTAGCAGCAGTTCACATGAAAAAGACGAGAATTCTTTTCAACAAACCCATCTACCTCGGCTTGAGCATTCTGGAAATTTCTAAAACTCTAATGTACGACTTTTATTATAACACAATTAAAAAACAATACGGAGAAAATGTTAAATTGATGTACTGTGACACGGACAGTCTGATTATGGACATAAAGACTGAAGACTTTTACGTGGATATTAAAAACAACATGATTGATCAGTTTGATACATCCGATTATCCGAAAGATAATTACTACGGTATACCTCAAGTGAACAAGAAAGTACTTGGAAAATTCAAAGATGAAATGAACGGAAAAGTAATGGAGGAATTTGTTGGACTAAGATCGAAACTTTACGCGTACAAAACGTTCGAGAATCAAAAAGAAACAAAGAAAGCGAAAGGAATCAAGAAAAACGTTGTTGAAAAGGACATTAGGTTCGAGGACTTCAAGGATTGTCTGTTGTCCAAGAAACCAATCTACAAAACGCAAATGTTGTTTAGACCAAACAAGCATGATATTTATACCATTGAACAGAACAAGAAAGCGCTCAGTGCCTACGATGATAAAAGACATATTCTAGACAATGGTATGGATACTCTTGCTTGGGGACATCATACAATTGGAATAGAAAAAGAAAATTTCGTAGATCATCTGAAGGAACTTACGAAAACGCAAAACGAGAAAGAAAATGGAAAATGAAATAGACGACCAGGTAGGACTAAATTATAATTTTTTTATAAGAGGATCCCTTATAAAAAACCTAATACGGGCCTACTCTTACAAAAGTTCTATACATGAAGTTTAGTAATATTTGATTATCCCCTCCGTTACATCAAAATAACTAACCCTACAATTTTTGAAAGGAGTGAAAGTTAGAATGTTTTCAGTTAGTTTATTTTTTCCATTGAGAAAGTTATGTTTCACAATATGTAAATTTAAAAACTTATGATACTTCCTCACGAAATAATCAGTCAGTTCTTCAGAGTCAGACAATTCCCACCACTGCCACTTGGAAAGACAATTTCCATCTTCCAGTTCTCTTAACGTTTTAAAGTGTTCCATTTTATTATAAAAGTTATTCTTTTAACTTACCCCTCATCTGAATTGAATACCTAAAGGTGGGTCCCGGAAAAAAAAAAATATATTTTCTATAATAAATAAAGAGATATGGGTTTAAATGTTGAAGCATTAGATTTATGTGAAGAACGTGGAGGTTTCTGGAAGTTGGTAAAGACACCTGAATTTCGATATTATGATAAAAACTGTTACGCACTAGAGGACATTTTACATGAATTGAAGGAGTATAGATTTAATAAATTGTTGTACAGAGAACGTTTATTTGGTGTCGATGGTAAACCACCACTCCATACAAAGGAGCAAGTAAAGGCATACCTTAAAGAAAAAAAGGTTAAGGTTCCTAAAAATGCTACTGAACATCAACTTCGAAAATTGGCTTATAATGAGGATAAAACCAAACTGAAGAAGCAGTTTGAGGATCATTTTCGAGATTGCTAAAGTTCAGAATACTTGGGTATGAAGGAGATTTTATTTTTAATGAGCTGTGTTCATTAAAAATTCTTATGCTACTGATTTTTTTTTTTTTTCAGGATAGAAAAAATGGTAGTAGTATCCAAATGTACATCCTGGGCCAATCCAGTCAAATTTATGATCTTTTTTATTTTTTCACTTGGTTTTCAGGATAGAAAAATGATTTTTTATGAATTTGTGGTGATTGGAGGGAAAGGATTATTTATATAAAGATTTTCTTTATATAAACGATATGAAAAGAAATTATAATATTTTACTCAAAGTCAATCATAAAAGCCTTTGTCTTTTTATCAATTCCATTATAAATAAGTTTTTTGGGGTGACTTTCTGGATCGTTTCTAACATGTTCAAGAAGTCGACCAGAAATTTTCTTGGGTAAAAATAAATTTAATTCACCATTTTCAGTATTAATAGTAACAACAACAGTTTCACCATATTCCGTATCTTGTATAAAATTTGCTAAGAGATTATAAGCTCCCTTATCCAGATCTCTGAATGATGAGTAGTTGGTTTTTTCGGTTGCTTTTTTGTAAATTTCAATTGTTGTCATTTTAATTTTATTATAAAAGTTATTCTTTTAACTTACCCCCCAAAAGAAAAAAGTCACTGGTTCTGATGTTTTGTGTTAAAAAAAGTTTTATCAGGGATTTAAGTCGCTAAATGAAAAAGTCACTGGTTCTGATGTTTTGTGGTAAAAAGTTTTATCAGAGATTCAAGTGAAAATAAAAACATCAAGGATTCAAGTGAAAATATGTGTTCTGATCTTTTGTGTTAAAACTTTTTATCAGGGATCTAAGTCAGTGGCCCAGGATGTACATTTGGATACTACTT